>QAOC01029847.1:0-24982 GCA_003255005.1 Begonia fuchsioides | reverse complement strand
TTGTAAATTGCTTCTTATAAAAGTAAAGGATTAATATCCTGTTAAAAGTCAATTTGTTTGGTTATCTGATTGAGAAGCTGGTATAATGATAGATTTAAATACAATCATGATAATATTATACAGAACAAGTTTACAAAGCGGAGGACTTCGAGGGCCTCAACCTCCAGTTTTTCAATTCCCCCCCCTCCCCCTACAATAATTTTTCCGCTTTATTCTTACACACCCACACACAAATAACCCTGCAACTTCTATTAACCTCTCTTCGGTTTTCTAGTATAAGAAAACCGAATAAAGAGCCTATCATTTCTTCCCGCCTAAGAAAGAACCTTGTCCTCAAGCTTGAAGGAAGGAAATTGCGAGCAAATAACGTCATAATCTTCTCATGTAGCTTCATATGGCTGAAGATGTTTCCACTTGATTAATACCACCAATTTAGTTGCATCACCACTTTGTTTCTGAACATCCAAGAAGCTATCAAGTTCAACAACTTGATTTTCGGTGTTAAACAATTGATGCGGAAGTGGAGTAATATGTTGAACCGTTCCGATGCACTAATAAAGAGACATGAAAAACCGGATGAATTCTTGACGTTTCCGGAAGAGCTAATTTATATGCAACAGTGCCAATTTTCTTCAATACTTGGAATGAGCCATAGTATTTAGGAGAAAGCTTGAGATTGATCCTTTTAACCAATGAGACTTGTCGACACAAATTCTCCTTCTTCAAAATGTACCAATCTCCTTTTTTGATTAAAAGAATCTTGCATCTGTTGTTGAGCGACATGTAAATGAAACTTCAGCATTTTAAGTACGGAATCTCGTTCGCAAAGCTGATCATCAATACTAGCCACCTTAGATTTTATCGGTCGATCAAAGTGTAATAAAGTTGGTGGTGCTCGTTTGTAAACGGCTTGAAAATGAGTCATTCCAATGGATGAATGATATGAACTATTGTACTAAAATTCTGCCCATGCCAACCATTTAAACCAACTCTTAGGTTTGTCATCGCAAATAAACTTCCAATGACCGATTAACAACTTCTGTTTGGCCATCGGATTGGGGATGATATGCGGAGCTGAAATTCAACTTGGTACCATGTAATTTGAATAGTTCCCTCCAAAATGTACTATTAAAAATCTTATCTCGATCGGAAACAATGAATTTTGGTAATCCATGTAATCTGAAAATTTCACGGAAAAAAATTTCAGCCACTATTTGTGCGGTGTAAGGCTTTCGAAGACCGATAAAATAGGCATATTTACTCAACCTATCGACCGCCACCAATATAGCACTAAAGCCTTCCGATTTTGGCAATTTTTCAATAAAATTCATTGAAATATCTTCCCATATTTCGTCCGGAATCGGTAAAGGTTGCAGTAATCCAGCCGGTGCCATTGATATTATATTTGTTTTGTTGACATACGATACATGCAAGCCACAAAGTTTGTAATATCTTTCTTCATTCCCAGCCAATACAACTCATTAGCCACTCGTTGATACGTTTTTTGAATACCTTCATGTCCCCCGTTTGGCCCGCCATGAAATAATTCCAAAATTCGAATCTTGAATGCCGAAGATGACGATATAATCTTCCTTTCGCCGAAATAAAGAGAATTGTTTAATAATTGATACTTGGATTCCATCATCTTTCCGAACTGCAAATTTTCTTAATTTTTGATAAATGTTCATCGTCTTCAATCTCACGTTCAATTAATATAATATCCAATATATTACCGTGCTGTAATTCATGAAATAAACGCTTTCCTCCTTACAAGATAATGCATCTGCTGCTTTATTTTCCACTCCGGCCTTATATTGTATTTCAAAATCATATCTCAATAATTTGATGAGCCATTTTTTATGTTCGGTTGCGACCAATTGTTGTTCCATCAAAAACTTCAAACTTTTTTGGTCCGTTCGAACAACAAAGTGTGTACCGATTAAATAAGGTCTCCACTTTTGAATTGCTAACACCAATACCATTAACTCTTGTTCATAAATAGATTTCAATTTGGCTTGGCGAGATAGTTATTGACTAAAGAAAGCGATTGGTCGATTATTTTGCATAAGCACAACTCTCAACCCGGTACCAGAAGCATTCGTCTTCACTATAAATGTGCCCTTAAAATTAGGCATGGCTAATATCGGTAACTTGCACATTGCTTCTTTTAAATTCAAGAATGCAGATTCCGCTTTCTCATTTCATTGAAAACTATCCTTTTTGAGAAGTTCAGTCAATGGTAGTGCTATACTACCATATCCGGATACGAACTTACGATAATAACCCGTAAGTCCAAGAAAACCTCGCAATTCTTTTATCGAACACGGTTTTCTCCATTCCGAAACAGCACGAATTTTATCCGGATCGGCGAATACCCCTTTGGCTCAAACAATGTAGCCCAAATACTCCAATTCAGCCTTGGCAAATGAACATTTTTTTTTTATTGACGAACAATTGATGTTGTTGCAGCACTTGAAAAGCGATTTTCAAATGTTCCTTATGATTTTCCATCGTATAACTATACACCAAAATATCGTCAAAAAACACAAGAACAAACTTTCTAAGGTATGAATGAAATACCTTATTCATGAGTGATTGAAATGTTGCCGGAGCATTGGTCAAGCCAAAAAGCATCACTAAAAAAATTCATAATGTCCTTCATGAGTTCGAAAAACAGTTTTTTTAACATCCTCTTCTTTAACTCTAATTTGATGATAGCCGGATCTTAAGTCGAGTTTAGTGAATATTGACGCTCCATATAATTCATCCACCAATTCATCAATTACCAGAATAAAAAACTTATCTTTAATAGTTTCTTTGTTGAGACTTCGATAATCTACACAAAACCGTCAACTTCCATTTTTTTTCTTTACCAAAATAATTGGGCTTTAGAAAGAACTTGTACTTGGCTGAATTATTCCGGCTTCTAGCATTTCCTTCACTAGCCTTTCAATTTCATTTCTGCACAATAGGATAACGGTACGGTCGAACATTAATTGTAGAATTTTCCTCCTTCAATGTAATTGCATGTTCATGACATCTTCCGGGCGACAATCCACTCGGTTTTGCAAAAATACTCTGAAATTCATTGATCACTTCCATAATTTCTTGCGGAATAGCTTGCGGTGTCACAAATTCTTGCTTCTCAATTTCACCCACTTCAACTAATAAAGCTTCTCCTTCTCGTGATATGGTCTTCATCATCGCCTTTAATGAAATTTTTGTCTTGCTTAAACTTGGATCTCCTTTAATTACTATCTTGTGTCCTCTCACATAACAATTCATTGTCAACAACTTCCAATTGATCGGCATTTCTCCCATCGATTCCAACAATCTCATTCCCAAAATAACATCAGAATTTCCGAGAGGAATTGGTAAAAATTCTTCCAAAATTTTCAATTCGGATAAAACCAACAACACATTTTTACACAACCCACAATTCTTAAACGATTCTCCATTTCTGAGTTGGATATTGTATTCCGAATTGTATCGACATTCAATTGCAATTCCGTCGCTACATCTTGAGAAATGAAATTGTGTGTTGCTCCACAATCAATTAAAACAATCACCTTTCGTTCTTTAATTCGTCTCCAAAGTCTCATAGTGTGCAAAGAAGTTAATCCGACCACCGAATTAAGAGACAATTCGACAGTTTCATCCCTTTGAATATTCTTTATTTCCTCCTCATCGTCTTGTAACATCAGCACTTGCAACATTTTATTCATACAACGATGTGTTAGAAAATATTTTTAATCACACTGGAAACATAATCCTTTATCCCAACGAAACTTCATTTCGGCCTCGGTTAATCTCCTCATCTCCATATCCGGTTGAGTGATTCTCACACCGGTTGATTTTTTTGTTTCAATTAAAGACGTTGGTGCCGTAAATGTAGTCTGATTCCAATCCCGAGTTTGATTACAATCCTGATTTCTGCCTCCTCTTTTTATACGTCGGAATTCGGTTGGAGTAAATTATTTCATTCCTTTCCTTAGCCAATTGGGCCGCCCGCATCAAAGAATTAAGGCCCTCTGACCTCATTATCTTGATGTCTGCCTTCACCTTCTTCTTCAATCCGTTAAAGGAAGCCCTGAAAAGCACCAGTTCTGGAACACCGAACAGTCGAGAAAGAAGCAATTCAAACTTCTGTCGATATTCCTCCACGGTTCCTTCTTGTTTCAAAGTCAGAAGCTGATCGTATCCCGACCCGTCTTTTGCCTCGCTAAACCTCGCAAACAACCATTGTTTGAACTCGAACCACGAGCGCACCGGATTGTTCGCGTTCTCCCATTGAAACCAAGCCAGCGCCGCTCCTTCCAAGCAGACTACGGCCGCCGGTATCTTCTCGTCTTCGCTGAGGTTGTTGACTGAAAAGTAACGTTCAACACGATAACTCCAGTCCTCCGGATTCTTCCTGCAGAAAACATGTAAGTCTAATTTTTCGTGGATAAACTTCTTTTGCTTGAAAACTTCTCTCCCTCCCCAGCCGATCAATTTCTGATTCGGCTATTCCTTCCTTTTCATCCGGCAATTGAATCGAATGTTGCTGTTCAGATTGAGTCAACAGTTTTGATAATTGTTCTTGAAGCACAGTTATACCCTCTTTAAACTCTTCCCTCACCACCGCTAATTCCTTTTGCCATTCCATACTCTCTTCTTTCTGATTTTCAGAACGAGTCACTGACAATTTCTTTCTCCCGATAATGAACCGACTCTGATACCAATTGATAGATTTAAACACAATCACGATAATATTACACAGAACAAGTTTACAAAGCAGAGGACTTTAAGGGCCTCAACCTCCAGTTTTTCAGTTCCCCCCCTTCCCTCTACAATCATTTCTCCGTTTTATTCTTACACACCAACACACAAATAACCGCTGCAACTTCTATTAACCTCTCTTTGGTTTTCTAGTATAAGAAAACCGAATAAATGGCCTATCATATACTTCCAACAGGTGCTCATATTTAAAATGAATAGAATTACAATTTACTTAGATTTTAACGCATATATGATTTTGCATTCCGGAGGTGTTAATGGAGTGTACTCATCTGGAACAATTGAAGGCGCTGCTCGTTTTTTTTACCAGTATGCAAACTGCATGGATAGAAGGTATTCTATTTCCTCAACTGGTTAGTTTAAAAAAGTGATGTTTATGTGAACTGTATAAAATTATATTTCAAAGAGTTATTCAATCTTGGATTTGAAAATATTCATTCAAAACTGAGCTTCTGCCCACCGGATTTGTAACAAAAGCTAATGTTGATGTTGATATTTGAATCGAATTTTNATCGAATTTTTAAGGAGTTCTTTGATCTTTGATTTGAAACTCTTTTCAGGATTTAGTTTTTGCTCGAACTAAGTTGTGATTAGATAGCTATTGTGAAGGGAGGAATTCCCTTGGTATGAGTTTTATTATATTGAAAACTGTTCGGTTTGATTATTTTTCAAGCTCCTCCTGTTGAAATTATTTTCTGTGAATGAAGACTTTTTTTTTGATTTTGCGATTAAAGAAAGATCTGATTTTCCCATCCTTTTTGTTTCAGGAAAAGGATGGCAATTCTGCTTAATTTAGCATCAGTCACTCAAAGACAACCACTTAGTCGAGCTGGGCTAATGGGTCTTGCTGAATGTATTGCTTCAGTTGCTTTTATCGTTAAAAGACATAATGAGAAAGAAGCAGAATGTGCTGAAGATGTTTTTGCTGACCATGTTGAAGTAGATTCACAATCAGAAACTTATGTTCACAATCATAAAACCGAGCTACTTGATGTTTTAAGATTTGTCATTGAGACCAGCAAAAAGCACTTCAATCCCAATTATCGTCTTCGAGGTCTCTATTTTGAATTTGTTAAATTAGTTTACAATTTATTGCCTTGAATTATTACTTGGCATAGGATAGTTCACTTATGTGCGTTTCTCTCTGGCTCCATTAGTTTGTGACAAGGTTCTGGAAGCTGCTTCAGTGTTGTATCCATTAGACTTACCTATGGAATTGCTATTGAATTTCATTGCATCATTTCCGAGAGAGTTCACTGATTGTGGTGGTGAGTAAAAATTCTCGAGATTCAGCTTGCTTATTTCTGATTTCTTATGTGCTTGTCTTTTAATTTTCTGACTGTTTATGTTAGTCGAGTGATGCTGGAAAAATTATTGTGAGGATTCTACTCAATCTTTGTATCAGTAACCGATATATTTGCCTATTATGTGAAACAACAAATTAGATGATCAATTAATCTTCATCCAACAAGTCATGTTTTTTGTACTTAGGGTAAATTATCAACAGAAATAATGTTTAAATTCGAAACTAATGTTTGACGGGCATGATTTTTATTTGCAATATTTTTAAAAAAATTAGTATCACTCTTATCTGTCCTTAGATTGCTTGTAAATTATTTTCGTTTGTGTCAAGAAGTCTCGACTAGTAATGTGTTTTATAAAGTTGCTCGTGAGAGTGTTCACAAAACTTGTTTTTATGTTTTATTGAGACTCTCACTCCAACTCCCCTTTATATAATACTCCTCCTTTCTGTGTATTGTAGGTGCCTTACGTGAAAAATTGCAAGAATGGATAACAGGGTGCAACAAGAAACATTTCACAGGAAGTTGCTGCAGATTAGAGACTAATATTTGGGGAAAACTTCATGACTTCCCTAAGAATTTCTTGCAACCAAAACCTTTAACTACCGGTTCTGTTGCTTATGATGATGAAGAACTCAAAGCATGGGACTTTGAAGCAAAAAGATGGTCCAGATTGGTTTTTCTCGTCCTTAAGGAGGAACATCACTTAACACCCATAATAACGGTTCATCCTCATCTTTTTAATTATGACTATCGTCCACAATATTCTAGAGAGTTCAGTTGTTTTTGAAGTGACTGATAAGAACAATTTTGCTAACATAGAGTAATTGGAGAGGAAACAAGCAGAATACTGATCGATCAATCGGTTATACTGTCAAGCACTAGGAGACTCGACTCTCCCAAAACACCCACATAATTTTTTCCTACCTTTTGCCTCCCACATTCCCCTTTATTAGATCAATAAATTCATGACTCGGTAATTGGTTTTATTTCCTTTTAATAATTTAATCTGTTTCTGTCAAAGGAGCGGTAATAACTGTTAAGAAGTTAGATTTGTATAGTTTTTACAAATTTTCCTCTTTCGATAATTAATTATCTGGAGTTGTTCTGTTTTCATGTTTCAATTGTGAAGTAAAATAAGTGTTGCATCATGGTACTTACTAATTACCACAAAATTGTAGAATTTTTATTTCTAACAAAAAGTTCTCACGCTCGTTGATTCGTACTAACTAACAGAGCTTGCTCCTATTATGGTTTCATCTTTTTTTTTTCTTGTCTTTTAGTCTAAGGTTGTGGTGCTTTATATGTGCAGTTCATTCGATATCACGGTGCAAATATCAACTTGCAGAATAATAATAATAATATGGATTGGATGCCTATGAAGTTTCTAATACTGAACTTGAGCTTGGTCCAAGAGCTCCAATCAATTCAGGAAAGAGCTGTTATAGTTGGGAGCAAGGCAAGGGCTGAATTTAAAGTTGGCTCGAGTGAGATGAGGACTTCATGTAAACACATGGAAAATGCTATTGTTTGTCAGAAGTTGTCAGAGACTTTTTTATGTGTGCTGGTATTGCGATGAGCTTATAAGAGATTCCTTCCATTCTGTATTTTCTGTGTACTTCAGTTAAACATTGGATAATCATTTCAAAAGTTCGGGCTGTTGTGCAGGAAGAGCTAGTTACATTTGCATCTTCTTGCTGTTCTATATTTTGGTCTGATAATTGCGTTGTGGTGGAGGACACTACTCTTCCAAGCTCTGTAAAGGGAAGACTTGGAGGACCTAGTCAACGGCGCTTGCCATCTTCTATTGCCTCACCAGTGTTATTAGCAGTACGATCTCTTATACTTCTTAGCTGCCATGGTTCATTGTTAGAAAATTAGTAATAAATAGCAGATTCTTATTATTTACTTGACAGTTTTCCTACAGTTTTTACAAGTTAAATACATCATGGAAAAATATGATGTTCATAGGAGGCTCTTAGAATTGTACCTTGGAAGCCGAAAACTTAAAATGTGGTCCCAAATTTCATTTTCACTATTAGAATAAGTGCATAGTGTGAAATCATATTATAATATCCAATCGGATAATTATTAAATTTTCGACTCTATTTTTTTGATTTCTCGTCAATTCTCCTAACCGATTATGTATCCCCATAATCTGAAAGTTTGACTTAATTTATAACGTCGAAAATCAACAGTGCACTTAAAGTTCAAATCCTTAACCGAGACTATCGAATGTCGCATGTAGCAAAACACGACAAATCACTAGTCAAAGTTCAATTAAGACTAGTCAACAATTCAATTAATTTACACGAAATTTTATATACTAAAATTTTGCGATGTTTACAATGCAATGGATTTTTTACTATCGCAATATTTTAGCATATAAAATTTCGTGTAAATTTTTTGCAACTGTCGACCAATCTTAATTGAATTGTTTACTAATGATTTGTCGCGTTTTGCTACGTGCGACATTCAATATTCTTGGTCAAGAATTCAAAATTTGGGCACACCGTTGATTTTCGACTTGTATGTTTTCAACATTGTAGATTAAGTCCAGTTTTTAGATTATGAGAACACATAATTGGTTCGGAGAATCAATGGAAAATCAAATTATCTTATTGAATATTATTGTAATAATGATATAATATTATTGTAATTTAGATTATGATATAATTATCATATAATTTCATTATTGAAAAAGTTTTCATATCGTTGCAAGATCAAGTTTGACATTAATTTATTGGATATTCTCTTCAAGAAACTTGTTAAAAAAGGATGAAAAGAAATATTCTTCATTTTATTTCATTCACCTGGTAAAAGCATTTATACACAAAGTTAATATGAACAAGACAACTTATTCTTAAGATAATTAATAAATATGGAAACTTGTATTCTAGTAGTTAAATAAGGTCATTATTCAATATACAATCAAATTGATGAACTATATGTTAGGGTTAGTTAATATTATTAGGATAAGATTTTTAAGGGGTAATTTAGGTCTGATGATTATGTTAGTTTTCTATAAATAGAGACTATTAGGTTGTATTGGACTATCTTTTGAATATCAATATATTGAATGATGTTCTCTCTAGTTGAAAGTTATCCTTCCGGGCATCTGCCCGTGGTTGGCGGTGCAACTTGCCTGTCTTGTGAAGTCTCTTTGCATTTTACCTGAGTCGACCACGTTTCATGCTCAACTATGGTATCATTCATATGGTAAAAACATTTCTATACAATTGAAATGTTGATAAATAAACTTATTTGTAATTAAAAAAGTACCTATGGAAACTAATTTATTAAGGAAGCTAATATTTAAAGAAATAAATTTCTAATTCAATATAAAAGGAAATCTCTTTTGTTTATAGTCCAATGTTAACGAGTCAGTGTGTATCTGCTGATTATTTGTTAGTAAATATAGGATGGTCCCCTCTTTGACCACTGATCTTAACGTATTGAGAACTCACTCCTGTTTTCTTTGTCTGAGATTGAACAGATAATAGCTATGAAGACTGTTGCTTCTATCTTGTCGTTGATCACATGCAGTAAAAGTAATAACAATTCAATCAATCATGCATTCACATTGTTATGGAATTTTTGCTTAAAGGCAATTTCACCTTCTTCTCCTTATTCAGAGGTATATAAGTACTTGTGGGTATCAATGAAAGATATTTGTAAGTTTTAGATATGTGGAAGATTGTTATTCATTTCTCAGAACAGATTGGTGCAGAAATTTGTCTTGGAGCGTATGAAGCATTATGCCAAGTTCTGCCTGTTCTTGTTTCTGTTTTTCCTCATCAAGATTTGGATTTCGTGCAAGCGGGAAAGAACTTTTTAATGGAAACTACAGAAAGGAAATCTCAGTTGAACACCTTAGTTGTTACTTTTCTTCAGCACATAAACAGTCTCCTTGCTGTAGGACTTTTAGCACGCAGTAGACGAGCAGTTTTACTGAATTGGAAGGTAATTAGTTTTGACTTATTGATTGAAAAAATAAATCATTACAAAGTTCCTTGTTTACTAAGTTCCTTCTGCTGATTATCTTTTTTCATCTGTGAAAAATATATATTGAAAGAAAAAACCCATTCCAAAGGGAATGGGAGAGGTACTAAAATCGCTCAACTCTCTGAACCCTATGCACTGAAAAACTATGACCTCACCCACCTAAGGAGGACGAGGACATAAAATTTCATTATTGAAAAAGTTTTCATATCGTTGCAAGATCAAGTTTGACATTAATTTATTGGATATTCTCTTCAAGAAACTTGTTAAAAAAGGATGAAAAGAAATATTCTTCATTTTATTTCATTCACCTGGTAAAAACATTTATACACAAAGTTAATATGAACAAGACAACTTATTCCGAAGATAATTAATAAATATGGAAACTTGTAATCTAGTAGTTAAATAAGGTCATTATTCAATATACAATCAAATTGATGAACTATATGTTAGGGTTAGTTAATATTATTAGGATAAGATTTTTAAGGGGTAATTTAGGTCTGATGATTATGTTCGTTTTCTATAAATAGAGACTATTAGATTTTATTGGACTATCTTTTGAATATCAATATATTGAATGATGTTCTCTCTAGTTGAAAGTTATCCTTCCGGGCATCCGCTAGTGGTCGCCGGTGCAACTTGCCTGTCATGTGAAGTCTCTTTGCATTTTACCTGAGTCGAGCACGTTTCATGCTCAACTATGGTATATTCATATGGTCAAAACATTTCTATACAATTGAAATGTTGATAAATAAACTTATTCGTAATTAAATAAGTACCATTGCCTTAAAAATCTAAGTTCTATCCTTAAAAATCACTCTCTTTCATTTGCTTACAACATGCAAAACCATGTAATGAGAAACAAGATTGGCCATTGCCTTGTCCTCAGCATTCCCCACTCACTGAACGAATGTCGACATGCCGTTTGGTCTATGATTAAAATAATTTAAAATCAATCTCATGAAATATATGTGAAATTAAATCATATATTGAGAATTAGCAGTGAAATTGACTATTATTTGATAACTATCTTTGTGTTAGTGGCTTTGTCTGGAGTCACTTTTTTCTATTCCTCATCAAGCTTCTCCAGATGATCAAGCATTAGTGGACAGTACCTCTTCTTTCATAATTTCAACTCTCAAATTGATTCTCAGTGATCTGATTGAGAAGTAAGGTTCAAGATGAATTTTATTTATGTTTTTTGCTCGTCTATTTTTATTATATGTCCCGTTTCTAGCCACTTCTAGGTATATCCAAAAGACATAATTATTACTGTTGCTTTTGGTACCTATACTTATCTCAGCTATTTTTCAATTATAAGATTGATGAGGGGGAGTGGAAAACGTTTGACTGTAGCTACTTTGGAAAAGCTTCTTTATATTTAAATGGGACAGGAAAATTGTTGGTCCTTTCCGATTAATCTCTGTTGTAAATGTTATCTTTTTCAACTCTAAAAGTCTAAGATAATGATTTGTTCCAAGAATAGACAATGCGAAAATTGGACACCTTCCTGTCCTGTATTTGCTTTTCCTATTGCTATATCAAAGCGATTAGAAGTGCTCCTCTTTTTGTTTGATAAAAAATGTGTTGTTAAAGCTTCGTACAAAATTTCAAACTCCAAAATAGCATTCTTATGCCCCTTATAAAATAGATATGATTTGGTGATAGAGTGTTGCAGGTTGAATTAACTGAAAAGGATAGATGGCTAACGATGTATGTTTATGCAGACAATTTGGTTAAATTGCAAGATAGTTTATAATAGTATGGTTCTAAAATCTTGAAAAAAAATATCTAAGACGACTTCTATCTTATGTGATGGTTTTCTGTTTCTGATAACCAAATAGGGACATAACATGGAACCTTATTTATCTTTATGTATTTTAGGCAGGATTCTTTTGCGTTTTTTAAGTTTCTTTATCTTTTTTCTGTGATGAGATTCTTTTTGGTGTATTAAACTTTCATTTACATATGTACGATGCAATTTATAGCCTTGAGAATGCTGGAGAAGGATCTGTTTTACCCATGCTAAGACTGGTTAGAAAAGTTTTGAGATTATTCTCCAGTGGCAATGATGGTGTGCTTATTTCATCATGCAATGGGGTGGATTCCCAGGTTAACCTTGTAACTCTTTGATGAATTTATTCTCTTGTTGAGCTTTCATTCATATGCAAATAACTTGATTTAATTGTAGTTTCAAGTTTGAAGTTATGATGCCCTAGAGATTTTTGTTATGTTGTGGCGTAACAGGATATTGATGGTAGCACCTACGTCCAACTTTTTGGGGAGAGAATTAGAAAACTTGTAGTATGGACGTGTGAAAATAGGTCTCAAGTCCTGTATGGGATCTAATCTACATATCTGTACAGTTTTTTTTTTCTTATGGGACATAGAAAGGTATTAATGTGAAATGTAAACACAGGGTGAGAGCTACAAAAAATGCTCAGTACATCAATAGTTCTATTTTCTTCAATCTTTATATTTTATTCGGCTCAATCCTTTCAAACATTAGGATGTAATTCGTAATTTAAGTATGACTGCTAACAAAATTGGCTTGAATGTTGTAACAAATCAAGTTAACGTGTACAATTGCCTCAAACTGTTGCATTGTAATTTAATAATATTTTTCTAAATTTTATCTATGCAATCCAGATGATGTGGCAACTGGTTCGTTCCTCTTGGATATTGCATGTCAGCTGCAACAAACGAAGGGTTGCACATATTGCAGCTTTGTTGTCTTCCATCTTACATTCTTCAGTGTTTTGTGATAAGGAAATGCATATTACAAATAACGCACAAGGGCCTCTGAAATGGGTGATCTCTTTGTCTCTCTCATTACAAAGTCCTCTACGTATATCAAACAAAGTTCTTTGTTTCTTGAAAAAAAATATAATCAGTGATTATGATTTCTTAACACCTTGTTTCAGTTTGTTGAGAAACTACTCGAGGAAGGCACAAAAAGTCCTCGTACATTGCGTCTTGCTGCTCTACATTTGTGTGGAATGTGGCTTACTTATCCTTGGACTGTGTCCTACTACCTTACAGAACTTAAGCTCTTATCTCTTCATGGTTCTGGTGTGTATCACACTAAACCTTTTGTATAATTAACGGTTTCCAACTGTAACCAAAGAAAATCAGTAGTGATGGTTATTTTGTTCTTCAGTTGCTTTTGATGAGGATTTTGAAGCAGAATTAGCTGACTATCAGACTAGATCTGAGGTTTCATTATTGGCAAAAATCCCAGACGCCGAAATGACCGAAGTAAGAAACCTACTAGAACAATTTACGAAGTTTCAGTTCAATGTCAATGACTCATTACCGTACTACCTACCTGTGTTATAGAGAAAGTAATCCACTACTTAATATTTTAACTTAACACGTTTCTTCTTCTGATTACTTGATGGCGTGCTGGTAAATTATTGTTCCACTGTGGGAAGGATGTATAAAGTTATGTTCATTCGGGCTGTTTCACTTGATGAATTTCTGAGTAGTTACATGGATAGTACTTTTGAATATATTAAGGTCTTTTAGTTATTTGTTTGACGGACCTATAATATTTCTGGTGTGTCAGGCATTTATCAACACAGAGTTGTATGCAAGAGTGTCTGTTGCCATTTTGTTTAGCAAGCTAGCTGACTTGGCTGATAGAGTGGGGTCAGAAAATCAAAATGAAGATTGCCATGCTGCTCTGCGATGTGGAAAAATGTTCCTTCTACACCTTCTTGAATCAGCGGTACTGATTTTTGGCACTGTTACAGTTTATGCAAAGATAAGATAACACATTTTAGAAAATGAAGAACATGATATTTTAAATGGTACTTTGATCTCTTTGTTTTCATTTTACCTGCATTACATTTGCAGTTTTGTAGACTTACATAGTTTTTAGTCTCATTAGTCATTATCATTAGCCATTAAGTGCAAGAGGCTGAATGGAAAATCAGTTATTGACCAACATAGGAAGTAAGCATTAATGGATAAAGGTTTTAATTTCTGCTGATCTAAATTCTGGCTTGTTTCTGTGATTGTATTTCAATTATAATTTATAGTGCAGAGTTAGTTGGATAGTAATAAATAAGATAACTCCTTATCAAACTATATTTTTTGAATTTTTTGTTTCTTCAAAATGGAGAAATTTAACTTGGATCAGGTAAATTAGGAAACACGAATTAGTGGAGAGGCTGATACATTCTTAAAAACATGGAAATGTGAGGTTAGATACAAACAATGCAAATGGAGTTTTATGCTACTTAATATTTCTTTTGGTTTTTTTATCAAAGGAAAGCTCCAACATTCGTGGAATGTGTTCCTATTTTTTGCATCGAGGCAGTAAACTTTTATGTATTTTTTTGTAAGAAATGAGTCACTAATAAAAGAGTGTCCAACGAGACTAGAGGAAAGTATATTCTCTCTTACAATGAGTCAAAGACAATTAATGAAAAATAATTTCCCTTTAATCCGAGAGAACTAGACTAAAAAATAACTCTTAAAATACTTAAGAGCTACGAACCCAACTGTCAATAAAGAAAATAGATTATATCCAGTAGATCACTCTTTAGAGGTTATCTCATTGTAACAGATCCATATAGCCCAGTAAATAGCCAGAATACCGAGTCTTTAAAGTAAAAGCCTCTTCCTATATCTTCTGCCCTCATATATCATTTTCTTAATCTCACATTTTACTGGAATATAAAGGCAGGTTTTACCTCAGGGTCTGGGACAGTGGACACTTACCCCCATTCTAATTTAATTATTGAAGTGTAATACTGTTTTAAAATTGAGGATTTTGTTTTTGGTGTCCGGCTATATTTTCATCATTAGCTTACTAATGTTTTTTCATAATGTTGATTAGTTGAAGCATTCTGTATTTTGGTGCAGCTTATTCTGGTAAAAACTGGTGGTACGTTGCTGACTGCATTATTTAATGGTACAGGTAAAAGACAATGACCTTTCGAAGGAATTATATAAGAAGTATAGCGCGGTAAGTACAACCATTTAACTTCGGAGAGAGGAAATGATTGGTACATATACAAGGTAGCTTAATTGGCTTTTGATTATATTTTAGATGTGATCATTCAAAATGAGCACACTTGATATTTTAAATGCTAAGTAGTTTGAGCTTCAGAGGATCAGAAAGTTTAAATCGCTTTCATGCTCTTTGCGGCCTTAAAAAAAGATATTTTAAATGCAAAGTAGTTTGAGCTTCAATGGATCAGAAAGTTTAAATAGCTTTCATGCTCTTTGCAGTTTTAATGATAGATGAATTTCATTGCTTGGCAGATACATAGACGTAAAGTACGTGCTTGGCAGATGATATGCGTCCTTACACGCTTTGTTGGACAAGATATAGTTCAACAAATTACCGATAATCTGCACCTCTGCCTCTCTGTAAGTCAATCATGCAAAAGCTATGTAGCTTCTTCTATGATGTGTCAACTGGGAAAAAAAGTTAAAGTTTTCATGAAGGTGTCAACTGGGCAAAGCTAGTTACTTTATCATGTGATGGGTGAACTGTCGATACTTTTTAAAACATCTTATGCGTCGTATAATTTCCCAATAACTGGTAGTTATGTTTCAAATGATTACGTATTGATTTTCTCAGAGGTCTATTGGGATGGACCTTGTCTTTTGGTTTGCAGTAAAGGTTGATGAAGAAACTGTACATTTGTCACTACTTATAACTAGTTTTGAGTTAAAGTGGAGGATGAATTGAGGCCAAGCAAAGTTTCTTTATTTATGACTATAATACTCCTAATTATTTTGAACTTTCTACTAAACTATCATTTTTTTCTGAAATATTTACACACAGAAAGAACTTTGACCGAATACCTGGTACAAACTAGCTTGCCCACATAAAAGAAAATTAAGACTCTGCCAGAGATATGGAGCTATGATACTAAGCACAGTAAAGAATGATTATAAGTAATAATATTTTCTCTATTCTTCAATTTGCAGAGAAACAACTTACCAGCTGTTCGTCAGTACTTGGAGACTTTTGCGATTAATCTTTACTTAAAGTTTCCATCTTTGGTGAGATCATTTTTGCTTCTACTTCTTTTTCTGAGGTCTTGGCCGAAGTGCTTTCCTCTGTTCCTGTAGAGAAAAGATAAGAAAAATAGGCTTTTCACTTGGTTATATAACCTTATTTATGATTCATGTTTTTCTAAATTAGCTAGATTGATTTTGATAAGTCAACCTGGAAGGGCTTATTCCTTTTTTCAAGTCAAATCTTTAATGTTATTCAAGACAGAAAAATAATGGTATCTAAAAGCTGGAGGAATGTACAAGGACTTCTAAGAATTTAAAAGCTGCAAAAAACTTATTTGGAGGATGGAACTGCCCACGATGAAGTCTGTCTTTTTCAGATGTTTGTCTTTTTGTTTGATCATTTTTTCCATCTATGTCCTTTAGATAACTCGTGAGCCTAACTTACATCCTTAGAATCTACAAAGAATCATTTAGGACCTTCAAATCCAATGAAGGAAGAAGTCTCTAACTAGGTTTGCATTGCTTGTTCAACTCAAAAACTCAGTTGCCTATCCCATGGAGAGCTCTTTCAGGAGCCAAAAAAGGTCCTTGAACATTGGAGAAAGAACCAAATAAAATCTAATGAGTAATACTATAGAGTTCTTCATTAGAATGAGGCGCTCATATAATCATAACTTACTAGAGAAACTTCTTGAATGATCAATCATTATATTGAAAGCTAAATTTCTCATACATGTAGTTGATTCTATATTACAGGTAGGGGAGCAATTAGTTCCTATTTTACAAGACTATAATATGAGGCCTCAGGTAAAAAATGTTCACATATCCCCTTTGTCTTTCTTGTTGAGGCTATCTGACACTTCCATTTCTTATAATATCATCGCGGTTGAGTCTTATTCTTTCGTGCAAATCATAGGAGAATGAATTTTGATTTCTGTCAAAGTAACATAAAAAATGAACGCAGGCACTTTCTTCTTATGTATTTATTGTCGCCAATGTCATCCTTAATGCATCTGAAGCTGCTCAGTCCAAGCATTTGAATGAATTACTTCCTCCTATTGTTCCCCAATTAACCTCTCATCATCACAGTTTGCGCAGCTTTACCCAGGTTAGTTTGTCTGATGCTAGTGCATTTATGATGCATAACTAAATAATGCCAAGGCTTTATCCATTTGCAGGTCTTAGTATACCAGGTTCTGGACAAAATATATCCCAAATTTGAATCTAGGGCCTCTGAAACTACGACTCTAGAAAAATGCTGCTTCTACAATCTGAAAAAGTATCTTGAAAAGAACACTGACTGTGTCCGGTATGATTGTTTTCCTATTATTAGTTATTGTTTGAGTGAAATTTTATTTGGACGTTTAACACTGTATTGAGCTGAATTCTTTTTGTATGTTTCACTACATTTGTAACTTTGTTTTTCTTCATATTTTTCCTAGTTGCTATTTGTGTTAATAACTTAGTCGTAATCTGACAAAGTATATTTTTAATCTTATTTATTTACGTCAAGAACAATTATGTTCTGGTTTCTTTTCAAGTACGTTTTATTGGATGCATCTTTCTGAAAAATAGAATTCGTATCTCCACAATCACTTCTAATTATACTATTATATACGTCTTAAAAGCAGCTTTGCCTCGAAATGTTATGTAAACAGGTCATTTGGCCTTGCAGTCTGATTATTTTTGTTTCAGTTTACGAGCATCAATGGAAGGATATCTCAGTGCCTACAATCCCATTAGCTCTATCACTCCTGCTGGAATTTTTATCAGTAGAGTTGATGTAAGATTCTTGATCGACTTTGAAAGGTTTATAAATGTAATTTTCATTTGGTTGGACTTTCAATGGAAATGTTTTTTCTAATTAATGCTCCTCCAATAAGAATTTCTGATCTTATTTTTCTGTATTTTCTTTGTCATTAATAGTAACAAAAAGTGTTGGTTTGCATTTCCACCTTCCTAATATGATTCAAAGCAAAGAGTTGCGTAAGATAACTTTTCAGTTGACCTGAATCTAATGTTATTCTATGGAATCATTTAAGTACCATCAATGTAGAATGTATGATAAAAACTGCTAGTGAAATACTTGGAAGGTACGATTGGTGCATGAAATTTCTTTTGGGGATCTGGCACATGGATGAAACAGTAGTTTGTTTTCTTATTTGATGAGATATCATAAATGTCTGCCTTGATTTTCGTTATTGTGATAGAAAAGCTTTTTACCCTTTATGCATGACATTACTTTTGTTAGGTACATTGATTGGATCATCAGGTCATTCTACATCAATTTTATCACTTAATTTATGTTTTTTTTATGATGATTGCTTTTACAACCGCCTAATTATGCTAGACAGAACTATCATTTATTTATGTTTTCATCGTGGCAGTTTGTACTTGTCAACTCGTGAACGTTTTTAGTATTGGATTCACATTTATTTTGATTTTTTTAATTCTATTGTCTTGACATATTTTTGAATCTTTGTTTTCTTTTTTCATTCTCATGAATCAAAGGAGCCCAAGTTTGAGTGTGTTCCAACGTGCCTCATGGAACAAGTCCTTACCTTTCTGAATGTAAGTATTTTATCTTTCTATTTCATTTCCTTTCATTGCGATTTTCTCATAATTCAGCTTGCAGGATGTTAGAGAAGATCTTAGAAATTCAATGGCGAATGATGTAGTAACAATAAAGAATGAAAGCTTCAGAAACAATGAAGATTCCAGTTGTTTGGAAATAAATTCTGATGGCAACAAAGAAAAACTAGATGACCTGCTACATGGGACCACATTTGATTTTCAGAAAAAGATTACCATATTTAAGCACGAGAAGCAAGATAGTTCTGACGGTTCCATCTTTGACGACCAAGTATATAGACAGCTTGTAGGTATGTTCTGGACTGTTGTCATTTAGGGCTGTATTAAAGTATTCTTACGTGTAAGAGTTATATGAGCAAACAGAAATTCCTTGAATTTTGAAATTTCACTTGGCGCAAATAAAACTGTCATTAACTTCACTTTAAGGCGTTCATATAATCTACAAGTTCTATTGACTAGGCATCTCTTGGATGATGATACTTCCTTCACTTAAAAGTGTTTTGGTTCAGTGGAGGGAAGTTGGATCTGTAAACAAGAAGTTAGTTTGGCCAAGTTAGGTCTGTTTACTTGTTGGTACCTTTGGACAAGAAGAAATTGGGTTATCACGATGAGATTTGTGTATTCATCATTCTTTTGTATCATTTTTTTTTTCTTTGGTTAGGTTTGTTTTTTGAATTAAGAGGGAAGAATTATGATATTTTAAGGAGTAAAGCTTTTTTAGCTCACTTCATTAGGCTATATACATTGATATCCTTTCACCAAGTATTCTTCTAAAAAATGCTTTACTGATTAGGAAGAAAGTAAAATTACAAGTTTGTGGTATGCAAGATGGAATATCTAGTTCCAAAACATAGTCATTCTCTGTTTGAGTTCTTTATCTTATTTGTAACTAAATTGTAATGGGAACTTGGTCTATACTGATGAGGTAATGATGTATTTTGAGGGTAAATTGTCTTTTTCTTATAATATTAGAAAATCTGTAGTGGCTGGCTATTGGATTATTTGTGTATCATCCCACCAAATTTTTATGAATTGTCGATGATGATACCAATCAAATTAATATAGCTTTAAAGTTGTGATGAGAAGTTGTCTGATTAGTTTTCTCATCGTTGAATTACATTGTTTTTTCATCCTTGAATTGTTTTTTCTCATCAATGAATTACAGTGTTTTTTTAACGCTATTTGCTGTCTCTACTGTGGTATTGTCTTTGATTGATGCTAATTAAGACCCATGAAAAACAGAAATGGAAAATGACGACGGGCTTCTTCATCAGTTGCTCATGTCCAGAAGTTTATCAATGGAGGGTCTCAATCGACAAGAATTTTTCCTTGTTGCTTCACTAGTTGATCGTATACCTAACCTTGCGGGATTAGCTCGGACTTGTGAGGTGCAATGCCCATTTAGTTTGTCATGATTTTAAATTACATTTCATTTATCGTGTTTTAGGAGACATTCCTTGACTCATTTTCTTTGTATATGCTACAGGTGTTTAAGGCGGCAGGATTGATTGTTTCGGATTTAAATATATTACGTGACAAACAGTTCCAACTTATCAGGTTTGACAGCGTGCACCATGTCTCCGAAATTTATGTTTTTTTTATCTTTGAGTGAGTAAGTATGTTTCAAAAGGATCATGGTCGTTGCTTGATACCTTGAGTTTATCAGATGGAATTTTTTTTGTTTGGTTGAAGGAAAATTTTTGGAGTCCATTTAGAAACTTCAAGCAACGAGTCTTTAGTGTTCTAATTACAAAGAACAACACTAAGTGAAAAAGTTACAATGGATGTTAATCGTCTGTTAATTTAACCAAATCTAAAGCGAATCTATTTATTAATGTCTTTCTTGAAATTTAATATTTAGATAAGGGTAACAACCCAAAACAATGAAAATCACATTTAAGAAAACTCCCACGTCCCATCAAAAAATGGTTTTTTCCCACAAGTACATAGCAAAACGTCTATTTTGTACTTATCAAGAGCCTTATTATGGGCTACGAGGGTGCTTTGTGATTTTCAGAGTTTATTTCTTGGAATCCTTAATAGAGATGATATATCAAAAAACAAAAAATAATCTGCAGATCAAGTGTTTGGGCAAAACAAAAATTAGTCTTTAGATTAAGTATTTTGGAAATTTTTTGGACTGTCTTGCTCACCAATCACATTGTTTGCGTTGCTAAGTGAGTTTATTGACTGAATTTATTAAAATTTAACCTTTTAGTATTGTTTTCTTCTCTCAAAGTCTAGCAAGAAATTCCGTGCATTTGCTAGCTATAATTCTTTGGTTTGAAAGCCATTAAAATCAGATTGTGTCATATTCTAATCTGTTCAAGTTTTCTACCCTTTTCATTTATTTGCTATATGACTCAAAAATATGACATGATATGAGCATATTTATCTTTTTTTTTGCAGTGTAACGGCCGAGAAGTGGGTCCCAACTATGGAAGTTCCAGTGAATAGTGTGAAGGCTTTCCTTGAGAAAAAGAAACGAGAAGGCTTTTCTGTTTTGGGTTTAGAGCAGACTGCCAACAGTGTTTCTCTCGATCAGTTTATTTATCCTAAAAAGACGGTTAGTTATTCTTGTAATTCCATGCTACATTCTATCATTTGCCATTATTGTGAAGAACAATCCATACAGAAGCAAAATTTACTACAAACTGAAACCAAAAAAAATCAAACATGTAGGAATTCATTGCAAAAATATCTCCAATTGCTCCTTTATCCTTCTCATGGCATTTGTGCAAGAGAATTCATTACTGTACTAGAATTTGGCTAATGAATCGCTACACTTTGCTTATTTATCTTTTATTTTTCAGGTGTTAGTTCTTGGGCATGAAAAAGAAGGACTACCTGTTGATATAATTCATATACTCGACGCGTGCATTGAGATTCCACAATTGGGTGTAGTCAGGTCGCTCAACGTTCATGTCAGTGGTGCCATTGCTCTCTGGGAGTATACTCGGCAACGGAGGTGCCACTAAATCATCCTTTTATTTCATATATAGTCTTTGATTTATTCATCAGCCTTACCCAGAGCAGACCATTTATCTAAATGGCAGTTCATTTATTCTTGGTGCTAATTTGATCACACCCATGTTTTTATACACAAACAGTGATAGATTTGGAGGATTAAAAATAAATGACCTGTCTATACAACTAAACTTTTCGTCGAGGATTGTTAGTGAAATGAAAATTTACTTCATTTTTCTCAGCCTCATGATCTTCATAAATGCTTCGATTATGTAGCCTTTCTCTCCAGTGAGCTTTCTTTTCTCCTTGTTCTTCATTTCCTTCTTGTCTTTGAAAATAGTCAAAGTTTTGCACAAATTTGGCATGGAACACCCCGAGCAAGCCCCAAACCTCCATTCCTTTGGCTTTTTACCTATATTGGCTACAATCTTTCCCAAAACACGCAAGCATAAATGCAACAGTTAATTTCTTCATAATTCAAATACCAAACAATGATTTAAAAGATGTAAAAAGGAAGCAAAGAAGAGAAAATGGTGCAATACTTCATTTGGAATACGTTGATCATTTGAAGAAGTTATCTCTGTAGTGTAGGATTGCAATGAAGGTTTAGCTACAGGCTTGGCAGATTCTCTTAGACGGTGAGAATACTCAAGTAACTCAGCTTTTCTATTCAAGCTCCTGTACCCATTTGCCTCTAATTTACGCTTCATTACTGAATGGTTGATATTGATATGTTGTTTCGGGCCATTCAATACAGGGGTGGCTGCCGATGATGGCTGCCTTTGCTTGCTCTGATATCGTCGGTTGGGGGTAGTATTCCGGCCATTTATGTATGTTGTCACTATCACCTCTTTATCTCTTACTATCTTCACCAGGAAAGTCATCATAACATACCATGAATAAAACTCAAACTCATCACAATGAAGAGAGAAAAATAGAGATAGAGAGAGAAAGAGAGCTCACCTTTTGGGTTGTCATATTTGCATGGTAGAGTGTAGAATGGCAAATGAAAGAGTATATCTATGAATATGTTGAAGGAGAGCGTTTTAGTAGTCGGGTAGGAATTTACCTAGAGGAGAGATTTATAGACTACAACAAAAAACACATACATAAATAAATAAAAATATATTAAAATTTAGATTTCGATCCATAAACACGAACCCATTTTGACGCTCGTCGGTGCAAATAGGCATGTCTTTATATTTGTTGTGTTTAGAGCTTGTTGTGAAGGGATATATTTGGCATAGTATGTATCAATAACAATGTCATTGTAAGCCTTCGATGTAATCCACAGCTTTGCCGTCTATTTTTGTTGGTTAGCTTCATTTCTTCATTTTGACCATCTTTTCCTACCCTTTCTTGCTCTAATTGTTATGCATCAACAATATTCATAGGATCGGTTTGTGGTGATCTTTTTTTAATGAGTTGAGTTTTCTTATTTTTGAGTTCCTAAACCCAGATTTAGACCACGAACTGCAAATCTTCGAATCCAAAATCAGTTCGTTTGGCGAGAAAAATTGGACCGAATCGGTCGGAAACGTCAAATTGGTCCTACTTGAGGTATGGCATAAAATTTAGAGGAATGTGCTTCCCCTACTCAGATTGCTTTCGATTATATCTCGTTTATTTTTTCATTTTCAATATCGATGGTATTACTCTTTCAGCTTTAGAAGGTTAAATTGCAGACCATTTCTGAACAATTAATCCATAATCTGGACCGATATTATTACAGAAAACAGAAGAAAAAGCGTGCCTTAATCCAGTCCGATAGCTACCGAATGAAATCATTACTCGTTCTTCGAGCTAGATTTTGCAGGAGCCTTGTTGTCCTGCCACGTCGCTTGCCACTGCTTGTCGTAAAATGTCGTCTCATCGAGCAGCTTCTTTAGAGTGTTCAAATCTTCATTCTTTCTGATTAAAAGTACTCCAACAACAGCAACAAGCAACAAGGTTTTGCACACGAAGTTGCCCATTTGATCCACTAAACCTACACCAGTTAAGCTATCTACAAAATACGCCATGAAGAACCCAACCATGGCAGCTCTCCCTGCAACAAACTCGATCAAGATGTTAAACCTCATTTAGCCTTAGCTCGAGAAATCGACTCGAATACTAACGATGAAGATGAAAATACCATTCAGAAGTTCAGCTTCAGGCAGATGGTATCGTTTAATCCACGCCCACCATGGTATAATCGACGTATCGAAAATTACCGGGTCATCGTTACTTGAAGTTTCCGGATTTGTTGCCAGCCATTTTCTTCTTCTAGCCTCTGAAAATGATAACTCCCACGAGAAAATAAGCTTGCACAATTTAAAAAAGACTTGCATATGTTTATAATTGCAGTTTGTATCAGGTTTTTGCTGTGTTCTTGTTGTTCATCAAACAAATTGTCTTTTCTGGGTTCACTGCATATCACAAACACTAAAATCTTTAACAGAAGAAGAATTTACGACCTTTAGAGCTTGAATTTTCAGTGAAAAACTTTCCACTATCCAAAGTTTGGATCAGAAAATTACCAGTTTTCTTGCGACAAGCTTTAATGAACAGATTTAAGCTCAAAGATCAAAGCTAAACAGATCAAAGCTGAGCTTGAATTTTCAGTGAAAAACTCTCAATTATCCAAAGTTTGGATCAGAAAATTACCAGTCTAATTCCAACAGCAAGCTTAAATTAACACATTCAAGCTCGAAGATCAAAGCTGAACTCAAACAGAACAACAGATCACATTAGCTAGAAACAATTTCAACTCACCAGCATCAATAACAGCATCCCAATCAGTTTCAAACCCACCATTTTTCTTAAACTGCTTCAATTCCCAAGTTCCCCCCACCCATTTCGGGTCCTCAAATTTAATCACCGGTACCTCACCACCGGGCGACCCATTAGGGCCGAACAAGCTCTCCTCCACCGCCTCCTCCGGAACCAGGTCGGGAAGTTTCGGCTCGTTACGGGCCACATTTGGTTCCACCGTAGCGGTGGCTGAATCTAGAGTGCTAACTCCACTATCGGGAGAAGATTTTAGCGCGGAGAGGAAAGAGGTAGGGTTCTTGAGGCTGAGAAACAGGGGAGGCCTGTGAGCGAAAAAGGGTTTTTGGTATGAAGAAGGAGAGAGATTTGGGAGATGAAGTGAAGGAGAAAAGATGGCCGCCATTGGAGATCCCTGTTTCAGACTTCAGTTCCAGTGAGAGCGTGAGCGCATCAGAACATGGTTTTCTTTATCGTGTTATCCTCAGCCTCTGAATCATCACCCGAGCAAGTTTTTTTTAAGATTTATTTAATAGATTTCAGTTATCACTTGGAGTATCTATTGGGAAACAATCGGATAATTAACCTGAAAAATACTTCTCCAAGTTCTT
>QAOC01029829.1:39291-53797 GCA_003255005.1 Begonia fuchsioides | reverse complement strand
AGTCATATCCGGCCGAGCGTTATCAACCCTCGAGTATTCATCGGTGCGTCATATCCGAGAAGACATTCAAGGTCTACCGAGTTCAATTCCTTGATCGCTCAAGTATTGAATTGCCTTCATCCATCTCCTTACACCATCTTCATCCCAGAGCCTTCAAACTCCTCCACAAGCCGATTCCGGTCCACATTATCACCACCGAGTCATCTCCATAAAATACCGAGCCTTTACCAAAATTCCACCACCAAACCCCCTTATTTCCATCACGTTACGCTTCCGCAAACCCCATCCTAAATTGGCCGTACACGCGACCTTCCCGATTACGTGAAAAGCGACAAGTCCGATAAAGTGTGTGCGATCCTGGTGCACGCTGCACACCATCTCCATGGGTCGCCGGGTCATGATCGTGGGGCGCCCGTTGGGCGTCGGAGGTTGGGCGCTGGACGTGTCATTTCCAGGGATGCCAGGACGCCAACCGAGCAAAGTCCTTTCCTGCTCATGATTTTCCTAGGACATTGTTTCCAAAGGTAAACTTCCTGCAAAATGAGCACACAAATTAGAAAAATTTTCCGTGCTCCTCGGCGCTAGATCGGCGAAGTGCTCCCGTTGCACATCATCCTCTCGGGGTACTTGAGGATTTTTCCTCAAATCTATCTTATCTTTATCAATCTCCCCGGGTTTGTGGTCGGTGAGGCACTCGTGTTTTGCTTTGGGGCCCACGGCCTCGGTGTGGGGCCCCGATCCTCGGTCCTTGGCGCTGGTCGGCATGTTGTCGGCGCGGATCAGTAAAGTAAGGAGCTTGTTCCCTAGAGGGGGCGGTGATCCGTCGGACGGTGTTCCCGGGAACTCATCCCGATATAATCCAAGGTCTCGGCCCAGTAAGAGATTGGTGCGTTGATGATCCTCCGGTTGTTGTTGTGTGGTAAGGATGGGTCGGATCATCATAAGTCTCGGCCCATCTTGGGCGTGGATGATTTCGCCTTCAATCGGGCTCTGTTTTACTTTGGCCTCGGCTTGGTGGATCATCATGAGCCTTGGCCCATTTTGAGCGTGAAAGGTTCCCCTTCCTCGCTAATAATTTCCTCGGTCCCTTCGAGGATAGTCTTCATACGTCGGTTAGGACATTGGGCCCCAACATGGCCTTGTCCGAGACAATTGAAACATTGGATCTCACAGGCCCGTGGCTTCTCTTCTCCCATGTCTTGTGGCTTGGTGTCCGCCACTCGTGTCGGGGCCCATGGGTTTGGTGTCGTGTTGCCGTCGTCGGGTCTCGGCACTGGCCGGTACGGCGTGGTCTCCTTCGGGGCCGAGCGTGGACTCACGACTTTGCTTCTTCGCTTGATCTGCCTTTCAACCCTTAGAGCCATTTGAATTAGGCTATCAAAGGACTCCAAAGGCTACAATTCCACGACATCACCAATGTCTAGGTGTAAGCCTCGGGTGAACTGCGCCATAACTTATTCTTCGGGTTTGGCCAAATCACACCGAATCCGAAGTGTCTCAAAATCCGTAAGGTATTCATCAACGAATGAATTACCTTGCCTTAACCCTTGTAATTGGAGGAATAATTCTTCGCGGTAATGGCTCGGGACGAACCTTTTCCGCATGAGATCCTTCATGGCTCGCCATGTTGTGATCTCGCCTTCTCGGTCTCTCCTCCTTTGTGCTCGGAGACTATCCCACCAAAGGCTCGCATAATCCATGAGTTCTAAGGATGCCAATTGAACCTTTAATTTCTCCGAATGGTTGTAAAGGTCAAAAAATTTATCGACCTTTTCCACCGAGATGTTGAGCTCGGTTGTGTCCGGATCTGGGTCGTCGCCTCTGTGGCGGCGTGCGTCGTTGAGCGGGTTGCGCATGATTTTGCTCGGCTATTTCGTTGAGCCTTTGCAGCATAGCATCCATCCTTCTATTCATTGCATCAAACTGCTCTTGAGTGTTATGCTCAGGTTCTCGCAGATCGGAGAACATAGTTTGTTCACTCGTCGTAGCTTGATCACGGGCGGTGTTGTGAATGGCACCGCTTCGAGTCATCATGAATAAATGTCGGGAAAAATTTGTGGAGGGTATCAAAATAGGATTTTTACTCTGATACCAAGATGATGTGCCTTCCTTGGGGGTCGGCGCACCGTGGGTTGGGAGAATGCGCGTACACGGGGCTCGGATGAACGTCGTGTACGGCAAACGGGAAATCGGGTCGTGCGAATTGTGAGGTTGTGTTGCGGAAGCGTTTTGTGATGGAAATAAGGGGTTTGGTTTGTATGGAAAGTGGAATGGCTTGGATGAATACTGGAATGGCTCGGTGGATGGAAAAAGGGGTGAAATTGGACAAGTATGGAAAAAGGGTGATCGCTCGGTGGAGTGGGTGGACTCTTTAGAGTTTTTGGGTGTAGATGGATGGACAATTTGAATACCTGAGCAATCAAGGTATTCTCCTCGGTAGACGTTGCTCGCACTCAGATATGACTCACCGAACGTACGTGCGAAGGGTTGACGGTCTCGGCCGGATGTCACTCACCCGAGAAGTATTCGTCGGAGAGAGCTTCAAACCTTTCTAGAAGAAGGTGCAATGCATAATTTTTACTCTAAAAATTCACTCTATTGATTCAAGTGTAAGTGTTACACTTAAATAGAAAAAAACGTAAAGATAACTAAACTAAGAAAAATAAGCTAAGAAAGATAAATTCAGCCCTTGGATTACTTTAACATCTTGGATTACTTTGGAAGGTCTCCGGTTGACTTTAGGTTTGGTTCATGAAGATTGGCATGGTTGGTTTTGCATCTTGACCGAAGGTGACCTAAGAGGGTGCACCGGTTGTAATAATCTTCGAGCCATGAAAGATTGGCTCGTGCCAATTCGGATCTGGGGCTCCTAAAAGTCTCTCGGTGGTCAACAAAAAGTGTCACATGGTCTGGTTCTTTGGTTGTCCGACAATGGTTCATGAATGTGCGCGGGCGACTTGAAAAAGAACGAACCGGTGGTTGATCCGATCTCGGATATGGTGGGATCCGCGAGGATATTGTGGAAAGTCGTTGCTCAAGATCCTCTGAAGATTCAACAGATTGATCACGGATTTAATGGATAAAATCCCTTGTGGCTCGCCGGTTTGTTGGTGAACGGTCTTGTGTGCGCGGTTTGACCTTATCTTCATGTCATCACGAGATTTTTCCATGCCATTTTGAAAAGGTTGTTATCCAACGATCCTCCTACGAATATGGCAGCTTTAGCACGGATTATATGGATGAAAATCTCTGTTGTTTTGCCGATGGCTCGATGTACAATTTTGGTGCGCACGCGGGTGCTTGGAAATGTCGGTTGAACCTTTCTCCTGATATTTCGGGATTTGTCCGTGCTATTTTTGAAAGGTTTTTGACCAACGATTCTCCTATGAATATGGAAACTTTAGCACAGATTACTTGGATAAAAATTCCTCTTGCTGCGCCGGTGGTTCGATGGACGAATTTTGTGCGCGCCCGGTGGATCTTCTTCGGATATCTTGAGATTTATCCGTGTCAAACTCGAACCTTATCTTTTCCTTGACCAAATAACCAGATTGCTTAAAGATTTAAGTAAAGTGGCTGATGTAATTTAATCAAGGTCTTCTAGTGGGCCGAGGCTTGACCGTGGGCCGGTCAATGTTCGGCCGAGGTGGTCCTTCGAGGGCCTTCGCCTATGGAATGTGCGTTCTTCTTCTTGGGCTGTCTTCTCTTCTTTTTCTAAGGCTAATTTCTGGCTGAAAAGAAATAAACTAAGTGTGACAAAAAATAGGGCCCATGGTTGAACACTTGATCCATGGGGATTTGGATCGAGCGTTCTCCCATGTCGGTCACTTATTCCAACAGGCCGAAGCCCTAGAGGACTTCGGCAAAGCCGACGACCGTGTCTCCATGGGTCGCCGGGTCATGATCGTGGGGCGCTCGTTGGGCGCCGGGCGGGTCATGGGCTGGAGGTTGGGCGTTGGTCGTGTCATGTCCGGGGATGCCAGGACGCCAACCGAGCAAAGTCCTTGGCCGCTCATGTTTTTCCTCGGACATTATTTCCGAAGGTAAACTTCCTGCAAAACGAGCACACAAATTAGAAAAATTGGCTGTGCTCCTCGGCGCTAGATCGGCGATGTGCTCCCGTTGCACATCAGGCCCCGGAAGAGGTGTTAGCCCTCTTAGAAAAATTACAACTTCCACCATCAATGATTAAGGAGCAAACTTTATCTTTGATCAAGCACCGGCTGTGAAATATGTTCTCTCTTTGGATAGAATCTGGTCGGCCATTCGTAGTGAGGGTTCTTCAAATCACCATTAGGAGGGGCCCTCTTGTGCTCGACATATTTCCTCCTTCGGTTCGGCCACTAATTCTTCCTCTTCCTCCATGGGTTCATCTTCACTTACAATCTCTCCACTACTTTCAATAAGCACCATCACTTTCTTATTAGGACATTGAGCAGCAATATGTCCTAATCCAAGACATTTAAACACTTTATCTCCCTTGACCGTGGCTTGTTAGCATCTTCAATCGGTTTCGGAACAATGTCCTTTTTTTGTGTCCACGGCTTTGGTTGATAAGTCTCGTCTTCCTGCCTTGGAGGTGGCTTGTAAGGGGTGTTGAAAACCGGAGCTGGCCGTGAGATAATTTTCTTACCCTTTCTCTTGTTTTGTCTTTCCACCTGTAGGGCCAATTAGATGGCTGCATCCATGGAGTCCACAATTTTCAGCTCCACCACATCAATAATGTCTTTATGCAGTCCTCTTTGAAACATTGCTAGGATTTGTTCCTCCGGTTCTTCAAGATCACAACGGATCCGTAAAGTTTCAAAGTCCATCAAATACTCTTCCACCGAGAGGCTTCCTTGCTTCAAATTTTGGAGTTGAAAAAACAATTCTTGTCTATAATGGCTAGGTACAAATCTCCTTTTCATAATCATTTTCATGGCCCTCCAAGTGCTAATTTCCTTCTCATGGTCACGCCTCCTTTGAGACCTCAAATTGTCCCACCATAAGCTAGCATAACCGTGAAGTTCCAAGGCCACTAGTTGTAATTTAGACTTCTCTGAATAGTTATAGCACTCAAAAACCTTATCCACCTTATCTACCCAAGTCAGAAATGAGTCTCCATCACAAGAGCCATTAAAAGGTGGAATGCTCACCTTTAAATGCCGTAAGTCATCCTCACGGGGTTGTCTATCCCGTGGCTCAAATTCATCATCCGAGTCTTCCACATCATATAACCAACCTTGAGCACCTCTGGCTCTTCTTCCTGGAGTAACCGGGGGAGGCGGTCTAGGAGGATTTGGAGTCTCCATTCTATGCAAGAGCATGTCCAATCTTCGGTTAATGCCATCTATTTGGCTCTGAAAATCGGGCTCATGTTCTTGGGATGATGCTAAGGGTGGAGGTGGTTCACTTGTTCAAGGGAGGTCTCGGCTAGGCTGCAAAACAGCTCCACTCCTAGTGGTCATGCCACCACTTTTATGTGCCATTAAAAATAATAGAATTGAAGGTTTAATAGTAGGTAATAAGGAAGGAAGAGCTGTGCTGTGATACTAAATGACACACTCCCAAATTGCGGAGGAGTCCGAATTTGGAGAGAACACCACAAACAGCCACGGCCAAGATGTGCTACGAGACTCGGACCCAACTAACCGAGGCTTTTATACTAACTTGGTTGCTCATTTTGTAGGGAACATAATCATGGAGAAACCCTCGGAGTTAGATCAAGACCGGCCGAGAACGTGCATCATGTGGCACCCCGAGTTGGACACCGAAGACAGCGCCAGACCGCCCACATCGGGCCAACAGACACGGTGCGAGATAGGACAGGACGCGCCAAGGACGCCCACATCGGGTCGGCCGCGGCGCGCGTCGAGACGGACCTCGCCCAGACAGCGCCCCGCAGGCCAGCCGACACGGCCCATGCCGAGTCCCATTAATGGGCTCGGCCCCCTTCAATAAGTGGCCTAGCGCCACATTTCCTTTCAGCAATTAGAGACTTAGAAGAGTAAGAAGAGCAAGCCCAAGTCACGAAAAGACGAAGTTTAAGGCCCGCGATCCGACATGGCCGAAGCCCAAGCAACATGGAAGAAGCCCACGGACACTTAGCATTTTTAGTCGTGCCAAAATCTTCTGGAAGGAGCCATATAGCGGGAAAATATCAACTAGAGAGATAAGGGGAGATTCGCACACGGAAAATCCCATGAGACTCGGAGATCCCGAACACATCGGGAAAATCCCGAGAATCACGGGATTTCCTTCTAGCGCGCCCGGCCGCGCCCGCTTCAGCACCCGGCAGCGCGCACCAGCTCACTCGATAGCGCCCACCCGCGCGCACACCTGACCGCGACCCGGCCGCGCCCCCGCAACACAGACGCACTCCTCAGCGCACCCGGATCCAGCTGCATACCGACCATGATAACGCGCGTGCTTGAGCACCCGACTACAACGACGCACGCACCCGAGCACCCAGACCCGGCTACACCCCGATGGCACGCAATCCCGTGATTCTCGCGCCACATCACCGATCCGCGCCTTCACGATCCTAGACGTCCAACTTGATCGACAGCTTACGATTCTTACTTAGTATTTTCCTTTTATGTTTTTGTCTATTTAAGAGGCACTTAGCCTCTATTGAACTTAGTGAATTTTTATCAATACAAAGTGCTCATCGCCTTGGCGCCAGGCAGAACAGATCGCGCCAAGGTCGCCCACACCGGGCCGGCGGCGGCCCGCGGCGAGACAAACCGCGCCCAGACAGCGCCCCGCGGGCTAGCCGACATGGCCAATGCCGAGTCCCATTAAGGGGCTCGGCCCATCTTCAATAAGTGGCCGAGCGCCACATTTCCTTTCAGCAAATAAAGACTTAGAAGAGTAAGAAGAGCAAGCCCAAGTCAAGGAAGGACGAATTAAAAGACCCGCGATTCAACAAGGCCGAGACCCATGGGACATGGAAGAAACCCACGGACACTTAGCATTTTTAGCCGTGCCAAAATCTTATGGAAGGAGCCTTTTAGCAAGAAAATATCAACTAGAGAGATAAGGGGAAATTCGCACACGGAAAATCCCATGAGACTCGGAGATCCCGATCGCCTCGGAAAAATCCTGGGAATCACGGGATTCCCTTCCAGCGCGCCCGGCCGCGCCCGCTTCAGCAAACCCGACAGCGCCCACTTGCGAGCACCCGATCGTGACCCGGCCGTGCCCCCTTCCGCTACAACGACGACACGCTCCCCCGCACACCCGGACCCGGCTGCGTACCGACCACGATGACGCGCACATCCGAGCACCCAGACCCGACTACACCCCGACGGAACGCAATCCCACAAATCTCATGCCACATCACCGATCCAAGCCTTCACGATCCTAGACGTCCAACTCGATCAACGACTTACGATTCTTACTTAGTATTTTTCCTTTTATGTTTTTGTCTATTTAAGAGGCACCTAGCCTCTATTGAACTTAGTGAATTTTTATCAATACAAGTGCTTCTAGCCTTTTGATAATTCCCTCAAATCGCCGATCCTTCTCCGGTGCGTCATATCCGGCCAAGTCTCGGCAACCCTTGTGCGTGAACGGTGCGTCATATCCGAACACGAACAAGGTCTACCGATTTGAATACTACTTCGTTCAAAGTATTCAAAGCATCATCTCCACCTCCATAAATTACACTCCTCCGATTACCCATTCCAATTTCCCGAACGACCACTTTTTACCGATTCCGGTCCATACACTTCCCTCCGAACCACATCCGTTTCTATCCGAGCCATTCCCATATTTACACCTTCAATCCACCTTATTTTCATCCCACCACACTTCCGCAACCTAACTCCAGAAATCGCCCGACCGTATTTTCCGACCGCTGTGCGCGTGACCCAGAGTACGCGTTACCTCCTCTGGGTCACGCGCACGCTTATCTTCCGACCACGGTGCGCCGCTCATCGATTAATGGCACATCAAGTCGTAAGTGCTAAACCAACATCAAGGTATGGTAAATGGGGCCCACCCTTGACTTTCATCACTAACAAGAGTGATGGTCACTAAGGGAAGGTAAAACCCATCCCCTAAGGCTTCCTAAGACCTTTCCACTTGCAGCCACGTTTACTAACTTACAACAAAAGAGAGACAAACATACTTGCATGGTTTTCACGCAAACCATGCAAGGAAGAGTACAACCGGTTTTCAAAAACCAAAATAAATAAAAACCGCCAATCTTCCTTTTTGGGCCAATGCTTTCCTTCATCTTTTCACGTGTAAGGCCGCTCCTTAGAGGCTCCAAATTGGACTCCATCCTTCAGCTCTTCATTGGACTCCATTAGGCCGTGGCTATTGGTTGCATGATGGAAGGTGTGTGGGCTGTTCTCGGATAGCCACCCCTTCTGGATGCCTCTGTAATGGCGATGGTTGACCAGGAAATCTTTCTCCAAAATTAATGATCTGCAGCTTGATGGAAACCTTGAGATGCTGGCTACATTTCGTGTGAAGAACGTTTGGCCAACTAATGTGTGAAACGTTGTTTAAACCGCTGCTCAAGGCTCAGAGTTCAGATTGTACCGAAGCCCAAAATGTCAACATCTTCATCTTGGATGGTTGGGCAATGGAATGCATCAATCACACTAGTAATCTCTGCCACTTCATCCCAAAAAACCTACAAAATGAACAAACACATTAGGAAACCAATCCCGTGGCCAAGCCCAAGGTGGCGTTATCGCAAGGTAGGCTCTTGTTAAGGGCTTCTTGTTGCTCATCATGAACACACTCTCGAGTGCTCACTCCCGCGGGTTCCTCTTTGCCTAAGGCATCCTAAGGTATGTCGAAGACAGCACCAGAAGAGGAACACACATTCCATAGCCATTTTCGGCGGCCGTTTTCAGTGAAAAATAGCTGTTTCCGGCTGCCAGAATTCATCTCCGGGCTTCTATTTTTTAAACTTTTGCTGTTTTTTCCCCTCCTCATTGATCACAAACCCCTCTACCTTTTGCGTTTCAGTATCCAGAATTTGGCTCCAAAAATTTTCTATTTCTCCAGAATTCATTTCAGTCATTTAATGGCAAAAAAACTGAGATCAAAGGTGTCCCTATTTGGCCCTGCCGGTAATGCTTCCAAGTCTCCGCACGCTACTGACGATGATGGCCTTCTGCCCACCCCCCGATTGAAACTTCCCCTGCACTAGAGAACCGTCATCCCTCTGTTTCTCCGGCTGAAGGTAAGGCAGGTATCGTCGATCCTCCCTCTGGTTCTTCTCTGAACTCGACAGAAACACCCAATATTGTGCCGAAAATACTGTGATAAGTAGGCCTGGATTAATTGCAGGTGAATTCCCCCCCCCCCCCTGAAAATACTCTTCCTCCCATCACCAAAAATCCTGCCCACACCTTGTTTGTGGAAATGCCTGAGAGAGTGGCCACAGCAAGAAACCCATCCATTTCCTACGCTGATATGTTTAAAAATAGCTTCAATCAAGGTCAAGGCCACCAATTATCTTTTGATCCTAACATGGTGGATGTCATCCCCCTCTCGGCCGATGACCTTTTGGATGTAGAAAGCAACCTAAGATATACTCTAGTAGAATATTTACCAAATAGGCATCCGGGTAAAGAAGGCCTTAAACGTATTGTTGATGGTTGGAAATCAAATGTCAAAGTCATTCCCAACACTAACGGGTGGATTTCCTTCATTTTTCAATCGGACATGGATCGGGAAAATGTCTTATGCCGGGCCCTTACTCCATCTTTGGCCAACCTCTTCTCCTTAAGAAACTCCCCCCTTGGTTTGATATTGGAATTGATGAAATTAGCACCATTCCCATTTGGGTTAATTTCCACAATCTCCCCCTAGAGTGCTGGTACGAAAAGTCCCTCAGCAAAATCTCTTCAAGAATCGGCAAACCTTTGATGACGGACCTTCTAACCAAGTCCTTAGGCCGTCTTGGCTATGCGAGGGTTCTAATTGAAGTGGACATTTCAAAAGAGTTGATTAGGGAGATAAAAATAAGCACTCCAAAAGGAAATATCATCTCTCAAGCGGTGCATTATGAAACTGAACCTGATTTCTGCTCCTCCTACTCTACCATAGGCCATAAACAAGAGTCCTGCAAACATAACCTTGCCCCCCCCCCCCGGTCCCACCTGCCCCTGCTCCTCATAAAGTGAGCTTTGTCCCTCACTCCCCCTTCCCTCCCCTCGGACTAATGTTGAGATTGGATCATCAGATGATGACTCAGATACTATCAAAGAATCCAAAGGTCCCCCCATCCTGATTGCTCTTTTGTTGGACAATCTTCCTCCTTTATCTCCTTGGATGATAAAGATTGTTTTGATTCCAAATCCCTAGACCCCATTCCCGATTCCAGCATTCCTTTCACTAGAATGTCTAGCCGATTAAAAGTTAAAGATTCAATTCCAACTTCCAAAGTCTCAGACAAGTGTCCCACCTCCTCTCGGATTCAATAGATCAAGTCCACGAGGAATTCGTGCAATACTACAAGAATCTCCTCGGCAGCCCATGTTTCCTTCCTAATCCCGATCCAAATATCATTCGTAATGGTCCTATTCTCTCGGATTCTGATCGTAAATTACTCACGGACCCTATTACAATGTCCAAAATTCAGCAAGCTCTCTTTTCTCCAAAGCTGTCTTGGAATTCTTCTCGTCCTCCTTGATCCTCAAGCCATGGAACCATACAATTATAACCCTTATTCCAAAATCCCAAACATCTCCCTCGCTCAAAGATTTTCGCCCCATCTCTTGCTGTTCAATTTTTATAAAGTGATTTCCAAGATCCTTGCTAGTAGAATCTCCAAACCCCTTCACCGATTGATTGACCCATGCCAAGCAGCCTTCATCAAAGGCAGATCTATCACGGAAAACATCCTTTTGATGCAAGAGCTCATGAGAAAATATAATGAAAAAAAAGGCCTCCCCAAGATGTATCATCAAAGCCGATCTCTCCAAAGCCTTGGACTCGGTTAATTGGTCTTTCCTTAGGAATGTTCTAGCAAATTTAGGCTTCCCTCCCATCTTTGTTAACTGGCTTTCTGAATGCTTCTCCATGACCTCCTACTCCATCTCCATTAACGGTGGTCTTTTCGGATTCTTTAAGGGTGGAAATGGTCTTAGACAGGGGGACCCTCTATCCCCATATTTTTTCGTCATATGCCTTGAATACCTCTCAAGATTAATAAAATCTAGAACTCACAACTCCCATTTCAATTATAATCCTATGTGTGAGCATCTAGATATCACCCACTTGATTTATGCAGATGATCTTATGCTTCTAGCCAGAGGTGATCCCACTTCAGTCAAAATTCTCCTAAATTGTATATCTGATTTTGGCTCCGTTTCTGGGCTAAAGATGAACCTGGAAAAATCTAACGTCTTTACTACTGGTATCCGGCCGCTAGACCTCACTGAAATTCTTCAATCGTCTGGATTAAAGCAAGGTTCCTTCCCCTTCAAATATCTAGGTATCCCCCTCTCGGCTGGGAATCTGTATTCAAGCCATTTCCTCCCATTCATTAGGAAGCTCACAGATAATATCATTGGTTGGAATGCCTCCTCCCTATCTCATACTGGCCGCCTTGAGCTTCTTAGATCGGTTCTTCAAGGAGTGGAATGTTACTGGATGTCTATTTTTAACCTCCCCGCCTCGATCAACCTAAAAGCTATCAAAATTTGCAGGAACTTCCTTTGGGGTTGGGGCAAAGCTGTCATTGCCTGGTCCACTATCTGCCTGCCTAAGAAGGAGGGCGGTCTCAGTCTTCGAGATCTTGACTCTTGGAATAAAGCCTTTCATGCGAAAGCAATTTGGAACATTCAAGCTAACAAGGAATTATTATGGGCCAAATGGATACATCATATTTATTTAAAAGGCTCTGATTTTTGGAGTTGGATCCCTGGCTACCGTATTTCCCTCTTCTGAAAAGCCTCATCCATACCCATTCTTATCTTCTCGAAAAGTTCTCCAGTATTGACAAAGTGAAGGCCTTAATTGATGCTTGGAAGGAAAAATCAAATGGTCATGGTCTATCCCATCTCTACCACTCCATCAGACCTTCAGGCCCTCCAAGACCGTGGGCTCCTCTTGTTTGGTCTAAATGTGTTACTCCTAAGCATTCTTTCACTCTCTGGCTAGCAGTCCATTCGAGACTCAAAACAAAAGACCAATTAAGCTTCTTAGGAATATCTAATCTTTACTGTCTTTGCTCTTCTCAAACCGAATCAAACCATCATCTTTTCTTTTCTTGCCCCCTCTCCACCTTAGTCTAATCTATCATCAAATTCAAATTCAGCATTCGAAGATCCCTAAGCACCTTAAATAGTGCTCTCAAATGGACAAAAAAAGAAAACAAAATCGACCATCGAAAAGCAAACTTAATGAAAATCATTCTTGCCACCACAGATTACTATATCTGGAATGCTAGAAATGTCAAAGCTTTTGAGGGAAAGTCTTGGTCAGCCGAGCACATCTCCAGAAAGATCGAACAGCAGCGGGCCAAGTCCCATTATCTCATTAATGCGGACAAGCCTAGTCGGTTCTTCCATGCCCTTATCAAAAAGAATGCAAAGAAGAACTTCATTGGGGCGGTCACCATGGAAGATGGGTCAACCTCAACAAACCCAAATGAGATCCATTCTGAATTCGTAAGTTATTTCCGCAAGCTTCTTGGCGGCCAGCAGCTCTCCTCCCCCATTGATACCACAGTCGTATCAGCCGTATCAGTCCTCCCAAGGGAAATCAAGGATGCCCTAGACTCCATCGCTGATAATAAAGCTACTGGACCGGATGGTTACTCATCCACAATTTTCAAGTCCGCATGGGATATTGTCGGGCCGGACTTATCAAAGGCCGTCATGGAGTTTTTCTTCTTTGGCCTTCTGCTCAAGCAGTGGAATCGCACTTACATTGCCTTAATCCCCAAGACACCGAATGCAGCTAAAACATCCGACTACATGCCCATCTCGTGCTGCAACACCTCGTACAAGATTATATCAAAAATCTTGGCAAACAGGCTCTCGGCCACCCTCCCAGACATAATCGACCAAGCACAATTGGCGTTCATCAAAGAGCGATCAATGAGCGATAACATCCACTTGATGCAGAAGCTGATAAGGAAATACAACTCCAAGAAATCCTCGCCGAGGTGCTTCATCAAAGTGGACCTTCAGAAAGCATTCGATTCAGTATCCTGGGACTTCATCAAAAAGATGCTGACGGGCTCTCAGCTTCCCGGCTATCTTCATCAAATGGGCCATGGAATGCATCACCACCGCCTCCTATTTGGTAGCAATCAATGGCCGACTTCATGGCCATTTCAAAAGGCTCCAAAGGCATCCGGCAAGGGGACCCGATCTAGCCATACATTTTTGTCATCGCGATGGAATACCTCTCGAGGCTCATTCGAGCCCGCCTCCCCTCCGCGGGGTATAACCATCATCCCTTGTGCCAACCACTTGCGATCTCGCACCTCACCTATGGTGATGACTTGATCCTCCTTGCGAGGGGTGATCTAGTTTCGATCAAGAGCATCCTTGATTGCTTAAGCGAGTTCAGCGCCTCATCTGGCCTATATATGAACTCTGACAAGTCATCCTTCTTTGCAGTAGAGATCCCTCATCAGGATCTTGAAGGCATAAAGTCAGCTGTACCATTGGCTGCCGGATCGTTCCCGACTAGATTTCTCAACATACCTCTTGGGCCGAAATGTCTCGGGGAGCCAGACTATGACCCCTTAATCGAAAAAATGAGGTTGTACCTCCAAATCTGGAACGTCAAGAGCATCTCCTTTGTTGGAAGAATTGAACTCATAAAATCGATCTTCCAAGGAGTTGAGTGCTTTTGGCTCTCTATTTTTGCACTCCCTGCAGCCGTTCGGGCCATGCTTACCAAAATATGCTAGGCCAACTTGTTGCCTGCCCAAGGATGAGGGCGGCCTTAGCTTCAAAGACATCCACTCGTGGAACATGGCCCTACTTGCCAAAAACTTGTGGGGCATTCATCAGAAAAAGGATTCTCTTTGGGGGGGTCCATCATTTTTACATCAAGGATGCCTCCTTTTGGTCCTGGTCCTCCGAATACCGGGGCTTGCCACTTATCAAAAAGCTGCTTTGCATCCGCTCGGCCATCCTGGACAAAGCCGGATCCGAGACTAAGGCTAAGGCACGCCCAATTTTCCTAACTTGTGTGCTCATTTTGTAGGAAACTTAACCTCGGTAACATATTCTGAGGCTGATTGGGAGCGGCCAAGAATTGAGCTCGAGTGGCGTCCGAGCAATCCCTGTCGTGACACGACCGGGGCTCCCGACCACGACATGCCTGGCACACAGCCCCACGATCACGACCCGACGACCATCGAAGACTCGGTCGTCGGCCTTGCCGAAGTCCTCTAAGACTTCGGCCCAATGAAATAAGTGACCGACGTGGGAGAATGCCCGATCCAATTCTCATGGATCGAGTTTTCACCCATGGGCCAACTTTCGGTCACATTTGTTTTTATTTATTGTCAAATAATTGTTTGAGAAAGAAT
>QAOC01029829.1:11791-31791 GCA_003255005.1 Begonia fuchsioides | reverse complement strand
CCTGGGTATTCTCTGCTTGGTACTCTCGGAGTTTTTTTTGCTTCCTGGGTATTCGGTTTTCTTCCCTCGGGTGGATGTTTAAGTTTATTAAACCTACAAGTTATTTCTGGGTTTCTACTTCAGAAGCACGATCTTCTCCAGGGTTTACTGCGGATTGCTGTTCTAGTCCTTGAGTATTTCCCTGTGTGCTTCAACTGCCAATCTCCTAATTCCGGTTTCCTTGCCGGATAATCGGGCCGGAGTTGCTCCCTGTGTAGGATCGTGTTTNGCACGATCTTCTCCAGGGTTTACTGCGGATTGCTGTTCTGGTCCTTGAGTATTTCCCTGTGTGCTTCAACTGCCAATCTCCTAATTCCGGTTTCCTTGCCGGATAATCGGGCCGGAGTTGCTCCCTGACCTTCAGCGTTCTGACGACTTTCTCCACGTGTCCCATTCTCCTGGAACCCATCATCCTCTCTTTACTCATCTGCCGCCTTCTCCCTTTCTCTCTCTGCCGGGCTATCATTCCCCAGGTGGGCAATCGGAATTTTGATCATTCCCGACGCAGACTGTTGAACTTTGTTCACATCTTACGCCGCTTGTTTTCTGGTTCCATCTTAATTTCCATTTCCTACTCCCGTGGTATTTCCCTGACCAAAGCAAAGCCATCCTGCCACGTGTCACTATTTTTATGTCCCTCCACATTTCTCCTGCATGGCTTCCTCCCCCTCCCCTTCCCGAGTGCATGTTAATTATCCCCCGTAGCTTCCAGCCACGTCATCTACCTCTCTCCTCCCCCGCCCTCCCTCTCTGCAATTCCAGCCTAGCCCGAAACGCAAAATCAGACCCTCTAGCTTTCTCCCAGCAAACTTCCCCGCCATCAAAAATTTCCTGTTTGGTATTCTCGACATCTTACTTCCTGGGTATTCTCGGCAAAGTTATCGGCTTTCTCTCCCGGGACTGAAGTTCAAATTATTACGTTTTCTGGTTATTACTTCAGGATTATGTTCTACTTCTGAATACCCACATTTGAGTTCTTGCCGCCTATCATCTACGGCGGTTATATTTCGTGGATTTTTTTTTTTTTTTTTTGGGGTTTGGTCCTTAAGTATTCTGCCATTTCTTCGTGAGTTATCCCCTTGACCGCTGTTTGTTTCAATAATCCCTGATTCCGGTTATCCTGTAGAAAAATCGTGCCGGAGTTGTTCTCTGGCCGTTTCGAATCCCCCGATTGCCTTTCAGCTCACGGCGATAATCATTAATCGCCGCAAGGGCGGTTGAATTTGTCCACCCCGAACGTCGGCCGGCTTGGTTCTCATTCCCAGATTTAATAAAGTCTCCCTGCCACATGTCGATTTTTTTCTACGTCCCCCTCCTATCATCTGCATGGCGAGTGAGCATTAATTTACCCTGTAGCTCTCTGCCACATCATTTGCCTCTCTCCTCCCCCGATCTCTGCATCCCAAACTTGCCCGTGAAACACAGTCGGATTTTCTGGCTTTCCCCAACAAGCTTCAGTATGCCGAAGAAGATTCTATTCAGCGAGTTCATGGCTGATATTGAAGAGCCGAGCGCCTCAAAACCCTCAAAATCTGTTAAGTGTCCAAAGGACTCTAAAAAGGGCAAAAAGAAAGCTCCTCCGGCTGCCCCCTGTCACGATCCTGAGCCCTCCCCCCCTTCTCTCACAAGTATTATTGTATCCCCTCCCCCCCCCGCCTCTCCAGCAAAGCTCTCCTCTCCTGCTACCCCATCTTTTCCTTTCGGAGGATATTCCTCTTGAAGGAAAAGCCAACTCCTCTCCTCCCCCTCCCCCCTCCCGATCTTGGATTTGCCTCTCGACGCTCCTCTTCACATCCTTTCATCTGAAAAGGGTCTCCTTAATAGCCCACCAATCCGAAATACCACCTTTGATCACCCCCCACCCTTCCTCCCGGGTCTTCGAATCCAGATTCTCTCTTCATCTGCCTCCCCCCCCCTGTCTACATCATTTGTTGACTTGGTCAAAAAACCAATTTTCTGCTCAAAATGCTCGATGCTGGGCCACAAAGCTGAAACCTGCAAACCTACACCCTTTCTTAAACCTCCCCCGGCCCCGAAAACTTCAACCCATCCCTCTCCCTCCCTCTCCGTCCCTCCCCCGAGCCTCCCCCCTCATTCCGAGAAAATCCATTCCTTCCATCCCCCCGCTCATCCCTCTCATCCCAGATAACTCCCCCTCTCCTAAAGATCCTCCAACTGATCTGTCTTCAAGCTCTTTAGCTTTTCCCACACCCCCTCCTCTTCCCCTCCCTCCCCCCATCCCTGCATACCCCGTCCGCTGTGGGCCTTGCCCCTCTTTGGTCCCCTCCCTTCAGATTTCCCATCCTGCTGCTGATGGCATGTCTTTCTTGGCTGTGACCTTCCTGACCTGGAATCTGCTCGCCAATCTGAATCGAATCTTGATGCCTCTTTCATGATTGTTCTTGGTTCTGGTCTCGATGCTTCAGTTTTCTGCTCTTCGGGCAGATTGTTTTCTCTAATTCTTCTTGCTCGTCTTGTAATTTTGTAGTCTTCTGGCCTTTTGTTGCTATGGCTACATTAGTTGTTTTGGTTGTCCCGGTCTCCAACGTGGGCTCTCCAATTCTTATGTTGTTTGTTTGTTCTGGCTTTCCCGAGTCTTTGTTGGATGAGTCTCCAGCTTGTGGTTTCCTCCTCATTTTCTCGGGTCCCCTGTATTTTTCTCCTCTTTCTTTATACACTTACTTATCAAAAAAAAAAAAAAAAAAGAGCTCTCAGTTTGGGCTTCAAAAATGAAGGGGGCTTGGGCTTCAAAAATCTGGATGTTTGGAACTCTGCCCTTCTTGCAAAAACACTTTGGAATGTTCATAAAAAAGGACTCTCTTTGGGTCCGTTGGCTTCAGCATTACTATATGAAACCAGAAAATTTCTGGGATTGGTCCCCGGGTTACAGAGCTTCCCCTTTGATTAAAAAGCTGCTCCAAATCCAGAACTTAATTCTATGTAAATCTGGTTCACAGCATAGTGCTGATTCCCTCCTCTTTACGTGGAGTTCATCTGCTCGCTCCAAGGGTCTCTCTATTGTTTACGACTTCTTCCGTCTTGTGGGTATTATCAAACCGGCCTTCAAAGCCATTTGGTCCAAGAGTTATAGTCCTAAGCATAGCTTCATTCTTTGGCTCGCCTACCATAACCGGTTGGCTACTAGGGATCGGCTCTCCTTCATCGACATTTCGAGGTGCTGCCTTTTTTGCAACTCCCATCCTGAGTCTTGCAGCCATATCTTCTTCGATTGTTGCTTCTCTCAAGAGGTCTGGAATGCTGTTAAGCTGAAATTTGCCTTCACAAGGAAAATGTCGACCATTGCGTGTGCCATCAAATGGATTATTAAGGAGGGCAAGCTGGGAAACAAAAAGCGAGCTTTCATTCTTAATTGCCTCCTTGCTGCCTCGGTTTATCACATCTGGGCAGCAAGAAATTCCAGATTTTTTGAGTCCTCTCACACTCACCCGGGGCAGATTGCTGATGGTATTGAGCTTAAGGTTTATAAAATTCTTTTCCTGGCCTACCCCGCCCTCTCTTCAAGCGTTGAAAGTCCCCCCTCCCCGGACGTTCTTCCCTTGATTCCATGTTAAGTTGGTTTTTCTTCTGCTTCTCTTCTATGGTCTTTATATTTTGGTTTTCTGCTCTTAGGGTAGGTCGTTCTCTCTGCCTTGGTCTTTTGTAGTCTTCTAGCTTTTGTTGCTTCGACTGCATTGTCTGATTTGGTTGTCCCGGTCTCCTCCCGGGTCCCTCCAATTCTTTTGGTTGTTATTTCTGGCTACCCCGAGTTTTGTTGGATGAGTCCCCATCTTGTGGTTTCCTCCTCTTTTCTCGGGCCTCATATGTTTCTCTCTTCTCCCTTTTCTATATATACACTTACTTATCCAAAAAAAAAAGAAAAAAAGAAAGAGCTCTCAGTCCATGTTAAGTTGGATTTGCTTATGCTTCTCTTTTATGTTTGATTATGGTCTTTATATTTCGGTTTTCTACTCTTAGGGCAGGTCGTTCTCTCTATTTCTTCTAGTTTGTCTTGGTCTTTTGTAGTCTTCTAGCTTTTGTTGCTGCGACTGCATTTGCTGATTTGGTTGTCCCGGTCTCCTCCCGGGTCCCTCCAATTCTTTTGTTTGTTAGTTCTGGCTGCCCCGAGTTCTGTTGGATGAGTCTCTATCTTGTGGTTTCCTCCTCTTTTCTCGGGCCTCGTGTTTCTTTCTTCTCCCTTTTCTATATACTCTTACTTATCAAAAAAAAAAAAGAGCTCTCAGTCAGGGTTAGGAGAGAGAATTTTCTCCCTTGATTTGGCAATTTTTGGCTGAATTTTTTCACCTGTTTTTTGTCCGTTCCAGCGCCTTGACGTTGTTTTCTCTCCTATTTTCATTTCTTCTCAGCGATTTTTGTTGATGGCTCCACCAGATCTGATTTCATCCCGCTCCCCTCTCCACGCTGAACCTATTTTTGTTTTTGTTGACTCTCGGTTTTGCTCCTAGTCGTTTGTGATATGATTTTTGCCTCGGCAAGACAGTAGTCTCTGCTTCTTGGCGGCGACGACTCCTGGTCGTTGTCGGACTCATTTTCTTTCTTCTAAGGTCGTCGCTAGTTGGTCTCGCTGATTGAAACCCCGATTCTGGTCGCCTATGCCCTAAATAAAAAATCTCCCACATTCTGTTTTTCGTCACATTTTTCGCCAGCCGTCATCTGCTTCTTGCCAGAATCGTCCCCCATTTAGCCGTTTGAATTTTGTCGAAAGCGATTTTCTGTATCTTGGTCCTGGAAATTTAGCCGTTGCCGGCAAAATATAGCCGTTTCCAGTGAAATTTAGCCATTTCTGGCGGCCGGAATTTGTCTCCGGGCTACTATTTCTAAAACCTTTGTTGTTTTATCTCCCCTCCTCATCAATCACAAATCCCTCCACCATCTGCGTTTCAGCCATTTTAATGGATAAAAAACCGAGATCAAAGGCGTCTCTGTTTGGCCCTACCGGTAATGCTTCCAAGTCTCCCCACGCTACTGACGCTGATGGCCTTCTGCCCACCCACCCCGATTGTATCTTCCCCTGCATCGGAGAATCGTCGCCCCTCTGTTTTTTCGGCTGAAGGTAAGGCAGGTATAGTCGTCGATCTTCCCTCTGGTTCTTCTCCAATTTTGACAGAAATGCATAATATTATGGTCAAACATACTGTGATAAGTAGGCCTGGATTTATTGCAAGTGCATCCCCCTCAGCCCCCCTGAAAAAACTCTTCCTCCCATCACCAAAAAAACTGCCCACATCCTTTTTGAGAAAATGCCTGAGAGAGAGGCCACAGCTCGAAACCCATCCATTTCCGACGCTGATATGGTTAAAAATAGCCGCAATCAAGGTCAAGGACACCAATTATCTTTTGATCCTAACATGGTGGATGTCATCCCCCTCTCGGCCGATGACCTTTTCGATGTAGAAAGCAACCTAGGCTATACTCTAGTCGGATATTTCCCAAATAGGCACCCAGGTAAAGAAGGCCTTAAACGTATTGTTTTATGGTTGGAAATCAAATGTCAAAGTCATTCCCAACACTAACGGATGGATTTCCTTCATTTTTCAATCAGACATGGATCGGGAAAATGTCCTATACCGAGGCCCTTAGTCCATCTATGGCCAACCACTTCCCCCTTAGTTTGATTTTGGAATTGATGAAATAAGTACCATTCCCATTTGGGTTAACTTCCACAATCTCCCTGTAGAGTGCTGATCCGAAAAGTCCCTCAGCAAAATCTCTTCAAGAATCGGCAGACCTTTGATGACGGACCTTCTAACCAAGTACTTAGGCCGGCTTGGTTATGCGAGGGTTCTAATTGAAGTGGACATTTTGAAAGAGTTGATTAGGGAGATAAAAATAAGCACTCCAAAAGGAAATATCATCTCTCAAGCGGTTCATTATGAAACTGAACCTGATTTCTGCTCTTCCTGCTCTACCATAGGTGATAAACCCGAGTCCTGCAAACATAACCTAGCCCCCCCGGTCCCACCTGCCCCTGCTCCTTATAAAGAGAGTTTTGTCCCTCACTCCCCCCTCCCTCCCCTCGGACTAATGTTGAGATTGGATCACCCGATGATGACTCGGATACTATCAAAGAATCCAAAGGTCTCCCCCATCCTGATTGCTCCTTTGTTGGACAATCTTCCTCCTTTATCTCCTTGGATGATACAGATTGTTTTGATTCCAAATCCCTAGACTCCATTCCCGATTCCAGCATTCCTTTTACTAGAATGTCTAAACGATTAAAAGTTAAAGATGCAATTCCAACTTTCAAAGTCAAGGACAAGTATCCCACCTCCTCTAAAAAGGACATTCTCAGGGCTTAAGCAGGATGAGGTTTTTAATCTCATTTGTGAGAAGGATATTGATTTCTTTGGCATTCTTGAAACATAATCTTCTCTTGATAGCATGTTCCAATTCGTTAAAAGGCTAAACGGCTAGAAATTTCTAACTAATTTTGACCTTCACCCTTCTAGTCGGATTGTCATTCTCTGGAATGAATCCAAGCTGAATATAAGCCTCCTTAGCTCGGACCCGTAAGTCATCCACCTCCACTCCACCTGCAAATCCACCCATCAAACCTCCCTAATCTCGGTAGTTTATGGCTTGCACTCCATCTCGGATCAGAAACTTCTCTGGAACAACCTTTCTCGAGCCAGGGCTGTTTAAAGCCATCCTGACACACTCCCAAATTGCGGAGGAGTCAGAATTTGGAGAGAACACCACAAACAGCCACGGCCAAAGGTCTATCCGGGAAGAAAATCCAAGAACAGGTGAGGGTTTCGGCTCTGTCACAACTTTAAATGCATACGAGATATAAGTCCCAGATTTAGAGGATATTGAGTTCCAATATTAAAATCCAACTAGTCCAAATTTCAGACCCAACGCACCTGAGGAAATTAAAATGGCACGGGCCTTTTCAGAAACTCAAGCAGACAACACACACGTTTTTAATAGTGAAGTAGGTGGAGATTAATCTTTGTACAACTCCCAATTTCGATGACCTGAGAAGGGGAAACTTGGTAGACACCCTCCTACAAGAAAGGGGAAGAAATTGGCTAGGTTTAAGGGAGAAATTCTTGGGTAGATTGCAAGTTATCACGGAGTGAAATTTGGTCGACAGAACTGCTCAATTTTAGTGGTTCGGGAGAAAGGTAGGAGAAACAAGCATGCACATCATTTAATTGGAAGGAACTGAGAACGAAGTGAATGGCCAAGAATTTCAAGGCACGTATGAGGAACTCACAGCCAAAAATTGAGGATTTTAGAATGAAGAAAAACAGAATATGGCACGGGTGAAACTTTTGGGACACAAGATGCACCCGAGAGAGACTAAAATTGGCAGCAACCAACACACAACAACAAACATTCGAAACACACACAATAAAAAGAAAGGCTATGGGATTTCCAGGCTTACCTTGATCCAAACAAGAGAGGAGGAATGCTGAAATATGGTTTAGTGGCCCTAGCAAGACACCAACACCCTTAACAAAATAGAACTATGGATATTACTCACCAAAGCTCCAAATTGCCGAGAGAAAAGAGGGGGGGTTTGAGAGCTTCAAGCGTCTTCAAATTTGTCCAATTCTTTTCTGCCATTACAATACGTGGGAGTATAGTTTCATACCCTCCCAACTTTCAACAAAAGATAAAATTAGACACTAGCCTAAATTAGGGAATAAATGAGTGGAAATAGTAGGAGTTTGGTGGACAAAGGGCCCACCATCAACTTGCCTCCCACTCCATCAGCCCTTGACTCTATCCCACGTCTAAGTTGACCACAAAATCACAGAATTCACATGGGAAAAGCATCCTTGGAGCTTACGAACTATGCCAGCCTTTGGTGGGATAGCCTCTGAGCACAAAGGAGGAGAGACCGAGAAGGCAAGATCACGACGTGGCAAACCATGAAGGATCTCATACAGAAGCGGTTCGTCCCGAGCCACTACCGCCAAGAACTCTTCCTCCAACTACAAGGATTAATGCAAGGTAACTCATCCGTGGATGAGTACCTTACGGATTTCAAGACACTTTGGATTCGGTGCGATTTGGCCGAACCTGAAGAACAAATTATGGTGCAGTTCACTCGAGGCTTACACCGAGACATTGGCGATGTTGTGGAGCTGCAACCTTTAGAGTCATTCTACCACGAAGACCGAATCCTCGGCCCACCCAATGCCGAGCCCGGCCACATTTGTTTTTATTCAGTAAATAGGACTTAAAGAAGGAAGAGAAGGAAGCCCCAAGAAGAAGAACGCGCAGTCCACCGAAGGAAGCCCACCGAAGCCGAACCATGGTCAATCATCGGTCAAGCCACGGTCTCCCTTTGGTCAACTCGCAGACCTTAACCAAATCCCATCGGCAACTTGACTTCAAATCTCAAGAAACCCGATTATTTGGTCAAGGAAAGGACAAGTTTCAGATTAGCACAAGAGGAATTTTTGGTGTCCGAGACATAGACAACCGCGACGCATACATGGAGACATCAATGGTCAACCAAGGCTTTACAGCCGAATTGATCGTGCCAATGTCTACATTCAGACAACACAAGATGGTTAGAGAACCCCCTTTCAAAATGTCACAGATAAATCCCGTGATTTTCGGAGAGGAGTTCAACCGGCCAACATTTGGATACGCCCGCGCGCGCCCTAAGATTGTTCACCGAACCACCAACAGGAAATCCGAGATTTTCAATAAAAGGAGACCAAGTTTAGAATGTCCAGATTCATGGAGGAGTTTCCGGCAACAACATTTCAAAATGGCCCGCGCGGATCCCTAATTGTCCTAGATAGGTCAACGCCCGGTCGGCATTTTGACATTGCCGACCATGTAACAACCCTCATTTTTATTTAGGAATTTGTTACTTCATAACGAAAGCGATTAAGACCTTTTTATGAATGATGCTTCATTGTTAGAGTATTAAAGTATTATCGATATTAGTAAATTAGTAGGCTGAAGGTGATAAAGAGAATAATGTTTAAGGGAAAATAGGACGAAGTCATTAGGAAATGTTAGAAAATTAGAAACACGTGAATTGGCTAGGATTGGGAATATTTAGAATGAGAATACTTTGTTTGGGGTGTATCACACCATGCACCAGCCCAAGTGTTTGGGTTTGATTGGTGTTTGTTTAAAGTCCATTGTTTGATGGTTGCTAGGTTTAAGTAAAGCAATGAAGTGAGTTGGGTTAAATATACGAAAGAACTACCTTCAAGTAAGTTTCAGTCGACCCCAGGAATTTGGAGGGGTCGACACAAAATAGACCTTTAAGTATACTTTCGGTCGACACAATAGACGTGCGGTCGACACATTCTCATACATGCCGTTGAAAAGTCAGCCAAAACATGTAGAGTTTTTATTGGTGGACTATGAAGGAAATATTGTTTATGGTTAATAAAGGACATAAAAGGGCATGGGCTGCCATATCTTTCTCCTAGCCACGAACCCTCTTCCATTTCCTCCCATTTTTTGCTCTAAGCTCGAAGGAGAGTGAGATTTGTCAAAGAAGAAAGGTGTTGAGAAAGAAAAAGGGTGAGTTTAGACGTCCTTGAGTGAGTGAGTGAGTTGTTTCAAGAAAGGTGAAGTAAGAAATCCCAAGTAAATTCGTGAAGGCTGAAGTTCAAGGTGTTATTCTATCCTCTATGTTTCTTTTAGGTTCAGTAAGGATAATATGATGGTATTGGTTGAATTGATGGATAAAAATGAAGGATTTCATGTAGGTTGTTAGAAAATCAGTTGATTGTGTGCAAGGTTAGGGTTTTTGAAATTAGGACAAATTTTAGCACGAATTAGTGTTTATGACCTTCATAAAATTTAAAGTAGACTCTTAGATTGATTTATAGATGTTATAATCACTCAATTCGGAGCTATGTAGAAAAAGCTATGGACTTTACAATTTAGTGTATGGAAATTGGGGAGAGTTTGGGTCGACCCCTAGTAGTTTTGGTCGACTGAATCTCGACTGGAAAATGCAAGGTCTCTATTTTGTCGACATGTGTCGACCCATCATAGTTTATGTCGACCCAATCACTGTTCAAACAGTGAATGCCCTCTGTTTTGTTCACATAAGTCGACATACTTTAGTTTTCTGAATTTGGTGTCTTCTAAGAAGTCATAGTAGACTCCTTAAGGAACAATTTGACACCTTAAATATCAGGAATGGATCAATATGCATCCTTGCCTCAGTTAGTTTGAGGAAGACCGAGAAAAAAATCCATGCTAAGAGCTTCCCATGGATGATCCAGTACTGGTAGTGGTAGATATAATCCTTGAGCCAAGGTTCGGTTCTTGGCCTTCTTGCACACCGTGCACCGCTCGACAAAATGGTGTACGTCCCGAAATAAAAGTGTCCCGCGAGGCCGCCCCTGTGTGCCTCGGTGATGAGAGACTCACTGATGCTTCCTCTCGGGATGCAAATCCATCCTCCTCAGAATAGGTGACATGGAATGGAGGGGGTTTAGATTTTAGGAAGTGGGAGAATCGGGTTAGGTTAAATGGAAAACAATAATCCAAACATTCCAGAATCTGGACTTGAATTTGGACGGCGATATCTCAATGATGAGGATGAGTTTTGGGCTGAAATTTTGAGAAGAACTTTGAAAGTAGGTTGAGAAACAATCATACCAAAATGAGGGAATTCTCGCGGATGGACCGGTTGGAAATCAATTGAACAGTAACGACATTTTTGGTGGTGGCCGGAAATCTGCCGGCGGAAAGAACTAAAACCAAACGAAACTTATTGATGGAAGGAAGAGCTTGTGACCTTCAACCTCACCCTAAAGTCCTTGAAGAAGGCTGGAGTATTGAAGCACCAAGAAATCTCCAGCTCGGAGGGAGGATTCCTTTGATATAACGTACGGTTGCCGGAGGTGCTCCGGCTGCCGGTTTGAAGTTGGAAATGCCCATGAGAGGGAGATGCTCAAAGCAACTTTAATTCAAATTCCAAATTGAAAATTACAAGCAAGCATTGGGAGAGGATTTATCAGCTGAAAAGAGAGGAAAAAAGGAGGGAAAATTATGAGCCAAAGTCATGCAACATGCATGCTGAAAATGAAAATAAAGGAGGGAAAATTGGACCAATGAGAATATAAGAATGTGATGGCCACGTGATCTTGCACCCCTTCACCCAATTTTCCCTTCTTTCTTGGCCCAAAATACCCTTCTTTCAGCCAAGAATCCCTCATGCAAAACCCCATGCAAAAGCATGCAAAATAACTAAAATGTATCTAGCCGAGAAACCCTCTCAGGTTCTCCTAAAATGTAACATAAAAATTAACGTAAAACTATACTAAAAAATACAATAAAATTCCTTCACTCCATTGAAGTGTTGATGAGTTGAGTCGCGGGACATTTGGTCACTTTTGCATGTGACTTTAACTCACCATGCAACGTGAACTTCAACCGGGTTCATGTGCGGGCTGGATTCCGGGAGGCTTGGTTCTTGGTTGTAAGTCCAACTTTTCTTCATGCCAATTAATCACGTGTTTTGGCCTTGTTTGATCCTCCAAAGTTGGCTTAGAAATGTATAGTTCATCAATTAATTTTCTTGCAAAATTAACAAATATGTTAGAAAATTCCCGAGCTCGGGCTCGGGTGATTGCTCCATTCGGTATGCCAATCTGTGGCATGTCAATAGGTATCCATCAGTCACGAGGTATCCTGTCAATTCTCCTTTTGTCTTACCCTCAGAACGCAGGCCAAAATCGAGATCCTCTTTATACCCTTGCTTCATCCAATCAAGGCCGAAGAACCTCACCTTAAGCTTGGTGAATAGGGCACTCCTCCTTGCAAGGCGTCAGCCACCACATTTGTGTCGCCCTTCTTGTATTTGATGATGTACGGGTACTTCTCTAGGATCTCAATCTACTTAGCATATCTCTGGTTTAGTTTCCCTTGGCTCTTGATGAACTTAAGGGCTTGATGGTCCTTGTGGATGATGGATTCCCTTGGCAATTAGTGTTACCATACTCCAATGGCTCGGATCAAGGAATAGAGCTCCTTGTCGTAGGTGGAATAGTTGAGGGTTGCACTGACACGATCCAAGAATGCGGAAGTGTCGGGATAGGAGAAAGCAATGCAATCTGCCAATGTGAAGAATGACTAAAANTGCACCCTTGAGCTTCTCGCTAAAATAGGTGATCGGGCGACCCTCTTGCATCAAGACCGCTCCAATGCCCATTCCCAAGGCATCGTACTCCACCTCGAATGCCTTGGTGAAATCCAGAAGCGTTAGCACGGGTGCTTCACAATGCCGAGTCTTTATGTGGTCAAAACTAACTTGACAAAGCTTTGACCACTGAAACTCCTTCCCTTTCTTTGTGAGCTCGGTCAACGGTGCAACAATGGTGCTAAATCCCTTAATAAACCATCGGTAGAAGTTGGCAAGGCCGTGGAAGCTTTGTACGTCCGAGACACCCTTTGGTGTTGGCCATTCTCGGATGGCCTTGATCTTCTCGCCATCCACCTCTACGCCGCCCTCAGATAGAATGAAGTCGAGGAAATGTATGCGCCGCTAGACGAAAGCACATTTCTTACGGTTGTCGAAGAGCTTGGTTCGCCGCAAGGTGATGAAGTGCCACTCCAAATGGTCTAGGTGGCTCGGTATGTCCGTACTATAGACAAGAATATCATCGAAATAAATGATGATAAATTTGCCTAAGTACTCTCAGAGTACATGGTTCATTAGGCGCATGAACGTGCTCGGGGCGTTGGTGAGTTCGAATGGCATGCGCATCTTGAAGGCCGTCTTCCATTCGTTGCCCTCGCGCATCCAGATTTGGTGATAAACACTTTTAAGGTCCACTCGGGAAAAGACCTTAGCTCCGCTAAGCTCATCTAGCAAGTTGTCGAGTCAAGGCATCGGAAACCGGTACTTGATGGTGATCTCGTTGATGGCTTGGCTATCCACGCACATACGGTGGCTTCCATCTTTCTTCGGCACCAAAAGGGCCGTGACCGCACATGGGCTCAAGGACTCTCGGATGTAGCCCTTAGCAAGAAGCTCTTGCACTTGTTCTCTCAAGATCTTCCTCTCCTCCGGGTTGAGATGGCAAGGTGGTCGATTAGGTAGTGTGGCCCCCGGTTGGAGGCCGATGTGATGCTCGATCCCGCTGAACGACGGTGAGCCATCAGGAAGTTTCTCCGGGAACACATCTCGGTGTTGTTCTAGGAAAGGTTGGACTATCTTGGGAATGTGCTCCTCTCCGTCTTTTTCATGCTCTCGGTGTAAGAGCATGATATCCTTGGCCGATGGTGTGCCTCAATTCTTTTCGGCCCATAAAGAGGGTCGTCTTGGCCGTCGCCTCCTTCCTTTTGGCCTCATCCTTAGAAATTTGCTCCGGTGTAATGGGAGCCAATATGGTGCTACGCCCATTCATCTTGAGCGTGTATTGATTTGTGTAGCCGTTGTGCATCACGTGTCGGTCGAATTGCCATGGTCGGCCGAGCAGCAAATGAGTGGCGCTCATCGGCACCAAGTCGCATAGGACCGTGTCCTTGTAGTTGTCGATCATAAAGTCTACCCAGGTTTGTTTGGTTACCCGGACATCATCGGCTGTGAAAGAGGTTTTCTTGTTGATACTCTTCTTGTTGAGGCTGAGTTGAAAGGACCATTCAGATCATCATTAGCTTCGGCCCATCTTGGGCGTGGAAAATTTCTTCTTCGGCCGGGGCCGATTCTTCCTCGGCCACAGCGGATGGTTCGTCCTCGCTCACGATCTCCTCGGTCTCTTCGATGATTGTCATGACTCGTCGGTTTGGACATTGAGCGGCAATGTGTCCACGCCCGAGACATTTGAAACACCAGATTTCTTAGGTTATTGACTGGTCGCCTACCGTCTCTTGTGGTTTTGTGTCCGTGTCTCGCTTTGGGGCCCACGGCTTCAGTGTTGGGCCCCGATCCTCAAACCTTGGCGCGGGCCAGTACGGTGTTGGTGCCTTCGGGGCCAAGCGTTGACTAACGGCTTTGCCCTTCCTTGTGATTTGCCTCTCCACCCTTAGAGCCATCTGAATGAGAGTATCAAACCACTCCAAAGGTTACAGCTCTACGACATCGCCAATGTGTCGGTGTAAGCCTCGGGTGAACCGCACCATGATTTGTTCTTCGGGTTCGGCCAAATCGCACCGAATCCAAAGTGTCTCGATATCTGTAAGGTATTCATCCACCGATGAGTTACCTTGCCTTAATCCTTCCTATTGGAGGAAAAGTTCTTGTCGGTAGTGGTTCGGGACAAACCGCTTCCGCGTGAGATCCTTCATGGTCCGCCATGTTGTGATCTCGCCTTCTCGGTCTCTCCTCCTTTGGGCTCGGCTATCCCACCAAAGGCTAGCATAGTCCGTGAGTTCCAAGGATGCCAATTGGACTTTCAATTTCTCGGAATGGTTGTAAAGGTCAAAAATTTTATCGACCTTTTCAACCCAATAGAGAAATTTATCTCCGTTGGAGGCACCATTGAACGAAGGAATATTTAATTTAGGCAGCCTCCATTCTTTATCCAAATCCGATTGATGGCTGGGAAAGAATTTTTCATCAGATCCGTCTGAGCCATGAGGTTGGGCTCGGTAATGACTATGATGTGCCACAGATTAGCACATCTAGAAGCGGAAGCAAACTATTTTCTAATGAGTTTGTTGGTTTTGTAGGAAGCTTGTTTTATAAAGGTTTAATCAAGAAGCCAAAGATGAAGGGCATGGTGAGCCCTAGTTGTCAAGTGGGGTTGATGCATTTCATGGGCCAACCACACTTGATGAAGGAAGAGGAGTTCAAGGGTGGCACATTAAGGTGGCCCCAAATCACCAAAACATGAAGGGGAAAGCATGTTTTCCTTTTGACAACTTTGTGTAATAATTTAGTTAGTTTTATGTAATAATTAGGAGGATAATTAGTAGCTTAAATTTGTGCACAGTAAGGGTACTTAGTGTACCCGTGGCATGGAAGGGTGATCAAAACATCCATGGTGATGAAAACAACATTTCTGGTTTCGGCCCAAGCTGACCTTCGAGGCTTGTGCAGGTGTTTCGACAACCTTCCAGACCTGTTTTGGACAAACGTGCTTCTAAAAAAATGTGGCCCACATCTTAAGGTTTCCAGCATGGGGAAGAGCATAAAATTTTGACAAAAACTTCCCAGCCAACGATCGCCATTACAGAGGCCTCCAGAAGATGGAGCGGCCGAAGAGCATCCAACCCATGGTGGCTGATCCATGGCCATATTTGGCCCCAACGGAAAGGAAGGCTGAATTTCATCTTTTTCCTTCATGGGAGCAGTAGCTAGCAGCCCATGGAAGTGCCCAACCATTAGCCCAAAAGATACAAGTGTTCAAGTCCATTTGATTATGGACAATCCATCATGGGTTTGGCCCATCATTAGGTTTTTGGTTTTTCACGTGAAAACCATGCTAGCTCCTCTCTTGTTTTTCTTTTTTTGTAAGTTAGTAAAAGTGGCTGCAAGTGGAAAGGTCTTAGGAAGCCTTAGGGGATGGGTTTTACCTTCCCTTAGTAACCATCACTCTTGTTAGTGATGAAAGTCAAGGGTGGGCCCCATTTACCATACCTTGATGTTTGTTTAGCACTTAGGACTATAGGTGATAATCATGTGCCTTTTGTAGCTCGTGGGAAGGAGGGTTTTAACCTCCCTTTCTCAGCATTTTCAGATAGAAAATGTTGAATGTTGAAGCTTGAAGCTCTCCCCATTTTCTCTCACGGCAAAGCAAATTCAAGGTGAGTAATATCCTTGATCTTTGGTTTGTAACGGTGTTGGTGCCTTGCTAGAGCCACTAAGCCCTATTCCAATCTCCCTTCCTCACTTTTTTAGGATCAAAGGCGAGTTTGGAAGTCCCATAGCTAACCTTCCGTTTGTTATTGTGATTGTGTTGTTGCTTGTGTGTTGGTTGCTGTTTTTATTTCTACCCGAGTAGATTTCGTGCACTAAAAGTCCACTCTGTGTCATTTTCTATTTTTCGTGAGTAAAAACCCTAAATTTTTGGTTGTGAATTCTTCTTTGATGGCCTGAAATTTCTGTCCTTTCCTTTTACAAAAACCCTTCGCCCATCAAAAGTTGTACTTACAACTTCCCCCTCATTCTGCCCGAGTTCCCGAAATCGAACAATTTCTGTCCATCAATTTTCCCACCTACATATCTCCTAATCTACCGTGTCTTTTTTCATCAAACCACTTGAATTTTCTTTCCCTTTCATTGAAGTTGTTTTCTGCCAATTTTTACATTCCTAGGTTGCCTGCATTTGAAGTTGTGCAGAAATCTTTACCCCTCCACGTCACTGTTTTCTGTTTTGTGTCTGTTTGTACACTCAAAAGTATTCCCGTGCCATTTTAAGTCCTCACGTGTTTTCAAGCTGAAAATTTGGCCCAGCTTAGTCCACTTCATAAAGTTTCATTTGGCTGAGTTTATTTGACTTAATCCTGTATGCATTTGGAACATTAACCGTTACACCTCACTATTTCTGTCTTGGACTTTCTCCTTGGCAGATTACCCTTGTGTCTTCTTTCTCCCGACACTTCTCATAACCCCGAGCGTGTCAGACTGGCTCCGGGTCTCTGCCTTGGTGGTGGAGTGGGTCGTTGTTCCTGTCGTGCTCGGTTTTGCTCGGCAATGTCGTCGAGTCTTTGGAGCATTGCATCCATTCTCTTTGGAGCATTGCATCCATTCTCCGGTTGATTGCATCAAGTTGTTATTGAGTGTTGGGCTTAGGATCCCGAGGATCCCATGGGTCGGAGAACATGGTTTGCTCTCTTGTGGTGGCTTGATCGCGGCCGGCGTTATGTATAGCACCGCTACAAGTCAATTAATGGGGGAAAAGAAAAATGGATTCTTGGGACCTTTTGGGCTCTGATGCCAAGACGATGTGCCGTCCGTAAGGGTCGGCGCACCGTGATCAGAAGAATGCGCGCACACAGGGCTCGGATTGGGGTTGCGTATGGCAAACATGAAAATAAACTCGGGCGAATTTAGCATGCGGAAGCGAAATGGAAGAGAAATAATGGGGAATGGTTGAATAAAAGGGAAGATGGCTCGGCGAAATAATGGAATGGCTCGGAGGATTAAAAGATGTGCGAAATCGGACAAGTGTGGAAAAGGGTGTTCCCTCGGGGAAGTGGATGAACTCTTGAGAGTTTTTGGGTTAAGATGGCTGGACAATTCGAACACTTGAGCAATCAAAGTGTTCGCCTTAGTACACCTCGCCCGTACTCGGATATGACCAACCGGTCGTACGTGTGAGGGGTGACGCTCTTGGCCGGATATGACTCACCAGAGTAGGGTCTGTCGGAAAGAGCTTCGACTGGTTAGGAAGAAGGTGCAAAGCACAATTTTTACTAAAATTCTCTCTCCTCTAAATTGTGAGGCCGATACACTTAAATGCTAAAAATGTAAAAAGAAGGGAAAGACAATTTAGGCCTTTAGATTACATGAACACCTAGGATTAGCTTCGGGAAGATCTTCTTTGAATTTAGGCTTGATCCATTAAAGATAAACTCTGCTGAATTTGAATGAAGGCCGTGTTTGACTGATGGTGATCTTCGGTTGACCGAGAGGTTGCGTGCGCGCTGACCGGGGTGACGATATCTCGGATATTGTGGGATCCGCACGGGCCAATTTGAATTTAAACTCTCAGATGAACCTAGCGTGACTTAGTGAGGAGATTCATGGCTGAATTTGGACGCGGATCTTTCTTTTTCCTCCGATGGCTCAGAGGGCGCACAGTGGATTCAAAAACGGCGACCCGGAGTTGACTATATCCCGGACTTTGAGGGATCCGCGCAGTCCATTTTGAAATGCTTTTGCCAGACGATCTTCTGATGATTCTGGTGGCTTGAACGCAGATTTCTTGGATAAAAATCCATAGGGTTTCCCTGGTGGTTTGATGAACGGCTTATGGCGTGCGCAGGCACTTTTCAAAATGCGGTCGGCTGAATCTCTCTCCAGACATCATGGGATATGTCCGTGCCATTTTGAAAATGTGTCTTTAGGCGCTCCTCGTTGGTCCGTCAGAAGTTATGGCCATGGTTAATTATGATGTAAAGCCTCTGTTGGCCGTTAATGTCTTGAAGCGTGTACCATGGGTGTCCATGTCTCGGACACCGATAAATCCTTGTGTGCGAATTCAAACCTTGTCCTTTCCTTGAACATATAATCAGATTACTTAAGGATTTAAGTAAAATGTCCGATGGGTATTGGTCAAGGTCTCCTAGTTGACCGAGGATGGACCATGGCTTGACCAAGGTTCGGCCGCGGCTGTCCTTTGTGGGCCTTGTGCGTTCTTCTTCTTTGGGCTACTTTCTCTTCCTTCTCCAAGTTTTATTTGTTGGCTAAATAAAAATGTGGCCGGGGCTCGGCATTAGTGGGTCGAGGACTCGGTCTTCATGGGAGAAATGCAGGATTCGAGAGGATTGGATCGGGCACTCCCCCACGTCGGCCACTTATTTCCTTTGGGCCGTCGCCCCCGTCGACGGCCGTTTGTCCGTTGGTCGTCGATAGGTACTCGGGATGTTGTTCGTTGGACGTGTCGGGGTTGGGAGTGGTCGGACACCATGTGATCGAGACTTTAGGTCGTTCCCGATCATGTTCGGAAGGTATTTTCGAGACTATGTTTCCTGCAAAATAAGCAACTAAGTTAGTAAACTCTCTCGTGGTCCTCGAGGCTAGGTCCGTGGTGTTCTCCGGTTGAACATCATCCTCCCGTGGTACTTGAGGATTTGCCCTCAAATATATCCCTTCCTTGTCTTCTTCATCATCCTCCTCATCTATGTAAGGAGACAAATCTTGAACATTAACGGTGGTTGTCACGCCATATTTGCCCGGGAGTTCGAGCTTGTAGGCGTTCGGGTTGATTCTTTCAACCACTCGGAATGGACCTTCAGCTCTCGGTAGCAACTTGGCGTGCTTATGCTTTAGATACCAAAGCTTTAGCCAAACAAGATCTCCTACCTGGAAGATCTTCTCCTTTCGGCCACGGTTTTCTGCTGTGGCATACTTCTTGTTTTTCTTCTCAATGGTCCTCTTGAATTTCTCGTGCAAATTTTGGACCAATTCGACCTTGTCATGGCCGTCGGTGTTGGCGAGCTCTTGGCTTTGAAGGGGTAGCAAATCCAATGGTGCCTTCAGATTAAATTCGTACGCCACTTTAAATGGTGTCATGCCCGTGGTGTTATGTTAGCATCAGTTGTAGCCAAACTTAATGAATGGTAGTTTAGTGTCCGTGGTGTGCTCCGGTTGCACATCAGACCATGGCACTGCGCGCGCTGAAGGGTGCGGAAATGGCGCTGCGAGCGTGCTCGGGGGTGCGTTTTGGAGTTCTCCTTATGATAGTTATTTGGTTAATGGCACGGTGACACGCTCCAAGATGCGGAGGTGTCGGGAAGAGAGGAGATGGCAACAAACTGCCGAGAGAAAGAAAGGTAGGCAGCAACAGAGGATTGGAGCAAGGAGAACTCCAAACGCATACAGGGGCTTTAGCTAGAAATTGGAGGACTTAAACCTTTGAGAGTGGGCTAAGTTTGACCAAATTTACAGCTTAAAACACGTGCGGATCAATAAAATACACGGAGGCAAAGTTAGGTGCACAAACAGACAAAGCTGAAAGAAACAGTGCAGGGGTGTTGGGGAGACTTCTGCACAACTTCCAATTCAGGTAGTCTGGGAGGGGGGAAATTGGTAGAACTTAACTTCAACTAAGTGGGAAGAAATTTCAAGTGGTTTGAGGGAAAAATCACGGGTAGATTGGAAGATATGCAGGATAGAAAATGGATGGACAGAACTGCCCGATTTCAGGAATTCGGGTAGAAGGCAGTGGAAAAAACATGCATAACTCTTGATGGGGAGGGGCTGTGGCTAAACGTAAAGAACAGTTATTTCAAGCCATGAAATAGGAACTCACAGCCATAAAATTAGGGACTTTTGTTCACGGAAAACAGAAATGGCACGAATTGGACTTTTGTTGCACAAATTCACTCGGGTA
>QAOC01029824.1:0-14554 GCA_003255005.1 Begonia fuchsioides | reverse complement strand
GTAGAAACTACACTGCACCTTAAAATTCCATGGACTCAATATGTACAGTCTTTCAATTAAATTGAAGAACATTGTTCAAATCAAACAAAAATATGATCAAAATATAAGGTATTAGTTGATAATTTCTAAAATTTGAATCTGCCGCATAATTCGTAGGAAAAATTAAAAGTTACCCTTTAAAAAATTACTTGAATGTTGTGATGGGTTACTTTTGGTTTCTTTGGTGGAATTAGAGTTGGCAATCGAGCCGGCTCTAGCCACGGCCGGCTCATTGAGCTTGTCGAGCCACACGAGTCGAGCTTGTCAAGCCTATTCGAGCCGGCTCGGTCGAGCTTTTTTCAAAAAAATTTAGCTCGAGTCGGCTCGGAGCCTAAACGAGCGAGCCGATTCGAGTCAGTCGAGCCTAAACGACCCGAGCCAAAAAGAGCCCAACATAGAAAAAAAATTTTCGTACATTGAAGTTTTATAAATTTTCGTATTATATAATTTAAAATTTTGATGAAAAATTTATGCATATTGTTTTCTTCAATCCAAAAAAAAATTGCATGATAACGTTTGTATGTATCGCCTCCATTATGCCAAAAAAATACGAAAACAATAGCATCAAATCAATATCTCAAAGAAACTCGAAAACAATAGCATCGAAACATCGAATCAATAACATTCAACATATATAGCATCCGATTTGAAATCAATTCCTGAAAGAGTTAACAATTAATAATCATGCATTGTACGAATCAAATGAGTTGCGGTCGACACCATAAAACGTTCTGTATTAATCTACGATCGACCATTTAGTATGCGGTCGATACCATAAAACGCGCGGTCGATACCTTAGTATCCGGTCGAAATCAAGTGAATTTGCGGTCGACACCATGTAGCTATGCGGTCGACATCATGTATCAATGTGGTCGACACTTACTCTTATTTCAGGAAACTGATATTCTCATTGGAAAATGGAAAGTTGTTTACATTAGCATTGATTACAATTGTTAACGTTTACAAGAACCACAGAAGCACAAGATGCGTAGTCGGATAATAAATTCCCGAGCATTCTTTGGTGGCTTCAAAAAATAGTTGCAAAAATTGAAGAAATCACAACTACAAATATCCAAAGTAAAACATTGTGTCTTTTGACTAATAAAATCACAATTGACGTTCCAATACGGTCTAGCATTTTATAACATTAGATATGTTGAGTTCTACCGAGTTGAAACATCGGTTTTTAGTTTTCTACGTTTGAGGTTAGCCGCTTTACAAAATTCTCGATACTCTTGTTGTCGGGTGTTTGACGAAGAAATAAACGAAATTACACATCTAATTGCATCAATATGCGATGATACAAATTAATCAAATTTAAAATATGGCAAACAAACCGCATATGAAAAAGGGAAGACTGAGTACTATCGAAATGAAAATATTTTTTAAATTGATTAACACAAACATCATTAGCGGAAGCATTATCTAACGTAATACTACAAATTTTATCTCTTATATTGTATTATTGTAGAATACCAACAATGTATCGATAAATTGTGATACCACTATGAGGGTATTCACAACTCCGAAAATCTAAAATGCGTTTATTAAGTTACCACTATGAGGGTAAGAAATTCTCGGCTAACTCTTACAATTTATAGAATTCTCTCATAATAGCTACCTCCGGTCGACCTGCAATATTTCCAAGGTCGACCGAATGTTACTGTTAAATATGAAAATTTTAGCCGTTACATTATACCGGTCGACTCTTTTTACAACGTCGATCGACACTTTGTCGTCTATCGGTCGACTTTTTGCTATATGCGGTCGACACTTTGTCGTCTACCGGTCGATTAAGTGTTGACCGCTATTACACTAAGTGTCAATCGCAATCCAGGTATTCTGAGTCTACCGAGCTAGCTCGAGCGAGCCAACATGCCGGGCTCGAGTCAGTCTCGGCTCGACACTGTAGCAAAATGACCCGGACTCAGACTGCTACAGTGCCAAACCGGCAGAGCGAGCCAACGAGCCGGTTCGCTCGAAAGCCACCAGTAGGTGGAATTAGCCTAATGTTTACTCGGTTAAGTTTATCTACTTTGAAGGTTTTATAGTTTATTATTGGAGAAAGTAGATCCGTTTTTGGTGCAATAAAGTCAATTTAATTTTATATTTTCTATTTATAATTTAGTAGACTTCGTACATATAAGATTGGACATCACAACACATTGAATTGAATTTTATAGTTTATTTGAAAAAATGAAATTAAGTTAATAAATAAATTGTGCCCACTAACTATTTTGAGTAGGTTAGAAGTATAATGATTGTGTAAAAAATAATTATTTTTTATTCTTGAAGTTATAATATAAAAAATAGTAGGAATTATTTGTCCTTACTTAGATGTAGTGATTTGTTTAAAAGTATTATTTTTTAGCTAAGAGAAAAGACAAAATTTAAATGTCACGATAATATATTTATTTTTTTATTTAAAATAAAAATTAGATCTGTCATTAAATTAAGGTTTCAATAATATATTGAATATTAAATTTTAAAAATTATTAAATCAATCACTTGGGATAGATTAATTTATATTTAATCTATAACTATAAACAACTTTAATTTATATTTAATTTTTTAAAAATTTCCATATTATGTTATTCTAAGATTTATAGGTCTTCAGATTGTTGTCATCATTTACTATACACTATACAGCAACATGGATTTCGACTACTTGCTCGAGTCGGGCTCGCCTTTTCAACTCGAGTCTGGCTCGAAGGCTCGGATCATTACAATAGTCATTCGAGCAACGTAGCAAGCTCGCTGGCTCGAATGCCAACTTAGCAATTCAGAACATCAGCGTCGTTGTTGACGTTTCCGTAATTATTAAAAACCTTAGAAAGAAAATCAATCGAAAACAAAACTGAGATCTCTGCGACGATCTACTTACGATGCTGGATCAGAAGGAGAGGAAGGGCTGAAATTGACGAGCTGCTTCGAATGGATCCACGGCTTCACTACCACGATCGAATCGAACATTTTCTCCGCCCCATTCTTCGTCGCCAATATCTTCAGATAGTATTTAATTCCAGAAACGACCTGTTTGCGAGCCTCAACGACCGCCTTGAATTTCACCTCTCCGACGGCGTTGCTCCGTTTGAGAATCGCGTTGTACTCCTCCACGCAGAATCTCCCGAGCTCCTGAACCTCGGCGTTACTCTTCACTTCCTTGATCTCCTTCTTTCCTCCGACGAACCTTCCGTCGGAGCAAAAGGCCAGGGCGAGAAAAACCGCGGCGAGGAGCGCCAATTTCCATGCCGGTAGTCTGTTAGCCGCCATAGCTTGGTGAATCGAAGGTTTTGATTGTACGATGGGGATATACGTAGAGGGGAGGGGGAGGCGCGTATATATACATGGAAATTGGGGGACAAAACAAGAGCGGTGTGCCGCGTACTGCTGTGATCAAGAACATGAAAAATATTATAAATTTGTGAAAATTTTATTTTTATCCAATTAAATAAATTAAAAGTAGTAAAAAATGTAATAAAAATATATCTATTTTAATTATAATAAAGTTTAAGATCCTTTAAAAGTTCTATGTGCTTTCTTTTTATTTTGATTTCACGAGAATAGAGTCTAATCATATGATTACGTGTTATAATTAAACTTAATTCGCTAAAAGATGAAATATTCATGTCACGTATAAGAATATCATTTTGATGATCAACCTGTGGTCGTGCATGGCTGCCACGTGTCTTAGCTCTCCGGCTACGAGCCAAATCCACGCGCCGCCCTACCCTCCTTTGAAGATGATCAGATTCCCAAGACACGTGGCAGCCATGCACGACAACAGGTTGATCATGATTTCTTCGTCTTCTGCTTTCTTTGTGGTGGCTATTCTGTTTTTCGGCCTTTTCTTGTCCTGCATCCTGCCAGAAACAAACAGCCCAACTTCAAAGAAGAAGACTCTCTTTCATAGAGAACCATGTTACCAAAAAGTAAAATTCGTCTTCACGTGTCTCACACCTTGGCCTAACAATTTATAAAAGAGTAAGTCACAATGACTTAGTAGACTAGAGATGTGAGACATTTACCTGCGTCCACAAAGAGTTACCTCACATTGGAGGTAACAACTCTCACACTGCGACTGTCAGGATTCGAACATTGGCACTTGTTACCAACTCTACCATCTCTGAACCGATTGAGCTATGTCCGTGCGGGCTGAGAGAACTATGCTTATATGCCCAAGATGTAAAAATCTTCACTTCTAATGTAAAAATAGTGTTTTAGGGCTTTCGAGAAGTTACAAATGATATTATAGCCTTATTCAGATATAATGTGTGCCGACGTTAGATCCTCTTAAAAGGTAAATAATGTAAACGTCATTGTGAATGTTTGTTTCAGATAGATCATAAATTGAATTTGGCAATGAATATAGGTGACTTCTTATCCAAAAAGAAAATCGTACGGACTCTCAGATAAAATGGACGATATTATGTTGATAGGAAAATTTAAAAATTTAACTGAACGATATATTCAACGATCTGTCGTCAAAGAGGAAAGCTCGAGTTTGGTAGGCTCGAGACATAATCATGGCGTCATGAATAATTTTTACTGAATAGTTTCTCGTATTGTCAAAAGTGCTCTATTATTTAGAGCATAAGGTAACATATTATGTGTAATTTATAATTTTATCTTCTTATTTTATGTTGTTTATTAATTGAGGTGAGATAAATTATAAATAATTAACAACAATAGAAAGTCAACGATGGTCCTATGACCTCATAATACGAAAATAGACCCTAGAATTACAAGTCAAATATAGCACGAAGACTAGATTCCAATACACGTTGACTTTCTTCTTTCATTGACACGTGGACTTCTTCTTTCATCTACACGTGGTTTTATTGGGTTGACAAGTGCGAAAAATATTAATTGAGGACCAAATGGGGATTACTAAATCTAGGAAGTTGAATTAAAATAATAGTTAATGAAAGTCAAAGTTCCAAAAAAGCGATAAACAAGATGCTAGTTGTTACGTCTGTGCATGCATGCATGCAAGAAATTGCGAAATAAATAATTAAATAAATAAAAGTCAAACTGTCGTTTTCCTTGGACAGAAAGCCATGCAAGAACGACGATCTTTTAATGCAAATTGTTGGATCGATCTGACCACATTCACCCCCTTGGCGTTTTTCGAGGTTTTCTGCCGGAATTCATGGGGAAAAGTTGAAATCTATGCAACCCAGATGAGATTATGACTGGGTTTTGGTGGATCAAAGGCTATCTATATAAATCTTCATCTTGTTCTGGTTCTGAGCAAGCATTTCTATGGCCGGCGCCGGCAATCAACTCCGGCGAGAGGGTGAGAGGGTTTGCAGAGGCTGCGAGATGAGAAGGAGAAAGAGCAGTCGTGGATTTACCTCCAAGTTTGCTTCCCTAGTGCGAGAGCGAAGAGCTAGAGTTTATCTTCTTCGTCGCTGTGTTACCCTGCTCTTGTGCTCGTACATTCATGGAGATGACTAGAACCACCTCTCTCTCTCTAAATCTCTCTCTCTCATCTCTATGTTACTGTTTCTATGTGTTTTTTTGCCCACTTTGGTTGAATTCCAAAAGGGTTTCACAATTGTTAATAAATCTTAGAAAATTTCAGCTGCTGTTTCCGAAAATTGTAACGTTGGTTGGAACATGTCCCGTTCTCGACCGATACATGTTATGTAAAGATGATAATTCGATATTCATCGTCTTCTAAGTAAGAATAATATTTGCCTACTAATAGTCGAATTAAAAAAATAATATAATAATTATAAGTATTTATTTATTACCAAATATTTTGATATTTACCAATAACCTAGCTTGGAATTCCATACTTCCTCTATGGATCACTCTCTTCAGAAGGTGATCTAGTTCATCCTTCGACGTCCTGGGCACAACCAAACTTCTGCTCGAGGAAAACACCGACCGCCGACAAACGCTGCCCGAGTTGACACCGAAAGACTCGACACTCAATGGCTTCTTACTATATTCAACAGTCAGCCTGATCACTTCCCCGTCGGCGGGACCCGATCCTAAAACCACCATTTCCTCGCTGAAGTTAGCAAATGCCAGGGTTCGAACGAGGCCGCCGAATTTCTCGGCCGACAATCGACAATCGCCAGAAGGACTGACGAAGCTTCGTTTTGGACCAAAACCGCCATCGAAGCTTCGTTTTGAGGTACTCCCGAAGCTCGGCAGCTAAGAACGGCTCGACAAATATATAACGAAGCCCAAACACGGGTAATCGAGTTTCCAAAAACTTATGGATTCGAAGGACTGAGGTTAGGAATCGATTCGTAGAGTCCGGCTGCAGACATTCCGGCCAGATCTTCGACGTTGGCACTAGATCGGACGATCAACCGTGCTTTGCCGGAGAATATTCTCCCCAAGCTATCGATGATCGGATTTGGAATAGGGAGAGATGAGATCAGGTCTTGGAGGTCATAGCAGAGATTATCGAGCTCACAGCCTTCGAGCTTGGCCGTTTCTACTCGGTCAATTAGAGAATTTGAACAACGGAGACGATTGTTTACGTGTAAATTGAAGAAATATAAAAATAAAATTAAAACATTTACTATATTAATTAATATTTTATGGGTATAATAAAAAATTAGAGAAGAGTGCCTACCAGTGGTGACGGGTGAACACAGGCGGTTGATCTAGTTTTATTCTAAAATGAAATCAGAATTAAAATTTAAAATTTAAAATTTTTAAATTCGAAACCAGAACTAATATTTTTTATTCTGTTATAGTTTTAACTTAATTTTAGTTTACTTAAAAAAAATTAAAATATAACAAAATATATTTATATATATATTTATTATATTCGAGTCAAATTTTAAGTAATATGAAAGATTTATAATTAATTTTTAAATTTTATATCAGATTTTATGAAGGTTTATATCGAATTTTACTTGATTTTAGAATTATTTTTACTCACGTTTCAGTTCTGATTTTACGGATTTTTATTCTTAAAAACTGTTAGCGGCTCACAAATCTTGATTTTTTAAAAATTAGAACTAAGACCGAATTAAAATAAATAATTATAATTTAATTTAAGATTTTAGTTCGGTTTTATTTAGTTAGGCCCCGCCTTAATACTTAGTTACAAAATGGCTCAAATAAAAAATTAAATTAAATTTCGGAATAAATAATTATTTCGAGTCGATAATTTGCTCGAGTTACTACAGAGAGTGCGTGTTCTCTGTGCCTTCACGAAATTTGGTTTTAGCCGACTTTCCTTCGCAGATCTCAAAACCTCCAAAGTTTTCGTGGAATCGAGAGCAGAATGTCAGATTCCTTTGCGCGTCTAATCTGACGGGCTTACAGGTTTGTTATTCCCCTTCATTTGGGCATGCTAATGTGAACTTTGTATGCTTCTTTGAGCTGTTTCCCCTTTTCTTATTTTGTGGTTGAATTTTCGAATTAATGGGTTCCTGGGGTTTCTGAGAATTTTTCACTTCTCGGAGCCGGAGAGACTGTAATTTTTGTTTATTCTTTGTAGTCCTCAAATGATATGGATTGGGTATGGAAAGCTAGTTTATAAGTCGCCGAAAGAGTAATTTCGGTATTTTGTTTCTGATGTGTTATAAATGCGAATGAGTGACCTAAATTTGGACTCTTAGAAAGGCGATTTGCTACTGTTTGACTTGGTTTTGGGCTCAGTTTTTAGGTGTTGGAGGTGGCGTCAAGAAAATCCGTGCCTTTTATCATAATGGTTGTGATTTTTCTTTATTTTTTGTTTGATTATCATACATTCATGGCGACATAAAAGGCTCACCCTTATAAAAGCCGGCATAAACTATTTCTGCTGTTCATTTAGAAACATATGCATTCTCAGTGTATTCTGTACACATTGTAGTAAAGAGCAATCACCAAGGTTCTCTTTTACTGTAGGTTATCTTCTGCGAAAATGGTTATGGAAATGTAAATGAAGATCTTTTCTTTACACAATTTTATCAAAAAAGAAGCACAGTGACTAAAATGGTGAAGTTGTTGTGACCTATGATATATGAAACGTTTAGATGTGGTATTGCGTAGTAGCCTTTTGAAATATGCAATTTGTACAAGCTTGAGATATGGTTTTGTCTCTACATTTATCTGCTGCTTGGGATTGTCCGCCACCATCCTTTCTCTATACAAACTTTGCCCATGGGGACCCTGTATCTTTAGTAGGAAATGTAAGAAGAAATTATCCAATAAAAGTGAATTTTAGAAGCCTTAGCGTTTCCATTTCTTGTTCGATGCCCAAAATTGTTCGTAGCCGACCACTTGACGGACTTGTTGTAAAGCAAAACAAAATTCGGTTTGTTCAAAAACTTAAAACACTCCTTCTTTCTAAGCCCAAACACTTCATTCCAATAGAGCTTCTTTCGAAATGTAGGGCATATCTTTCTGTTCATAAACCTCGTTCTATACTCTCAATGATTCATCGTTATCCGACCATTTTTGAAGTTTTCTCAATTCCTTTTGCACCCACTCCACTTAATGCAGCAAAGACATATCCTCAGATCTGTGTTTGTCTGACTCCAACTGCCGCAGCCCTTGCTGCAAAGGAATTAAAATTCAAATCGGAAATCTCAATAACATTGGCCCAAAAACTTCAAAAGTTACTAATGATGTCTTCACACCAAAGACTTCTTTTGTCAAAGCTAATTCACCTTGCTCCTGATCTTGGCCTACCCCCTAATTTTAGGTCCCGGTTGTGCAATGATCATCCAGACAAGTTTAAAACTGTTGATACTTCCTATGGTCGAGCATTGGAACTCGTTTCTAGGGACCCCAACTTGTCAAAACCTTTACCTTTCACCCAAGATCATATGCCTGAGCTGATAATTGATAGGCCTTTAAAATTCAAGCATCTGAGACTAAGAAAGGGGCTGAATTTAAAACGACACCACCAGGCTTTTTTGCTTAAGTTCAATGAAATACCAGACATCTGCCCTTATAATACTCAGATAGACAATTTAGCTAAAGAATCAATTGAGGCAGAGAAAAGGGCTTGTGCTGTGGTACGCGAGGTTTTGGGAATGATGGTTGAAAAGAGAACTTTAATAGATCATCTAACACACTTTAGGAAGGAATTTGGACTGCCCAACCAGCTGAGGGGCATGATTATGAGGCATCCAGAGTTATTCTATGTGAGCTTGAAAGGAGACAGGAACTCTGTATTTTTAATCGAAGGGTTTAACGATAAGGGAACCATTTTGGAGAAGGACGAAGCTTTGATGATTAAAGATCAATGGATGGAGTTAGCCAAAGATTCAAAAAGGGTTAGAAGAGAGCGGAGGAGAAAACAAATCTATGGTAGTAGTGATAATTATGAGGTTGAAACCATTGCTGATAATGAGGACGATGATGATTTTGAGTACGATGATGATGATGGTTTTGAGAATTTATTTGAATCTGAAGAGTTGGATTTTGGGAATGACTATCAGAGTGCCAATTTCCGTGGTAGAAGCAACAATGAGTTTTGGAGTGCTAATTCTGCTGAAGACCTCATTGATGTTCATGAAGGACATAAAGAACTCTGGTAATATTTAATATTACATTATAGTTTGTAATTGCAATTTTATTATGATTAAGTTTTTACAAGCAAAAGTTATAAATTCCTCGTTTCTTATGATATCCTCTGGTTAAGTACGAGGGTTTTGATCTTTTTTTTTTTTACCTATTCCTATTAAATCTTTAATAGAACACAAAACTCTTGACGATACATATGTTACTTTTAATTTTATTTCTCATCTTAAACTTGTTGATATCCTTCCTTTTCAGTGTCAGGTGATTACCTCAAATTTTAAAACATGAATTGAAGGACGTAAGAGATAAATATCAGATCCATACTCTAATTTTACATTTGGACATGTACCATTCATTCTTTACTAGTATTATTATTATATATGACATTACCTGATTTTTGAAGAAATACCTATTTTTCAGCTAAGAATTTGGCCAACCAGCCTTAATCGCTTGTTCCATCTTGGTTCATTTATAAGTTAGCTTGTCCTTTAATTGCAGTTTATTTTCATTTAAGAAATAAAGAGAGTATTGTGATCTTCTTGAAATTAAGAGGAGCATCATGGATGGGGTCCTTCTAAATTTGGTTGTCCCCCATAGTTTATGCTCCTAACAGCAATCATATTGGCTTCTGATGACTACATGGTAAAAGACCTGCTGTGTGGACAGATACGGGTCGAACATCAAGGTACTTTGAGTTCTTTCTTGAATATAAGTATTGATTTCTTCACAACTGTTGATTGATAATATGCAAATTTTATTTTATTTTTAGCTATAGTAGTAGATTGATGAAGTGAATTGGTCAAGTTTTATAAATTACGGACTGGGTTTGGGTTATTTAGATTTTTAAACCCTTTTTTCACAATTTTCTCTTATAGATTTTTAAACCCTTCTTTCAAAATTTCTCAAAATTCAATTTAAAATACCAAAGAAATTTGATTTGATTGAAACAAATGCATTGGTCTCATTAAAATAGGTTATAAACAATATAGTTTGAAGCATTTGGATGAAAATGATGCCACCCTCTCTCATCATTGAAAGTAATCGATGATATGAGAAGATAATCTCTTCTTTACCAATGCTGTTTCTCTCTCTACAACACAAAAGTAGATATGAGCAACCCCCCCCTCTCTCTCTACTAATTGTGCAAAAAAATAGTAGACAAAGTAACTAGAAATTGTGCCTTGTCTATGTGTAATATTTCAGGTTTTTTTTTCGAACTCTAACCATGCTTCGATGCTTATATTGTGTTTACTATGAAAAATTCCAGATCACTTATACCACCCATATTGTCCGAATCAACGAACCTTCTTTGTTTGTTCAATATATTATCGGGTCGTGCTTTATTATAATGTATTTGATACATGGATTAGAGTAATATTGTCTCATGATGAAGCATGGGAGCAAAGAGAGAGAGGAGAGGGATTAATGATGTTTGGAAGAATGAGGAACATCATGGGTGTTTGAAAGATGCCCCATAAACACTATTGATATGATGCTATATGTAGACATATGCTTGCATTTAAGAAACGGCCAATAGCAGTTTTAGTCGATAAAAATGCGTTGTAGCTATCGTTTGTTGTGCTGTTATTGTTGAGAAATGAGATTTTAGTTTAGTTTTCATTACTCGTGATTTCTTGACGTTGTTGCGTTACATGACGATAGCAACTTTCGTTGACTTATTTGGCCTGCAATTTACATATCGGCAAGGAAATTCGGGCAATAATCATGTTGATGGTCGTAAATTAAGAAGCATATACTATCGTTTGAATTTAAAAACAAAATATACATTGTTGTGACATACTATTTTGAAGTGAAAAGGTTAAAGAGNAAACAATTGATTATCATAATCTTGGTGGGCGTGGGCCCTATTCAAACCAAACTAAATAATAAAAACCGACTAAATAAAATAGGAACAATTGTTAGTTTAAAGAGATTAGGCTTTTTAATTCCATCTATATCGAAATAATTCTAGACGTATAATAGAATATATATTATCTATGTATAATTAAATAAATTAATAATCTCTAATTAGTTTAATCTGCAGAGAATTACTAATTGGCTGAAATAAAAAAAATAAAAATAAAATTAAGGCAAAATATTTAATTTTGAGTGGTTATTAACTTGCCCGAGATAGCGAGAGACGAAATCAGGTTTTTGCCGACATTCATTTGCAGATCTCAAAACCTCCATAGATATCGTGGAATTGAGAGAGGAATGGCAGATTCCTTTGTGTGTCTTATCTGACTGGCTTGCAGGTTTGATATTCCCCTTTATTTTGGTATTTTAATGTGATTTTCATTGCTTTTTTGAGCTGTTTTCGCTTTTTTAATTTGGGGTGAAATTCTCGAGTTCGTGAATTCCTGGGGTTTCTGAGAATTTTTCGTGAACGGTAGTGTAGATTGTTCTCGGAGCTGGAGACTCTGTGATTTTATTTATTTTATAAAGTAGTTTTTTTTTCATCGGTGTCTAAGAGATTACGTTGTTCTTCTTTTGAAGTTTTAATTATAGATTTGTCGAAGGTTTTTTCTAATTTCTCTCTTCTCGTTTCGTGATTTTGCAATCATTATTTATTCTGAATTTTAATTTTTGCTGGAAATTGTTTCTTGCATTCCTTGTTTTGATGGCTGGGAATTATGAATCGGTTTGAAGATGATATGATTTGGGAACTCTATTTATATCTTTTAAGAGTATATGTTATATCTGTTTTGAGTTTTGATTTTGATATTTGAAGATTATTTTGTTTCTGTTTTCCTATTGTATTAGGAACCTTTTTTTTCACTTGCATTCCTTGTTTCTGGCGCTTCTTTTCTGCAGTGTTGAAAGCAGAGAAGGGTAGACAGTGAAAAAAGATTGTTAAGAAGGGACCATGTCTTCCCATCGGCAAGAGGGGGAGGTGGATGAATTTGATTTTATGGCAGAAGGTGGGGAAATGGTAAATATTTCATATGATATGGATGATGAAGACTATGGTGAAGGTGATGGAGAAATGGTCGAAGATGAAGAATACGACATGGTTTGCTTTTGTTTTGAGTGTTTCCAACTCTTAATTGTTTCACTTCCTTTGCCATTACTTTTATTTTTTGCGATTCAATGATGTTGAATATGATCAGCTTACGAAGGTGACCGACACTTCCTCTTCCCAAGCAAGGAAGGGGCAGGACATTCAAGGCATTCCATGGGACAAATTGAATTTAACCCGCGAAAAGTATAGATTGACAAGACTCGAACAGTATAAGAACTATGAGAATATTCCATCTTCTGGAGAGGCTGTTGAAAAAGTATGTTGCATTTTCTTATTGTAGGAAAGGGGCATACGTGTTGCTGATTTAGAGAGAACTGAATGACATGATATTTGTTGTTTTATGTTGTTTTAGGAGTACAAACCTACCCCAAAGGGTGCGAACTACTATGAATTCTTTCACAATACAAGATTGGTAAAGCCCACTATACTTCATTTTCAGGTATGTGCATTAACATACACATCTGAGGTTTGATTGACCTTTAATTTTCCTCTTAGGGTTGTAAGACTTTCGAAACAAATTTGGACTTATTTTTTATTTCGATGAATTCTGAGTTGATGCATACAAAGTTCTTGATTGGACTCTTAGCCAATAGCTGTATGCTTGCTGTGAGTCTATCTGGTTGGCTATCCGATTTAAAAAGATGATTATCCTTTATTCCTTTTAGCTCAACCTTTTAAATGCTAGGTTTTTTGTTGAAGTGTTTATGACATTGTCAGTAAATGGTTAATATAAGTTAAGAGATATGAACTAGGTCGACGCTCAGTTTGGATTTCTCTTTGTGTTTTTAATAGTATATAATTTTAAGGTTCTGAAAGAGTCTTTTTTTGTGTATGTTGGGGGAAAGGTAAGAGGCTATGCTGGTTCGAGTTTTTTCCTAGTTTTAGATATTGCAGCCTAAGCATTGTCTTCTGTAGCAGCATGAACGATGTTTGTATTTTATTTTGTATAAAAACTTTGATTAGGAGAAATGATGTACTAGAGGGCAAGGATACTTTTCACTAGTAAAACTTCCCACAAAGTTCATTTTACTAACACGTTCTATTTGATATGATTTTGTCTTGGGATGCAGCTTAGGAACCTTATCTGGGCTACATCAAAACATGACGTTTATTTGATGTCCAACTACTCCGTAATGCATTGGTCATCATTATCTAGCAATTTGACAGAGATCCTCAATTTTGCTGGACATGTTGCCCCTTCTGAGGTGAAGAATTTTATCCTCAATTCAATTTTCTTTTCCATTAATCTTAATCAATATTGACTATTGTGGTTTCTCTTATTTGGTTCTGTATTATTTATGCAGCGTTTGCTAAATATTTCTATTTGGTTGTACAGAAACATGCAGGAAGTTTATTGGAGGGTTTCACTCAAACTCAGATTAGCACTCTAGCGATCAAGGAGAATTTTCTTGTTGCCGGGGGATTTCAAGGAGAGCTTATTTGTAAGGTGGGTGCAACAAGCAAACTCTTGCTGTAGTTTTATTTGATGTTGTTGGGATTTCAATTTTCACATGTGAATTGAGAGTTGAGAAACATACTTGATTGACCTTTACTGTGACATTTTCATTCATTCCTTTTATTTTTACTTGTTTCATGTTACTGGATAGGCAACCTCAAAAATTTGGATATGGATTTGAAATTGGATTGTTAAGATGTTAGTGAGGTTTTCATGGACTAACAACATTTTATAGAAGCGAATGTTAAATAAATAACCAAGCTAATGGAAAATGTTGAAAGTATGTCACTATTAAAACCAAGGTCACCTGCCCACAATCTCTAAAATTATTGATGGAGAATTCAACTAATGTGTAGGTCCCTTTTCATATTTATTTCAATTGACCAAGAACTTGATTCACTTCGCAGATTTTCAATTCTTAATTTACTTCTCAATGATACTGATGCTGATGTTATGTAGTGGAATCAAGAAGTAATTGGGACCATATTAATGGATGTTTTTTTCTTCCTATTTTGATCAGTTTGCTTGTGAAATTTCATTTTCTGTAT
>QAOC01029812.1:0-11128 GCA_003255005.1 Begonia fuchsioides | reverse complement strand
TTTCAAAATCAACCAACAAAGAACATTATGAAACTAAAATGAGATTTCTTTGATGAACTTTTGTAGTTTAACCAAATTCAACTGATAAATCTTTCAACTTTAGTTCGATGCAAATTAAACGAGTTTACCTCTTTTGTCCCACTTTGGTAGTTTATTGATAATATCATGGAAGGTGGTGATGTCTATTTGACATTATCTAACAAAATAGAAAGTGTGATATCATGTGTTCTTTTGATGATTTTTTAATTCAATATTTTGTAATTAGTATTCTTAATTAATAATATTTTAAGATAAATTTGAAAGCTAAAATAGTCCTTGATGTCCAACCCAATCCAAAGCGTTTGTATCGTGTCTTCTTGGTTTGAAAATTATGATTTGTGTTAGGGTCGATTTTATTTATTAATNTAGGGTCGATTTTATTTATTAACTAATGGGTTCATTTTTTGTTTTAATTTTTTTAGGCGACCCTAAAAAATGATTATAATATTAAAATCATTTTATGTGTTTTTTAGTCAATCTAATTATTAAGTCTTTAAATGAAATATATTATTTAAAACATAATAAAAAAAACTGCAATCAACTCAATTCAAACTATCTTTTTTTGGATCTGAATATAAAAAATTAATCTTAGAATTTGAGTCCGTCTTTGATTTCAAAATTCAAACTGAAAATCAATTGAATTGGTTCGTTAATTAAAAAACTGACTCAAACCAATTGAGTATGTTCATCCCTAATTGAATTGGTTCGTTAATAGAAAGGGTGGGAGTTGATTTGATTGAACCGAAAAACTTAAACCCATTCTTGGTTTGGTATTCGGTTTTACTCTACAAAAGGCAAAGTAAACGTAAAAATTAAAAACAAAGACTAATTTAAACATATTTTTTAGTTATTTACAATATGTATTATTTGATGTCAATTCTTTACTCAATATATCATTTATTTTCATCTTAATTAAAATCTTTATTTTAATGGATTTGGATAGCATTGATCAATATTTGTCTAATTTGTGCATTTAAATAACTAACATAGTATATACTCTACAATGAAAAACATATTAAACAAACCAAAGCCCAAAAGCAAAACCGAGCCTCACCAATCGATGAAACCAAAAGCTAAACCGAACCAAAAACACAAAACCAGCTTCGGTTCCACAAAATATTGCACCGACTTTTGTTCCGCAAAATATCGCACCGTGCCAAATCGCACTAATTTTACCATACTGTATATCTATTTTTCAGAACACGCACGTGCATTGCTATGGACGTACCAATAACTAGTATTGAAGAACATATCAGAAAATGTTGATCCATTTAATGCAATTATTTAGTAAATAATAGAACCAGTAATAACATTTAATCTAAAGATAAATTTCATGGTTTCCTTGCATCTGCGTACCAATGGGAGCTGAACGACAATCAAATAACTATAATGTGTCAAGAAGATTGTGAAAAGAATATTGAAACTAAGATGATGGAAGAAGCAAAGCTCAAAACAAGGTAGACCAATGTATTGAATCAGAGATTGATCATCATCCCAGTTCACGAGTTGTTAATAATCAGAAATCGAGACTTTCTCTCGTGTAAAAACAAAACTACTACTTCTATATTCATAGTCCAACTCCTTATCAAACAATATATGCATATTCATAGTACCAACTGATTAATCAAAAGGGGCAGTTGATAGACCCATAAAAAACAATAAATGGTTAAGATCTGTGGTATGATAAATTGGCTGTGGACCTACCCGACAGAGGTATTCGAAGTACATAGCAAATCCACTCAGCTCACGTCTGTGAATGATAAAAGAAAGAACACAGTCGTTAAGAGATATCCAATCGTAAAACGTGACTTGGTTTGGTGTCTATGTGCGAATGCAGGACTGTGCATTGGTCAAGTGTACATAACATCTGTTTTGCTAAGCTGAAGTAGTAATGAAATAATAAAAAGAAAAAAAATCTTAGAGAATAGAGAAAAACGAAATAAAAGGCAGAAGTTCTTATTGCTATGTTAAATCTAGAAATATAAACTAGGTCATCAACAAGGACTCCAAATCTTAGAAAATGCCAGAAAAAGCAAGAGTTAGATTGTGACAATGACGTTGACTGAATTGCATAACTTCACAGCAAAGTAAACAAAACTGTATCAAATCTACATACATGCTGTTTTTTTCTTCTTCTGCCTCCTCTTTCGCCTAGGTTTGTGAGCATCAGAATTGGAGCTTATGTTGCTGCTCTGAGTCGTTTGCGAGTTTGAGGATCCCCTAATTTTGGAGTATGACCCACTTCCACTAGTTGATGTATTTCTAGAAGTAGAAGTTTCTGCCCTCTGTAGGATGGAAGTTGTGCCAGATGAAGATCCTATAACTGATTGAGAATGAACTGAACTTGATAATGAGTTGGTTGGCCGAGGAGGAGGCATTAAGACACTGTCAGAAATCTGCCTCTACATAAACAAACTGATCAATTGAAGGATAAAAACATGTCTAAAACTTAATTCATCTCACTATAGGACTGAAAAATCACAATATTAAATATAAATGTGAAGACAAGGAACAAGAGAGACCTGGTTTCTTTCATCGCTTGACATTCCAGATGGTGCTTTGCAAGAAGCATTATATCCCTGTTCCCTGCAAAATATAGCTTGAAATTTTCCCTTCTAACAAACATAGTCTAAACAAGATATAGAAATTGGCATTGAAAACACAAGTTCACTTCAGGGTCTAATTAATGCAAGTAAGATTGCATACTTTAATTTTTTTTGTCACCTTCAAATTTTATCTTTAAAAACAGTCAGACTCCTTGAAATCATTAGATTAAACTCTTATAATTTTGGACAGAAGTTCCACACTGGTGTACCTCGTACTTTTATCAGTCCATTCATCATCAGCATCCGCTTCATCGCTTGAGCTTCCAGTCAGAAAAAAATCATCGTCACTCAGGTCAAGCAGCCCATCATCTTCACTTCCTGTCTCTGTTGAATTTGAAGAAAAACCCAAAGGGTTTCTATCACAAGGGTTTGAAGAAATATTATGTTTGGAAGAAACTAATTTAGAAACAAGTCATTACTGAAGGGCATGATAACATTTCCCAGTAGTGTCAAGCTGTTACAAGTTTTTAGATTTAGTTAATATGTAGACCATTTTTTTCGCTTACTAAGATTGTACTTTGTCCAAGATCTACAAGCCACAAATAAGATGTACAATTGGAGTATTACCACCCCCAAAATCCCCAAAATTGTATATAGAGACAAAGCATAGTTAGAAACAGAGGAATACATCTACTGATGGAGCACGAGAATAAATTTCATAAACAAATGCCAGAAAAAAAGGACGAAATAACATAGAGAGACACCTTCTAAATCCTTTCCACTGGCTGCAGCAGCAATTAAATTCGCCTTAATCTGCTCACGTAATCTGTTTCTTTGATCTTCTATGCCTGACTCATCCCCTCCAGTAAATAAAGAAACATATTTCTCTGTCTTGGGAAAAAACTACAATCGAAATATAACAGGAACTTCTATCACAAGCGCAAGAAAAAACCAATTTCTGACTTCACAAAAGGCTATTCTACTCCCTTAAACAGATGGTTAAATCAAGAAAAGCTAGCTCGATGGTATTATATGACAAGAAATAAGGTGACTATGTAAGATACTGATTTGCTGAAGTATTTCTTAGGAAGGTAGTAAGGTTTTCAGTTTCAGCTTTTATTGCCACAACCCAGAATGCTTGATCCACAGTATAACAATTCCATACATCACTTAAACAACTTTTTTCTAATACAACTTACTCGAACATACTCAAGATCCTCTGTCAACTTAAAAAGCTGTTCAACGATAACCGAATCTTGTCTTTCACATGATGACACACGTTGCATTTTTTTCAAACGCCTGATTCCTCTTTCAATTTTTCTTCTTTCTAAAAAAGGGGTTACCAATCATTAAGTGGCATAAATTAAGGCCTGAAAGTAAAATTGAGTGGTGTTACATAATGAACCCCCGATCAATCACAAAGTAATACCAAAAAACTTAATCTTTCTGTCTCGCAGAAATATTTTGCGCTCGGCAGCAAGATATGAATGAATTTCATGTTGTTTCTTAAGCCCTTCCAACTTTTTTTCCTGAGCTTCCCTCACCTCAGGAGGTAAGTTCTGTGTAGACAATGAATGAAGAAATCAATGACTGACGCAGAAAAAAACAATTAAACAGTTTTTACTGCTTTTAAAAGCAAATTCTCATAATACAGTTAGTATTAAAAAAATTGAAATAAATTGCCCGAATTTTCCACATTGGAATGGTAACAAATAAACCAATAAATATAGGTTCCAAAGAGAGCTTGGACTAAGAAAAGAAAAGAGAGCTTGGACTAAGAAAAGACAAGAGAGCTTGTTTGACATAAAAAAACACAACTTCTCAAGTTCCACCACTGCAATGGATAGCTTTTTCAAAAGTATTAATCCTGAATAGAAAGAATAACGAAATTGGTAGTGAAATTAAATCAGTTAATAGCAATATAAACTCCTCCATTTTCACAGATTATTACCGTGTCTTGGTTCTCCAACCAAACTCATGATTTCGTAAAATTTATGGTCCTCATATCGATACTATATCTTCGAGAAACATGTATTAATACGATTGCCTTTTTTCTTAGCAAGTGAATAAAAGGCAAAATCAAAGAAACTAAGAAGAAGGAATACCTTGCGTAATATCCGCTCTATTGAACGAATTTGGTTCTTTAGAGACACAGATTTAGGCTTCTTTTCTACTCCCAAAGCCTTGGATCGACGAGCAGCGGGATTCACGCGGCGCTTGCCGTAGCCACCATGCGGCATGGCTTTACTGGTGATTCAGGGGAGAGTAGGAGAGATTTTAAAGAGAGAAAGGAGGATTGAATGAGGGAGAGGTAGAGATAGTAGCCCTAATTGAAAAGTGAATGGAATTCTTGTCTTCCAACGGAGAGCTAATCCAGTCTTCTCCTGGCTTTGGGCATGGTGGGATAGCGACGTCTTCGCTCTCACCTCCTTTTTGCATGCCCCGAACCCAACTTTTCGTCGTTTCGCTCCACTTTTCATTGCTTTGGACAAGGCGAATACTAATTTCTTCCCTTATTTTTCATTATTGGAAAAAATAATCAAAATAATAATATATTATTTGAAAACTAGTAATAAATTATGTTTTATTAATAAATAACTTTATTTAAATTTAAATTTATTTTAACTAAAGCAGAAGAAGGGATGAAGCCCCTACACACTAGAAGAGGGGGGGCGGAGAAGAAGAGGCTCACAAAGGAAGGTGGGCAATCCCTAGTTTGTGCCGACGTTCATCTATCTTCTCTCTCGATTGTTTGGCTAAAACCCAGTTAAACTCCATCCTTTTGTATCAAATGTTTTGGGCGTTTTACGTAGTGAGAGTCTGAAGGAGGTCGATTGTTGGGGTCCGACCTCTATTCATCCCGATCTTGGTGTCCAAATGTTTGTCTCAAAGTTGTGCAGCTTGCGTCCTCAAGTTTTAGAGGATGGTCTTGCGATTTCCTTTTATAACAGTTTGATCGTCTTTCAAAGGCCAGATGGGATGGCCCAAACCTACTAGCCAGTGCAATCGTCAGGCTAGCTCAGGCCAAACTAGAGATCAGAACTAGTTCACATCCACACCCAAGATCATGGACCACATATGGTGTGGGTGAGAACTAGTTCTGATCTCCAATCCACCTAGTAACGTGATGTGTCGTCCGGAAGGGTCGGCGTATGGCTCGGGCGAATGGAGATTTTACGATGGGAGATTGAAATGGAAGGGAAATGTGAGTGTTTGAAGTGGATACCTTATTAGTTGATACCATGTTTTCACCTCACAAATTCGCTACACTAATCTGATCAGAACGCATAAGGTACCAATCTAAACCTTAGAATGTTGGCAATACTTTATTAGAAGAGATCATGACCAAATTGTGACTCAAAGACTTTGTAAAATTTACATTTCCAAAACTGGGTAACATGACTTATAAAGTGTATATCCATAAACTACTTTCACAATTTCATGTATTCTTAATTATGTAACGTAAATTTCATCTCTTATAAGTCATTACAGCACCAAAATGAACATCTTAAAGGTATTTATTGGTACCTTAGGGCTTGAGTCGTAGGTCTTTCCTTCTCTTGCACTTCTAGCTCTTAACACCAAAATTTCTTGCACAAAACACTAGGACCTCACACTTTTGTCACAAACCCTACTTTTCTCACACGAATTTGGAGAGGATTTACAGAGAAGAGAGATCTGCAAGAGAGAGCATAGAGAGAGAGCTGGAGGTCGGGATGGCTAATAGCTGAAGACTCCAACAAATTGTATCCCTTTGGAAGGTGAGTCATGTTCAAGCATGAGGTGTGACCATCCAAGCTCATCACCTCTTCATGCATGAGGTGTCACCATCCTTTCCACGTGGCACTTTCCTATTGGCCCATCCTTAATTAATCATGGATTTATATTCCTAAAATTTCATTGAAAAGTTAATACTTCAGCAATAAGATGTCGACCTCTCATTCAAGATGTCGACCCTTAATAAAACCCGAGAGTTTCAAGGGATGACCCTTTTTAAAATTTTCATAACTTTCGTTACACAACTCTGATTTCAATAATTAAAAATCTAATATTTTTCTTATTGAGTTTAGTGTAACTTTGTAGAAGACTTAAACTTCAAATTAAGAGTTGAACATAATCAAATATACGAAATACCAAACATCGCTCAAAATCAATAATTCTATAGTCTGGTTTTCCTTCACCAACTTCAAATAAACATAACTTTCTCTCCAAAAGTTAAATAGAAATGATCTACCTATAAATCTTCTTATCTAGACGTCTAATACAACTTTGTAGAAGAACACTTTTTCTTGTTTCTTAGTTCCTTGATCCTTGCATCAAGTATCCTTGTTGGTCTTTCATCATAGGTTAAGGTCGGCTTAATCTCAATGCTACTCGGTTCGACCAATTGCTCGGGATCCCGCATGCACTTTCTTAACATGGATACATGAAATACATTATGGATTCCATGCATAGTTAACGGCAAATCCAGCTCATAAGCCGTCATCCCAATCCTCTTCACTATCTTGAAGGGGCCAACGAATCTTGGAGCAAGTTTTCCTTTCTTACCAAACCGTTTAACACCCTTGAATGGTGAAACTTTGAGGAAAACTTCATCTCCTACATTAAATTCCAGTTCCCTTCTTCTTTGATCTGCATAGCTCTTTTGTCGGCTTTGAGCTATTTTGATCCTTTCGCGGATCACTCTTATTTTGTCTTTGGTTTGCTGTATGATCTCAGGACCGTAGAATTGGGCTTCTCCGACTTCGTCCCAGTATAAGGGCGATATGCACTTTCGGCCATACAAAGCTTCGTAGGCGCCATACCGATCGTGGATTGGAAGCTGTTGTTGTACGTGAATTCCACTAAGGGTAGCAACTTGCTCCATGTCAATTGGTATTCCAATACGCACGCCCTTAATATATCCTCGAAGATCTGAATTGTTCTCTCTGTTTGGCCGACGGTTTGGCTGTAGTGGGCAATCCCATCACGAAGTCCATCGCTATATATTCCCATTTCCATTCCGGAATCGGTAAACTTTGCAACGTTCCAGCAGGCCTCTGATGCTCAGCTTTGACTTGCTGGCAAACAAGGCATAATTCTACGTACTTCATCACACCCTCCTTCATGCCTGGCCACCAATAGTATTGCCTCAAGTCGTGATACATCTTGGTGCTTCTCGGATGCATCGAAAATATAGAAGAGTGAGCCTCATTTAAGATGTCCTTTCGTAGGGTCGAACTTTATGGCACGTACCATCTATTCTTGTATTTTAGTGTGCCGTCCTTCGAGTAGTGTAACTGAGAAGAAATCAACTTCTTGCCTAGAGCATACTTCTTGTATAGAGGATCATCTTGCTGGGTTTCTCTAATTCTCTCTAGAATATTAGGCTTAATCGTCAATGCCATAAGTGTAGAAGTTAGGTCATTTACTATCTCAAGTTCAAACCCTTTCATTTCCTCTTGTAGTCGTACCGACATTGCCGTTAGTGTGGGATGCATCGCCGTTGACTTCCTACTAAGGACGTCAGCTACCACATTGGCCTTTCCAGGATGATATTTGATTTTGAAATCGTAATCTTTCACAAATTCGAGTCACCTCCTCTGCCTCATATTTAATTCTTTTTGGGAGAACAAATACTTTAAACTTTTATGGTCGGAGAAGATCTCGCAAGATTGGCCATAAAGATAATGTCTCTAAACCTTTAAAGCGAAAACTACCGCAGCAAGCTCCAAATCGTGCGTAGGGTAGTTTTGCTCGTAACTCTTTAATTGTCTTGAGGCGTAGGCAAATACCTTCCCATTCTGCATCAAGATGCAGCCCAATCCAACTTTGGATGCGTCGCAATATATGCTGTATTTTCCTTCTTCGGTCAGAAGAGTCAATATTGGGACTGATGTCAATCTTTGTTTCAACTCTTGAAAACTCTTTTCGCATTCATCGGACCACCAAAATTTCATATTTTTCTTGGTCAAGCGGGTCAATGGAACTGCAATCTTAGATAACTCTTCAATGAATCTTCTATAGTAACCGGCTAAACCAAGGAAACTTCGTACTTCGCCAACTTTCCTTGGTTGCAACCAATCCATAACGGCTTGCACCTTCGCTGGATCCACTGAAATTCCTTCCTTAGATATGACGTGTCCAAGAAAGTTGACCCGATCTAACCAAAATTCACACTTGGAGAACTTTGCATACAATTTATGCATCTTCAAGGTAGAAAGAACCACCTCCAAGTGCTCGACATGTGCTTCTTCCGACTTCGAATACACCAAAATATCATCAATGAATACGATTACTAATTTATCCAAGAACTCTTTGAACACTCGGTTCATCATGTCCATGAAAGTTGCCGGTGCATTAGTCAATCCGAAGGACATCACAAGGAACTCGTAATGTCCATATCTCGTTCGAAAAGCTGTCTTCGGGATATCCTCTGCTTCAATCTTCAACTGATAATAACCCGACCTCAAGTCAATTTTGGAGAACACTTGTGCACTTGTCAATTGATCAAAGAGATCGTCGATTCTCGACAAGGGGTACTTGTTCAGCTCCCGATAGTCAATACACATTCTTATGGATCCATCCTTCTTCTTAACAAATAATACAGGAGCTCCCCATGGCAAGAAACTAGGGCGTACAAAGCCCTTGTCGACCAAATCTTCCAATTGCACCTTTAATTCTTTCAATTCTACTGGAGCCATTCTATACGGATTTTTTTACACTGGCTCGGCTCCAGGATACGTGTCAATGAAAAATTCAATTTCCCGATCAAGAGGCAAACCCAGAAGATCATCCAAGAATACCTCGGGAAATTTTTGAACCACCTGAATATCTTGCAATTTCAACTTAGGTTGTTCTTACACATTGATTATACTCGCCAAATATCCCTCACATCCGGCTTTTAATAACTGTTGTGCCTTAATGCACGACACCATTGACATTCTCCTAATTTTCCTCATGGCTTGCAAGGAGTGCTCCTCCATGTCTGGTGGCTGAAAATTGACTATTCTAGTCCGGCAGTTGATAGTAGAAAAATGCCGAAATAGCCAATCCATTTCCAATATCACGTCATAACCCTTCATATCCATAATAATGAAGTCTGCATATAGGTCCCGATCGTTGACCGTGACTATGCAATCTGATAATACAAAATTCAAACATAATCGCTCGCCAGACGGTAACATCACATCATAGCAATGCTCAACCACCATCGGTGAACAATTCAATTTAATCATGAATGTAGATGACATGAATGAATGAGTGGCACCAGAATCAATCAAGGCATATGCATGTACACCATTAATTAGAAGTGTACCTGATACAACCGTTGGCTGCTCCATGTCTTCGGGCTCTATCATGGCAAGCACTTGAGGTTTAACTTTGGGCTGCTCCTTGTTTTGGGGACAATCTCGCATAAGGTGTGTTGGTTCCTTACATTTGTAGCAACACCTAGAGCCCACCATGCATTCTCCAAGGTGCCATTTCCCGCATTTTGGGCATGAATTACTTTGAGAAGATCCATGTACACATTTTCCTTTGTTGTTGCTCGACTGATCTTCACCTGATTATTTCATTCCACTTTGAGGCTGCCAACCTTTGCCTTACTGTTGAGGTTGCACTAGCTTAACAAACTTTTTCTGAGATTCCCTGTATTTTTGGAACCTCATCTCGACTTCCTCAATTTCCTAGGCCTTGGCTACCACGCTATTGTAACTAGTGCTCTCGGTGCTGGCCGTCTTTACGCCTCGATAAATCTCCAGTCTTGAATTGATATACCTTCAGTTCATCATCCGCTACAAGATGTGGAGGGAACCTTGACAAAGCCTCAAACCGTCGAATATACTCCCACAGTTCCGGTTTGGTGGAGGTGTACACTCCACCATTTTGGCAGTTCGAACAGTTCGGCTGAAATATTTGGTATTGAAAGCTTCCTTGAATTCATTCCACGTTATCTCACTTGTATCTTTAGAAGCATTGATAGTGTCCCACCAAAATCTTGCATCACTCTCCATCATAAAAGTGGCGCAGATTACCTTATCTCTTCCTTCTACCTTCGCATATTCAAATAAATCTTCTAGCTTTTTGATCCACTCTTCTACTATAGCTGGATCAGTTGAATGACCATCGAAACTTGGGGGATGAAGGCGATTGAATCTCTCACAACTGAGCTCACTGTGATTGTTCCTTTGTTCGCCTCCTTGACCTTCTCTTGCCCGGTACTCTTCTAGGTATTGTGATTGGCGCTCCACTAAGCCCACAAATCTATCAATTGCACTTTCATTCTCTTGGCTAGTGCCCTCATCCATGGATCCCGTTATTCTTGACATTGCTTATTTAATCCTAACAATAGCAAACAATACACATAAACAATCAGAATCAAACAAAGCAATTTCAAACATACTTGCAGTGGATGAAGCGTCTTCATGCGAAAGCTTGCATTGTTAAGTAGTCTACAAAATCGGTTTTAAAACCCGGTGGGCTCTAATACCATATCTGTAACATCCCTCTTTTTTTCATAAAATTTTTCGATTTTGGAAAGGCGTTTGGCTTTAAATTCTTTT
>QAOC01029794.1:0-10657 GCA_003255005.1 Begonia fuchsioides | reverse complement strand
TCATGGGATGAGGTTCTTGGAATCCGTAATGGAATACTTCCATGGATTATATTTGTTTCGGACTGCGCAAGGGTTGTTTACAAAGACCGCCAAGAGCACCCATTATGATTGGTTAGTAAACCCGTTCTTGCTAACTAATAGCTCCATAGATAATACGGTACTTATGCATATTTGGTCCCATGAATACTTAGAAGAATACCTTGCTGATTTTATTAAAAAAACTATGGTTTACATTTGGGATAATGAAACTAGTGTTGAACTAGTTATTTGGTTGTTTAGTACAAACCGGATTATTAAATATTTTTGCCGTAGAAAGAAAGATGTTGTTGTGAAATACATCAATCTTATGACTCAAAATTAGAAGTTTTTCAAAGTTGGCAAACTCTTAAGGTGGCCTTAAGCCCGGAGAATTTTTTGGATAAGGTAATCGACCCAAGAACATGCAAGTTCGAGTTACTCGGGAATTATGGAATTTCAGCCACATTTAATGTTCGAGATCTTTCTCCCTTTGCTGGATTTGATGAAGATGAATAAGATGTAGATGACTTCCTACTTGATTTGAGGTCAAATCCTCAAGAACACGGGGAGGATGACATGCCACGGATTGGCATGCCAAGCGGAGCAATCACCCGAGCCCGAGCTCAGAATTTTTCTAATATGTTTGTTAATTTTGCAGGAAAATTAATTGAAGAATTATACATTTCTAAGCCAACTTTGGAGGATCAAACAAGGCCAAAACACGTAATTAATTGGCATGGAGAAAAGGTGGACTTACAACCAAGAACCGAGCCTCCCGGAATCAAGCCCGCACATGAACCCGGTTGAAGTTCACGTTGCATGGCGAGTTCAAGTCACATGCAAACGTGACTAAATGTCCCACAACTCAACTCATCAACACTTCAATGGAGTGAAGGAATTTCATTGCATTTTTAGTATAATTTTACGTTACATTTTAGGAGAATCCGAGAGGGTTTCTCGGCTAGATACATTTTAGTTATTTTGCATGCTTTTGCATGGGGTTTTACATGAGGGATTCTTTGCTAAAAGAAGGGTATTTTGGGCCAAGAAAGAATGGCAAATTGGCTGAAGTGGTGCAAGATCACGTGGCCATCACATTCTTGCATTCTCATTGGTCCAATTTTCCCTCCTTTATTTTCATTTCCAGCATGCATGTTGCATGCCTTTTGCCCTCAATTTTCCCTCCCTTTTTCCCACTCTTCTTAGAAAATAAAACCTCCCCCAATGCTTGCTTGTAATTTTCAATTTTGAATTTGAATTAAAGTTGCTTTGAGCATCTCCCTCTCACGAGCATTTCCAACTTCAAACCGGCAGCCGGTGCACCTCCGGCCACCGTAGGTTATCTCAAAGGAATCCTCCCTCCGAGCTGGAGATTTCTTGGTGCTTCAATACTCCAGCCTTAAGCCCTAAGCCCATTTCCATAAACCCTAAGCCCAAAGCACTAACCCATAAGCCCTAATCATTTAGCCATAATATCTAAGCCCAAAGCCATAATCCCTAAGCCATAAGCCATAAGCCCTAAGCCCTAAGCCCAAAGTCCAAAGCCCAAAGCCGTAAGTCGTACGCGTTAAGCCAAAACCCCTAACATGTAAGCCCAAAACCAAAAGTCCTAAGCCTTTACCACTAATCCCTAAGCTGTAAGACCTAATCCCTAAGCCAAAAGCCGAAAGCTATAAGACCGAAGCACGAAGCATAACGCACTAAGCCCAAATCCTAATACCCTAACCCAAAAGCCACAACTGCTAGGCCAAAAGTCCACAAAGCAAGCTCTAAGATCAAAGTGCTAAGTTGTTAGCCTAAATAAGGAAGCCCAAAGGCCTAAACCCAAAGCTTTATGTCAAAAGCGGTTAGTCCAAAGCCTAAGCCCTAAGCCAAAGTTCAAAGCCTTAAACCCTAAGCCAAAAAACCAAAGCCCTTAGCCTAAAAGGCTAAACCCAGAGACCTAAGTCCAATGCCTTAATCTCTAAGCCCTAAAGACTAAGCCACATCACTAATCCCTTCTTAGCCCTGATACCTAATCTCAAAGCCATAAGCCTAAAGCCCTAAGACCTAGGCCCTAAGCCTAAAGTCCTAAGCCCAAAGTCGTAAGTCTCATGCCCTACACCATAACCCCTCATAGCTAAGCCCAAAGGCCAAAGTCCTAATCCTTTACCACTAATCCCTAAGTTGTAAGACCTTATCCCTAAGCCCAAAGCCAAAAGTTGTGAGACCTAAGCCAAAAGCCTAACGCACTAAGCCCAAATCCCAAAGCCCTAACCCATAAGCCTTAAGTGCTATGCCTAAAGTCCAAAGCAAAAAGCAAAAAGCCCAAAGCCCTTAGACCAAAGTCTTAAGTTGTAAGCCTGAATAACGAATCCTAAAGGCCTAAACCCTAACCTCTATGTCATAAGCTCTAACTCAAAAGCCCAAAGCTCTAAACCTAAAGCTCTAGTTTAAAGCTCTAATTCCTCAGAATTAAGACCAAAGTCTTCAGTTTAAAGCACAAAACCTCATACCCTAAGTCCTAATTCCTAAGGCAAAAGCCAAAAGTCGTACGCCCTAAGCTCAACTTCATAAGCTGGAAGCCCAAAGCCTTAAATCCAAAGCCCAAAGTTGTAAGTTCTAATTGCTAACCCCAAAGCCCTAAGCATTGAGCCCTATCCCTTAAGTTTTCAGTAGTAAGCACTAAGGCCTAAGCCCTAAGCCCGTAATCCGAAACCTAAGTCGAAAGCCCCAAGACCAAAGTTCAAAGCCCTAAGCCCTCTGCTAGAAGGTCTAAGCCCTGAGCCATAAACCTTGCAACCAAAGACTTAATCACTAAGTCCTAAAGCCCTAACTCTAATCCTTAAGAGTCAAGCCCAAAGCCCTAAGACTTAAGCACTAAGCTCTAGCACTTTAGTGAAACCCCTAAGCTTTACGCTCAAAGCCTTAATTCCTGAGTCGTATGCCCAAAGCACAAAACCCTAAACCCTAAGAACCAATAAATAAGGCAAAAGTCCTAAGTCGTAAGCCTTAAGCAAAAAGCCCTAAGTCCTAAGCCCAAAGCCTTGAACAAAAAGCCTAAAGCTCTGAGTCTTAATTGCGGAGCCTAAAGCCCAAGCTTAAAGTGAAAAGCCTAAAGTCTTTAGTCATAAGTTCTAAGCCCTAATCCTAAATCCTAAATCCATAAGCCTTAAACCCAAACATCTATGTCATACGTTGTTATCCCAAGCACTAAGTCATAAGCCCAAAGTTAAATGCAATAACCTTTAAGCCCAAAACCATAAGACTTAATCCCATAGCCATAAGTCCTAAACCCGAAGTCCTAAGTCATTAGCTCTAAGTCGTAAGCCAAAATTCCAAAGCTGTAAGCCATAAGCCCTAAGCTGAGACCTCTATGTTTTAAGCTGTTAGCCAAAATCCCTAAGCCATAAACCCAAAGTTCAAAGCTTTAACCATAAAGCCCAAAACCATAAGAATTATTCCCAAAACCCTAAGCCCAAAGCCCTAAACCGTAAGCCCTAAACCCTAAGCCCTAAACCCTTATAATATGGATAACATGGACAACACATTGGAAATGCACAAAGAAGCTGAAGCACTCAATGGATCAATGTCGCGAGCCCGAACAAAGAAGTTCAAGGAACGACTCAAAATTTATATCCAAGAATTCACCGAATGCTACAATGTTGTTCCAAGATCAATTATTAACTATGACCTCATGACGTTGATCTAGATACAAGAATGAATAGCTCAAAATTTCTTTTATTTTGCTATTAAATTTAAGAGTTGTCAATTTATGAGTCTATTTGAGTTTTTGACTTTAGTTAGACCCATATTTGCCCTTTTATTTGTGTCATTAGGCTCGACCTTTTATTTTTAGTGTTTTGAACCTTTTTAGGTATTTTTGGGATTAGGTCTTCAGAGCCCAACCCATATTACGAAATTGTGCCTATAAAAGGCTTAGTTTGAGAATGAAGAACACAATTCAGATTTTGAGAAATAAGTTTTAAGACCAATTCTCTTTAGTTCTTTGAAGAACTTTTGCAGGACTTATCGGGTTTCTGACATACTTCGGGATCACTTGACAAAACCTGAACCTACTGGAGTCATCACCCGAGCCCGAGCCAAGGAGCTTGCTAACGAATTTTCTCTTTTTGCAGGAAATGTTTTGCATGAAATAAACATCATGGAACCAACTTTAATGGACCAAGAGAAACCCAAGCATCTCCTAACTTGGCAAGAGAGCTTCGACATTTCGGCGATGGACGGCAAGGGAGAGCCGATGCATGTTGGGGCAATTCATGGAGCCTTGAGGATGGATTGTGAAAGAAAGAGCCCAATACTTAATCAGCCCAAGATCACTTAAAAGAGAAAGAGTTGTCTTTATTTTGGGTGTTAGTTTTGTTTTTTTTATTTTTGTGCCCAAAATACTCAGCCAGCTTGATCGTGTGTTTGCATGAGAATTAGAGGCTCTCTTAGGTTAGTCTTTAGGAGCTGCAGCACCCTCATGTAGGCTTTATTTTGGTGGGCTCTAGGGTGGCTCATGCAGGTAGAGGTTGCACCCTAGTGTTTCCCTATTTCGGTTAGGTCAAAGGGAAACTTTCCCTTCCTTTTTGGTTGGTTGGCCAAATCGGGTAGCTTCTTTTGAGCCATCTGATTTTAGCAATCTGCCTAAGAAACTTGGTGGATGTTTTAAGCTCTTTGCTTGGTTTTTGTAAGGCAGTTAAGTTCGAAAATCAACAGAGTGCTTAGCATTTCTCTCCTCCTTGGACGTTTTTTTTTTTGCCTCCAAGACTCGGTGTGCTCCGACGATCATTCCAGCGACCGAGAGCTCTCCTTAGGTGTTGACTATTTTCTGAGCTAAAATAGTTAAGCCTTGCTGCATTTCTCCAACCACACATCGTGGCCTTGAGGGTGAGAGTGCAATCCATCAGCTCCTTCATCCATAACCCTACCGAAACCCATTTGCATCCCGAGATATCCTTCCTCCATACCCTTGTATTTGGCCTATCCGGGTTGACTCCCCCTAACTCCAGTGCTGGTTTGTCCTTCCCTTGCCCTTGATATTCTATCCTCTGGTATCAGAGCTAAACATCTCCTTCCACTCTTCCCCTTCTCCTGTGTTTTTTTTTTCCGGCTAGTTTGAAAGTTGGAGCATGACGACTCGAAGTGGAGCAAACTTTAACCACAACCGAGAGTCCATTCCCCCAAGCAACCCGAGTTTTCAATCTCCTCAAGCTCCAAGTCTGGACCCCGCAGAATCTAGCTTTCAAGGCCAGATAGATGAGCTTAACAGAAAGTTCGACATGCTTCTCCAAAGCCCTAATTAAGCTATAATACATAAGCCCTAAGCCCTTACCAAAAAATCTTAAAACTTTAGCCAAAAGCCCTAAGCACTAATCCTTAAGCCCTAAGAACAAAGTCATAAGGCTTTAGCTGAAAGTCGCAAGCGGAAACCCCTAAGCCCTAATTCATAATCTCAAACCCCTATATCATATACCCTAATTCCTAAGCCATATGCCATAGCCCTAAGCCCTAGGCTCTAAGTTGAATGTTTGAAACCCTAATACCTCTCCTCAAAATCCTAAGCATTGAGCCTAAAACCTTAATCTCAAAGCCTAAACATTAAGCTCTAAGCTCAAAACCCTAAATCCTAACCCCTATGCCCTAACGCTTGACACATAAGCCCAAAGCTCTAAGCACTAATCACGAAACCCTATGTCCTATGCGCTAAGCCATAAGCCCAAAGCCCTAAGCCCTATCTCTAAGCCCTAAACCTTATGCCATAAGTCATTACTGGTAAACACTAATGCCTAAAGCCTTAGCTAGAAGTCCAAAGTTCTAAGCCCGGATAACTAAGACCTTAGCCCAAAGCCCTTAGCCTTAAGCCTAAAGCCCTTAGCCCTAAGCCGAAAGACCTTAGGCCTAATCCCTAAGCACTTAGACCTAAGCCCAATGCCCAAAGGCCTACGCCATAAACCTACGCCATATGCCCTAAGTCTTAAGCCTAAATCCTTGAGGACTAAGCCCTAAGCCTAAAGTCCAAAGCTCTAAGCTCAAACTTCAGCCCTCAACCTAATGCCCTAAGACAAGAGTTTAAAGCACTCTGACCTAAGCCATAAGCCTAAAGTCTTAGGCCTTAAGCCCTAATACCTCAGCCTATATGCTTTCGGCCTTGACAAATAGCCCTGAACCTTATACCTAAACCCAAAGCTAAAGCCCTAACCCTTAATCCCTAGCTCCTCAGACCAAGGCTCTAAGCCTAAACCTTGATCTCGAAGCCCTAATTCCTAAGGCTTAAGCCTAAAAAAAAGCCCTAAGCTTTTAAAGCCCAAAAGCCTCATCCCAAAACAAGAATCCCAAGTCCTAAGTCCTAATCATTAAGCCCTTAGTCAAAGCACAAAGCTATAAACCCTAAGTTGTAGCCCTAATTCGTAAGCCACAATGAAGCTAAGCCATTAAGCTTGTGCTTAATGAGTTCAAAACTCTTTTGACAATTTGGTGTCCATTCAAAATTTCTTCCCTTCTTAGTGCAATCCGTCAAAGGAGCCACAATGAAGCTAAAACCTTGAATGACGGGTTTAAGTTTTCAAGGTTTAGGGTTTGGGTTCTGGGTCTCAGGTTTCGGGTTTCGAAGTTAGGGTTCATTTTACTTGTTTCGGAGTTTGAGTTTTGAGTTTTGGGTTTCTATTTTTTCGTTACAGGGTTCAAGTTTGGGTTTTTGGGTTTCGGGGTTTAAGGTTTTGTTTTAGGTTCTTTGTTTGGGTTTTCGTTTCGAGGTTTGAATTTGGGTCAGGTTTCGGGTTTTGGGTTTTAGGTTTCAGGTTTTAGATGTTGGGTTTAGGGTTTGGGGTCCAAGTTTTGGTTCTCGAGGTTTGAATTCGGATTTTTGGTTTTAAGGTTCGGGTTTCGGGTTGTTGCCTTAAGCCCTAACACATAAGCCAAAAGAACTAAGCGGAAAGCCATAAACCTGAATCCCTATACCGAAGCTCTAGTTCCTACGCCAGAAGCCCAAAGCTTGTAGCTCTAAGCCATAAGCTCCGATCCCCAAGCCTAGAGCCCTAAAAACTAAGCCCGAAGACTACTACCCTAATGCCGAAGCACAAGGCCCTACACTTAAGGCTTTAAGCCAAAAGCGCTTAACGCCAAACCTAAGCCCTAAGCCCAAAGCCCTAAACTTAAGCCCAAACCCTTAGCCCAAAGTCCTAATCCCTTAGCCCTAATATCTATGCTCAAAGCCCTAAGCCATAAACCCTAATCCCAAAGCCTTAAGCCCTAAGTCATAAGCCCTAACAATAAAGCCAAAAGCCCTTAGCCGAAAGTCCTAACGCTTAATCCTAAATCCCTAAGCCCTAAGCCCTAAGTCATAGGCCAAAAGTCCAGCCCAAAATCAAAGCCATAAAACCTAAGCCCTATGTCTTGAACTCTAAGCCCAAAGCCCTTATTCCTAACACCTAAGACCTTAGTCCAAAGACTTACCGTTGACCCTAAAGACCAAAGTCCTAACCCTTACTCCCTATTCCCTAGGCCTTAAGCCATTGGCCCTAAGCCTAGAGTCCAAAGCCCAAAGCCCCAAGTCGTAAGATCAAATTTTGAAGCCCTAACTCCTCAGTCAAAACTCCTAAGCCCTAAGACTTAAGCCCATAGCACTAAGCTTAATTCCTAAGGCCCAAGCCTAAAGCCCCAAGTCTTAAGCCCTACTCCTTAACAAATAAACCTGAAGCCATAAACCTAATGCCTAAAACATGAAGCCCTAATTCGTAAGCCCAAAGCCCAAAACCCAAAGCTCTAAGCCCTAAGAGCTGATTCCTAACCCTAATGCACTAAGGACTAAGCCCAAAGTCGTAAGTCGTACGCCCTACACCATAACCCCTCAGAGCTAACTCCAAAGGCCAAAGTCCTAATCCTTTAACTTTAATCCCTAAGCTGTAAGACCTAATTTCTAAGCCCAAAGCCAAAAGCTCTAAGACCTAAGCTTAAAGTGTGACGCACTAAGCCCAAATCCAAAAGCCCTAACCCATAAGCCTTAAGTGCTATGCCTAAAGTTCAAAGCACAGAGCAGAAAGCCCAAAGCCCATAGCCCTAGACCAAAGTCTTAAGCTGTAAGCTTAAGTAACAAAGCTCAATGGCCTAAACCCAAAACTCTATGTCATAAGCGATTAGTCCAAAGCCTAAGCCCTAAGCCCTAAGCCCTAAGCCCAAAATTTAAAGCCTTACGCCTTAAGCTAAAAGACGCAAGCCCTAAACCTTCAGGCCAAGCCCTTTGCCAAAAAGCCTTAAACCTTAAGCCCAAAACCATAATCCGTAAGCTAAAAGCTCAAAGCCCTTAGCTTAAAGCCATAAGCCCTAACTTGAAAGCCCAAAGCCCTAAACCTAAAGCTCTAGGTTCAAAGCTCTAATTCCTAAGACTTAGGATCGAAGTTATAAGCCCAAATCACAAAACCTCAGACCCTAAGACCAAATCCCTAAGGCAAAAGCCCAAAGCCGTATGCCCTACGCCTAACTCCCTAAGCTCGAAGCAAAAAGCCCAAAGCCTTAAATCGAAAGCCCAAAGTTGTAAGTTCTCATCGCTAAGCTGAAAGCCCTAAGCACTGAGATCTATGCTCTAGCGACCTAATTTGCGGATCGTTACTCGTTCTACTTACTTAATCCTTTTTAATTTGTGAAATAAAAAATCATGATTGAAATTGTAAAAAAATCACCTTATATATATTAAAATTCATAATTATTTTGAAATGGTGCAAATTAAATAATCAAATTTACGTATTTAAATCATACAACGGAATTAAAACTAAACATTTATCCTTTTTCATACATCGTTTAACAAAATATTTATCATTTTGACACTTCTGCTCTATTTTATTCAAAACATAACAGTGTGTGCATGAGCCACTCCCCACCAGTCGTCACTCAACAACTGTTTTCATCAGAACAAACTTCTGCTCTAAACTTTATCTTCTCCTAGCCCCTCGTCTTTTATCAGGTCGCTTACATTGCAAAGCCTAAACTATGAGCTAAACGCTCAGTAAATAGTATCACTATAATATGCATAGTTATGAATGCAATGTTTTTTTTTAAAACATTCTAGATTTCATTAGGTAATTTATTTTGAGTCTCTTAATATCTTTGAAATATTACAGGATCTCAAGAACACTGCCCATCACCTAACTTCATTCTCTACTTACTAGGGCCCACTTACATTACTTCTTGGCAAGTGCTCAGGCCTACGATAATCACTTACTTATGTTCTGACTGTTTCTCTTATTTATTATCAAAAGTACGTAAGCATAAGTATATTGGCCTCCCATATGACAACTTACACTCTGTTCTCCATTGACAATGTTGTATTTTTAAAACCGTGCCTGAAAACATTTTTATACATTTTTCAAAATAATCATGATGCATGCAAATGTGACCATGAACATGATAATCAAACTCTAATGCAAACAAAGCACACAAAACACACAAACAATCCTCAAATAAATTGAGGTCGGTGCATTGTGCATTACACCCCAAACAATCTACTATTATGAATGAATCATAAAAATAAACTATCTTTGCAATGTAGTCCCACTTAAGGGCCATTCATTCTTAATACTAACTTACCTTAGGTTCTTTGCTTCAATGAACTGAACTGATCAACCACCCTAATAAAGAATTACCAAATCAGATTTTAGATATTCTGCCCTGATTTTACACCCTAGTGTAAAGACCATAACTCACACGATACTGATCTAATGGACTCAAATTATTTTCCACAATCTCCGTTTAGTTGTCAATTGCATTTCATTGGAATACACAAAAATCAATTGATCACCTGAACATCATGCAAAACGCAGAACTACAAAACTGCTCCAAACATTCCAGAATTTAAATCTTTATCTTTACAGCCACTTACAAATTTCATAACTTCTTATCTACATATCCCATTACAGTACTTAAAGTGGATATCTCTTTATTAGGATGTCTTTTACAGTTTTTCAGCAGACATAAACTCTAATAAACAAACAGAACATTCCAAAAACAATGCAATTATAAAACTTGGCAGAAGAACATTTTCGGATAGTTATTTCTGTTCAAAGAGTAAATTCCAAATTAGATAACGTAATCTTTACAACTCGAATTTTAGTAAATCGAACATTATTATCTTCGTTTACTTGCCTACTACAACTTTATAGAAGGAAACAAACTCAGAAAACCATCACAACAATTCAGAATTTCCAAAACCCTAGAACCTGTCCAGATTCTTGTTTTTTTTCCGATATTACTTTGCATAAGATTCAAAACAATACACAATTCCAAATCTTATTCTGCTCCGAATTGAAATTACATCTTCTAGGGCTAAAGTAAATTTCTTAGGATGTGTAGCGTTTTGGTAGAACCCTTTTCCTTGCTGGGTTTTTCTCTTCTTCTTTACCGATTACTAGAGATAGTGCACAAAACACTCATTTGTTTTGCAGAAGTGCTGCAAGTTCTTCCAATTCACCCCTTGAGCTCTTTGAATGGGAGCAAACCAGATGAGAAGAAGAGTGTTTCGTGGTCTCCTTATCAGGTAAAGCTCTCTTTCATAATAAACAAAAGAGAGAAAAAGAAGGTGGTGGTGTGAAGCTTAAAAAGCATGAGGTGTCAAGCATGAGGTGTTATTTTCTATTAATTCCTAATTTATGTAACTTTTATCTTA
>QAOC01029779.1:4088-17145 GCA_003255005.1 Begonia fuchsioides | reverse complement strand
TCTGTTGGCCTTCGGGATCGGAGTAATGATTAACAGGGATAGTTGGGGGGCATTCGTATTTCATAGTCAGAGGTGAAATTCTTGGATTTATGAAAGACGAACAACTGTGAAAGCATTTGCCAAGGATGTTTTCACTAATCAAGAACGAAAGTTTGGGGCTCGAAGACGATCAGATACCGTCCTAGTCTCAACCATAAACGATGCCGACTAGGGATCGGCGAATGTTGCTTATAGGACATCGCCGGCACCTTTCTGAGAAATCAAAGTCTTTGGGTTCCGAGGGGAGTATGGTCGCAAGGCTGAAACTTAAAGGAATTGATGGAAGGGCACCACCAGGAGTGGAGCCTGCGGCTTAATTTGACTCAACACGGGGAAACTTACCAGGTCCAGACATAGTAAGGATTGACAGACTGACAGCTCTTTCTTTTTTTGATGTGTATGTTAAATAAAATAAAGCAAAGCAAGGTANTAAAGCAAAGCAAAGTACAAGGGGGGGCGAGTCCTATTGCTGCGGGGGGGCGGAACCATGCGTGGATGGGCCGGCCCAACGGCACCAACTGATCAAACACCGGACACAAGGGGCCGGGAGTACAAAAGACATTGAAACGTCAAGAACGCTCTAATGAATCAACAAGAGAAGGAAAGACTTGAAATAAGATCTTGAAGACCTTCCGCTCGATGGTTGTTGCAAGTTGGCTCGGGGATTGGAAGGTCTTGTCGAACTGTCGTGTATTTCGAGCCGACCAGAGATGATAGGTGGTGCATGACAGGACCGTCTTGTAAATGTAGCCGCAAAATTTGTCCCTTCGAGCAGATTTGAACGACCACTTGAGTGCGGCCGGGATGGTGGTCATCTGCCGATGTATACCGAAGCGGGCTTTGACGTTGGCCCAGACTTCCGAAGAGAAATTACATACAAAATATATGTGACTTGTTGTTTCTTGCTCGCTGCCGCAAAAGGAACATAAGCCATCTGATTCAATGAAAGGCAGGTTGTCTTTAGTGGAGAGCCGGCCGTGAGAAGCAAGCCACAATGGAATGGCCAGCTTCGGGACGTGATTAAATTTCCAGATGGCCTTGAAGGCAGGCTTAGGGGCCGCCGAGTGCCGGAAGAAATCATAGATGGCCGATGACTTCTTAGATGTGGCCCATGAAGCTAGCAAGACGTCGGCACTAGTCTCAGATCCGGCTATGTCTCGGATGTCCGAGCGGATACCAAGCAACTTTTTGATAAGAGGCGAGCCCCTATATCCGGAAGACCAGGACCAAAAGGGGGCATCTTTAATGTAGAAATGATGAATCCATCGGACCCAAAGCGAATCTTTCTTTTGGTGGATGCCCCACAGATTTTTGGCAAGGAGGGCCTTGTTCCACGAGTGGATATCTTTAAGGCCTAGGCCACCTTCATCCTTGGGCAGGCAGCATGTTGGCTAAGCAATGTTGGCGAATCGCTTCCCCCATAAGAAGGAGCGGCATATTTTCGTGAGCTTGGCCTGGACGGCCGCCGGGAGTGGAAATATGGAGAGCCAAAAGCATTCCACTCCTTGGAAGATTGATTTTATTAGTTCCAATCGACCAGCGAGTGAAAGGCTCTTAATGTTCCATATTTGGAGGTATAGCCGCATTTTGTCAATTAAGGGGTCCTAGTCCGGCACCCTGAGACTATTTGGACCGAGAGGAATACCGAGATATCGTGTTGGGAAAGACCCAGAAGCCAATGGGACGACTGATTTTATGTCATCAAGATCAAGCCTTGGGATCCCGGCGGCGAAGAACGAGGATTTATCCAAGTTCATGAAAAGGCCCGAGGAGGCGCTAAACTCGTTAAGGCAATCGAGTATGCTGGTGATGGAGACTAAGTCACCCCTAGAAAGGAGGATTAAGTCGTCGGCGTAAGCGAGATGGGTGATCCCAAGTGGTTGGCACATGGGATGATAGTTGTAACCGGCTTGGGGGAGGCAGACGCGAAGGAGCCTTGAGAGGTATTCCAACGCGATTACAAAAATGTATGGAGAGAGCGGGTCACCTTGCCGTATACCTTTGGTCCCTTTGAAAAAACCGTGGAGTCTGCCATTGATGGCCACCGAGTAGGATGCGGTGGAGATGCACTCCATGACCCAATTGATGAAGATGGAGGGGAATCTGAGCGCCGTGAGCATCTTTTTGATGAAGGCCCAGGAGACCGAGTCGAAAGCTTTACGGAGATCCACTTTGATGAAGCATCTTGGCGAGGATTGCTTGGAGTTATATTTTCGGATGAGCTCCTGCATCAAGTGGATGTTGTCATTTATGGATCGGCCCTTGATGAACGCCGATTGGGCTTGATCAATGATTGTCGAAGGGTGGCCGAAAGTCGGTTAGATAAGATCTTTGAGATGATCTTGTATGTGGTGTTGCAGCATGAAATGGGCCGATAGTCCGATGTCTTGGCAGCATGCGATGATTTTGGAATCAAGGCGATGTACACGTGGTTCCATTTCCGAAGGAGACGCCCCGAAGAGAAGAATTCTAGGACGGCTTTCGAGAGGTCTGGCCCAACGGTGTCCCAGGCGGATTTGAAAAACTTGGATGAATATCCATCCGGGCCCGGAGCTTTGTCGTCAGCAATAGAGTGAAGGGCCTCCTTAATTTCTTGCTGGGAGATGGGCTTGGTGAGATCTGCACTAGCCGTGGCTGAGAGGCACGCGCCCGCCATGACGGCCGGGGCATCGATGGGGGCACAAAGTTGCAGGCCACCAAGGAGCCCACGGAAGTAGTCAACAAATTCAGATTGAATTTTGTCGGGATTGGATGAGGTTGAGTCATCTGCCTTAGTAACTGCTCCAATGTAGTTCTTCTTTGCGTTTTTTTTTATAAGTGCATGGAAGAACCGGGTAGGCTTGTCCGCTTGGGAGAGATACTTGGACTTGGCCCGTTGCTGGAGAAATGATTTCTCGGCCTTACTAAGGGATTCGTCGTTGCTTTTGAGAGAAGTAAGCAAGGCGTTGTCGGGGAAGGGGCCATCCTTAGAGAGGAACTTGGCTTGACAATCCTTCCAGGCGTGGCGGGCTTCCTTAGCACGGCTTGATATGTGGGAAAAATGCCCTGAATTGAGCTCAAGAAAGGTAGCGCGGAGGGCCCGAAGCTTTGAAGATAGGATGAACTGGGCGGTGCCTGTCGGTTGCGAGTTCCATCCCGACGCAACTGCGGAGGGAAAATCGTCATGGCTGGTCCACATGTTGAAAAACTTCCAGGGTGGTTTGCCGAGCAATGGGCGGGAATTGAAGTATACCACACAGGGTGTATGGTCAGATGGACCCGGTGGCAGGAAGGAAGTGGATGTATGGGGGCACATCTGGATCCAGTGATTGTTGACCATGGCACGGTCGAGCTTGGAGGAGACACTGCCATTAGGCCATGTGAAGAAACAGCCGGTTAACGGGGTGTCTTGGAGGCCAAGGGAGGCACAACATTCCCTGAAGTCACGCACTTCTCTGGATGTAACAGCAACCGAGCTGCGGCGATCTTCTTGGCCAAGGATGGAGTTGAAGTCCCCCATGACCAGCCAAGGGGAAGTAAGATTACCACCATGGGATTCAAGGGCCGCCCACAATGGGGCCCTGGCCGAAACAGAATGTAAACCATAGACAAAGGATATGAAAATATCCAGGTTAGAGAAGTTACTGAATAACTTTGTGTGGATGACTTGTGGTTGTGATCCAAGGTGTTGGAGAGAGACTTTGTCCGAATTCCATAGCACCGCAATCCTGCTGCACGGGTGGAGATCAAAGTTAGTGATGAAAGACCACCTCGGGAGTCTCTTAGCCACGAAGGCGGCAAGAAATTCCGGGGAGGACTTAGATTCAATGATTCCAAAGACATCAATGTGTAGGCTGGAGATGAGAAGAACGATCTCATCTTGTTTGAGGGGGGATGTAAAGCCCCTCACATTCCAAGAGGCAATGATCATTGAGCGGGGGGAGGGGGGCCTCCCGGCTTGGGCTGGTGCTTCGAGTTGAATCCGGGTAATGGAAGCAGTGGCTGTGAAGACTTTTTAGTCTTTAACTTCGGGATTTTCCCCTTCGCAACGAGGGTGAATGGTTGATNCTCACTCTCTGCACAAACCTTAAGTTCAGAATCTTGGGGGGGGAGGTGAGTTTGCCGAGGGGGGGGGAGATGGCTTTGTGGGATGTTTTGTGGTGGGAAGGCTCGGTGAGAGGCGGTGAGGGGATCGGGCCTTTGGGCGGTGAGGGTAGGGCGGGGGAGATGAGCTCGGGACGGCTTTGGGAGGTGATTCCGGGATGGCTTTGGGAGATGATGGGGGATGGGCCTTGCACATTGGAGCATTGTGATCTAAGGATCGACAAGTGGTGCAAAAGAGGTGGTCTGCCTCGTAGATGATGCGTTGCCGGAATTCCCACCCTTTGGGCCTCGGAAGTGAACTTCCCGAATGAGGTCTTTAGTGAGGTCGACTTCCACAAGGACACGAGCATATCCCATTCGACCAAAGGTTTTGGTGATAAGGTCCGTGGAGATGGGCCGGCAAATTTTGCTGAGGGCGGATGGGCTCCAGCATTCAAGAGGAAGTTCCGGGAGGGTGATCCACATCGGGACAAGCTGAAAATCTGCATCACCAAAGTTAAAGTATTGCGGCCTTTCTTTTAGAAGGAGGGATTTACCGTAGATGGAGAAGGGGCCCTCGCGTAGTACACGCTGGGATGCTTCGAGGGAAAAAAACCCACCAGCGTATGTCCGACCTCTTCCGCTACATCAACCAGTTCGGATTGGAGGAGCTGGAATCCGTTTGAGCATTGGTGCTGAACAAGGGAGTGCCCCTCTTCACGGTCTCTACTATTCTTTAGAATAGTCGCATAGGAGTGGGGTTGGGCTTTCGAAGGAGGGGCGTCAAGGCTAAACGGAGAAGGGGGGGGGGGTTGTATTTGCCAAGAATGCTGCTCGGTGAGGGAGATNGCGGGGAGGGGGGGGGAGAGGAGGAGCGACATGGGGAGGAAAGAGGAGATGGCCGAAGGGAGGTGGATGGAGAGATGGGGGGATTGTGGCGGCTAAGTGAGGAAGGGGGAGATAGGGGGGAGGATGGTTCAACCGGGGAAGGAGGGGGGCGGGACTTGGAGATAGGGGGGTTGGTGAGGGCAGGCCTGTCGTGCAGGGGACACTTCGGGAAAGGATGCAGCACGACAGATGGGTGGCCGCCGATGTATGGCCAAATGAGGCAATGTTCAGCGGCCAGCAGGGTAGGCTTTGCAGATGGGTACGCCTGACAGGTACGGACGGCAGTGTTGGCACAAAACGACAAGGGTGGTAGGTGGGGCGCCGGTCTGGTGCAGGCTGGCCGCCGATGAGAATCCGGCAACGATGGTGAGGAGCTCCGGCAAGGTGAAATTTACAGAGCATGATTCAAGCAAAAAGAAAGGTATGGTTGGAACGAGGGAGGAGAGGGGATGAAGAAAATGAGGGTTTTAGTTTGAGGGATGCAGCGGATAAGGAGATATTGAGGGTGGAAGTGTCGGGTGGGGGAGAAGAAGATGAAGGATTCCGGCGAGGAGGAAGGTGCGGCGATGGGAGTCAAGCAAGAAGGAAGGTATGGATGGGTTCAGGGGGTGAGAGGGGGGACAAAAATGGTGTTTTTAAGCTAGAGGGTGGGGAGGGGGAGGAGATAAGGAGAGTTTAGCTTGCGGGTGGGGGGGTTCCGGTGAGGGGAAAAGGATGAGAATGGTGTTTTGCGGGAGGAAGGAGGAAGAAGCAGCAAATGGAGAAGGGAATGGGACTAACCTTTGATTTTCCGGGATGGAACACAAGGTGCAGGCGCCGGAGAGGGAGTTTTGGAGTGACCAAAACCCCTTCCCGGAGAAGCTCCAACTTCCGGCATGGAGATGTAGTGAAAACCGAGAGCTATAACCTTCAAATACAGCACCGTGGGAGCAAGGGGAATGCCGCCGGACAACTCCCGTGAGGGAGAAACTCCCGGCAAAACCAAAACACCTTCCAAATCCGAGAGCTTCCGCTGGAAAACAGCAAAGTGTATCGCCCAGAATGAGGATGGAGAAGATTAAGAGGATGGAACTTCCAACTTAAACAAAACTTCTGCAAAACCGAGAGCTTCCGGGAGAAAAACAGCAAGTTGTAACTCGTGAAAATGTGATTTCGTCTATGAATGTCAAAGGAAGTCTCCCGCGGAGGATGAAATGAACAAGGAGAAGAGAATCCGGTGGAGAAATGCAAGGAAATCCGAGAGGAGAGCCTGTGAGAGGAAGCACCGGCGAGAGGATTTCGGAGGATTCCAAAATCGCCCACCCGTGGAGAGAATCCTAACTTCCTGACTGACTGAGAGCTCTAAAACTTTGGACGGGTAAACTTTTTATACTAGCCAGCCCCACCGCAAGCGGCCCCACCACAAGAAAATCCCACTCTGGCTTGGCCCTACAAGTTAGTATACACTGCTTCCTCACTTGTTAGGATCAAAGGCGAGTTTGGAACTCTCATAGCCTACTTTCCACTTGCGTTTACATTTATTTGTGCTAGTTGTATTGTTTCTGTTTTTGAACTTTCCCGAGTGGACTTTGAGCTCCAATCGTCCATTTTGTACCATTTTTTTTCCTGTGAGAAAAGCCCCCAAATTTCTAGCAGTGAGTCCCACTTTCATGGCCTGAATCAATGGTTCATTCCGTTTAGCCACAGCCGCCTCCTTTTAAAAGTTATGCTTGTGTTTTTCCACTGTTTCCTACCCGAGTTCCTGAAATCGAGCAATTCTGTCTATTATTTTTCTATCCAGCATAACTCCTAGCCTACTTGTGTGTTTTCTATAAAACCACTTGCATTCTCTTCCCCTTTGACTGAAGTTGTTGTCTGCTTATTTTCACAATCTCAGACTCCCTGCATTGGAAGTTGTGTAGAAGTTCCCCCATCACTCCTGCACTGTTTCTTTCTGTTTGTCTGCTTGTGCATCTGAAAGTGTCTCCTTATATTTTAATGTTCCGCACGTGATTTTAAGCTGAAAATCTGGTCAAACTTAGTCCACGCCCTTAAGTTTAAGTTGGATGAGTTTTATAACCTAAACCTTTATGCATTTGGAGAAATAAACGTTGCACTCCCCTGTTCTGCCTTACTCCCTGTCCTACCGGGCAGATTACAATCTTCACTTTTATTTCCGGCACCTCCGCATCTTGGAGCTTGTCATTTAGTATCAGAGCACAGCTCTTCTTTCCTTTGTTCCTTACCCTTAATCCATCCTTTTCCCTACTCTTTTATGGCACATAAAAGTGGTGGTATGACCACTAGAAGTGGGGCTGTTTTGCAGCCTAGCCGAGACCTTCCATCAACGAGTAAACCACCTCCCCCACCAACATCATCCCAAGAGTGTCAATCCGATTTTCAGAGCCAAATAGATGGCATCAACAGAAGGTTGGACGTGTTATTGCAAAGGATGGAGACCCCAAATCCTCCACGGCCACCTCCCCCGGTTACTCCCGGTAAGAGAGCCGGAGGTGCTCGAGGCCGATTGTATGAACTTGAAGATTCGGAGGATGAGTTTCAGCCACGGGAAAGACAACCCCGTGAGGATGATTTGAGGCATGTGAAGCTAAGTATTCCTCCTTTTAATGGCTCTTGTGATGGAGATACATATTTGACTTGGGTGGATAAGGTGGATAAAGTTTTTGATTGCTATAACTATTCGGAGAAATCTAAGTTGCAACTAGTAGCTTTGGAGTTCCACGGCTATGCAAGCTTATGGTAGGATAGTTTGATAGCCCAAAGAAGGCGTGACCGTGAAGAGGAGATCACCACTTGGAGGGCCATGAAATTGCATATGAAGAGGAGATTTGTCCCAAGCCACTATAGACAAGAGTTGTTTTATCAACTCCAAAACTTGAAACAAGAGCACCTCTCGGTTGAAGAATATCTAATGGAATTTGAGACCTTGCGGATCCGATGTGATCTTGAGGAGCCGGAAGAACAAATATTGGCACAGTTCCTAAGAGGGTTGCATAAGGATATTGGTGATGTGATGGAGTTACAACTTGTAGAATCCTTGGATGCCGCCATTCAACTAGCCTTGCGGGTGGAAAGACAACAAAAAAAGAAGGGCAAGAAAAATGTGGTGAAGCCAAGTCCGGTTTATAATACACCCTACAAGCCACCTCCAAGACAAGAGAACAAGACCTTCCAACCAAAACCGTGTGCTCAAAAGAAAGATGTTCCCCCTAAACCATTTGAAGATACTAACAAGCAACGGTCAAGAGATATAAAGTGTTTCAAGTGTCTTGGATTAGGGCATATTGCTGCACAATGCCCTAATAAGAGGGTGATGGTACTTCTTGAAAGTAGTGGTGAAGTGGTTAGTGAAGATGAACCAATGGAGGGTGAAGATGAGCCAATGGCCGAGCCTTTGGAGGAAGTGTGTCGAGCACAAGAAGGTCCCCTCCTAATGGTGATCCGAAGGGCCCTCACCACCAATGGCCAACCTGAATCTGTCCAGAGAAACAACATCTTCCACAGCCGATGTTTAGTCAATGATAAAGTGTGCTCCCTAATCATAGATGGAGGGAGTTGCACTAATGTAGCCTCCACCGAGCTTGTTGAGAAGCTACAACTTCAAACCGAGGAGCATCCCCACCCTTATTGGCTCCGATGGCTAAATGATGAGGGAGACCTAAAGGTGACCAAGCGTGCAAGAATTGAGTTCTCCATTGGGAATTATAAGGATGCTCTAATTTGTGATGTGCTACCGATGGATGCAAGCCACCTTCTTTTAGGGAGGCCGTGGCAATTTGATCGGCATACCTTGCATGATGGGCTGTCCAATGAATACACATTCAAATGGGAGAACCGGAACATTAGACTTACACCTCTAGTACCCTCGGACATAGCTAGAGATGAGAGAACGAGAAGGGAGAATTCTTCCAAGAAGGTGTTGTTCATTAACAAAAAGGAGCTCTCCCGGGAGTTACTTCAACTTGCACCAATTGTGTTGATCCTATTCCGGGAAAGAGTGGAAGAAATCGGAGGAGCTCCGGAGGAAGTTTTAGCTCTCATAGAAGAGTATGGAGACGTGTTTCCCGAAGAGCTGCCAATCGGTTTACCTCCCATCCGAGGTATTGAGCACCGGATTGATCTCCAACCGGGAGTGGTTCTTCCTAACCGGCCAGCATATAGAATGAACCCCGAAGAAGCTAAAGAGCTTGATGAACAAGTGTAGGAGCTCTTGGAGAAAGGATACATCCGAGAGTCACTTAGTCCTTGTGCGGTGCCTACTCTCTTGGTACCAAAGAAGGATGGCTCTTCTCGGATGTGTATTGACAGCCGTGCCATCAATCAAATAACTATCAAATATAGGTTCCCTATACCGCGGTTGGAAGATCTTTTGGACGAGCTTAGCGGGGCTGCTTTCTTCTCAAAGATCGACCTCAAAAGTGGCTATCACCAAATACGAATCCATGAAGGAGATGAATGGAAGACGGCCTTCAAAACCAAGTATGGACTTTATGAATGGTTAGTTATGCCATTTGGGCTATCTAATGCCCCTAGCACTTTTATGCGTTTAATGAACCATGTGCTGAAAGATTACTTGGGAAAATTCGTGATAGTATACTTTGATGATATATTAGTCTATAGTGCACAATATCTGGATCACTTGGGACACCTTCGTATATTATTTGATGCACTTAGACAGGCTCAATTATTTGGCAATTTGAAGAAGTGCTCCTTTGTCCAAGAGAAGGTGCACTTCCTCGGTTTCATACTCTCTAAGGATGGAATGGAAGTAGATCCAAGCAAAATACAAGCAATACGGGAATGGCCAATTCCAAATTGTGTTTCGGATATTAGAAGTTTTCATGGATTGGCTTCATTTTATAGGAAGTTTATAAAGGGGTTTAGTACCATTGTGGCCCCTCTCACGGATTGCTCTAAAAAAGGGAAGGAGTTTGAATGGACCCCGGCTTGCCAACAAAGTTTCAATCGGATCAAGGAGGCTCTTTGCAATGCTCCTCTCCTCATGCTTCCGTATTTCAATAAGGTGTTTGAGATTGATTGTGATGCCTCGGGGCTAGGCATAGGAGTTGTTTTAATGTAAGAAGGAAGACCCGTGGCTTACTTTAGTGAAAAGCTCAAAGGGGCAGCCTTGAATTACTCCACTTATGACAAGGAAATGTATTCGTTGATGAGAACAATTGAAGTGTGGCAGCACTACCTCCTCCCTAAGGAGTTTATTATACATACCGACCACCAAGCTTTGAAACATATTAGAAGCCAATGGAAACTCAGCAAGAGGCATGCAAAGTGGGTGGAATTTCTTAAGAGATTTCCTTATATCATAAAGTACAAAAAGGGTGAAGTAAACGTGGTGGCCGATGCCCTCTCAAGAAGGATTGTATTGCTCACTGAACTCAATTCTCGAATCTTGGGGTTTGAGTGGATCAAGACTTCTTACAAAGAAGACCCCGACTTCCAACAATGGTATGAAAAGTGTTTAAACAAAGAAAATAGTGCCTATCATTTGGCGGATGGATATTTATTCAAAGGGGGACAACTTTGTATCCCTAAATGTAGTCTTCGGGAATCCTTAGTGAAAGAAGCTCACGGTGGAGGATTAGCCGGACACTTTGGGAAAAAGAAGACCCTAGAAGCATTGAAGGAACATTTTTTTTGGCCACACATGATCAAGGAGGTGCACAAGTACATAGAGAAGTGCATTATATGCAAGAAGGGTAAAAGCCGATTGCTCCCTCAAGGTTTGTATATACCATTGCCCGTGCCTTCTCAACCATGGACGAATGTGAGCATCGACTTTGTTTTGGGGTTGCCTCGGACTCCTAGGGGAAAAGAGGCCATCATGTAGTTGTTGATCGATTCTCCAAGATGGCTCACTTCATTGCTTGCAACAAAACTGATGATGCTAATCAAGTGGCCGAATTGTTCTTCAAAGAAATTGTTAGGCTTCATGGAGTTCCCACCACAATTGTCTCGGACCGGGACATCAAATTCTTAAGTTCTTTTTGGAAGACTTTGTGGAGAAAGCTTGGAACTAAATTATTGTTTAGTACTTCCTTCCACCCTCAAACAGATGGCCAAACGGAAGTAGTAAATCGCACATTGGGAGCAATGCTAAGAAGCATAGTGGGAAAGAGGCTCTCGGATTGGGATGCACAATTGCCATATGTGGAGTTTGCATAAAATCGTAGTGTGCATAGTGCAACTCAAACATCTCCATTTGAAGTCGTTTATGGCTTCAATTCGTCCACTCCTTTGGACTTAATACCATTGCCGAGCCATGAACTAACCAATCCTGATGGAGCACAAAAGGCTAAGCAAGTCCAAGCCATGCATGCTAAGGTGCGAAAGGCCATAGTCAAGAAAAATGAAGCCTATGCAAAATATGCTAACCGGGGCCGAAGAGATGTGGAATTCAAGGTGGGCGATCTTGTGTGGCTACACCTAAGGAAAGAAAGATTTCCTAGCCAAAGAAAGTCCAAACTTCTCCCTAGGGCCGATGGTCCATTCGAAGTCACCGAGAAGATAAATAAGAATGCCTACAAGTTGAAGCTTCCCGGGGATTATGGAGTTTCAGCATCCTTTAATGTACAAGACCTTTCACCATATTTGGGGGAAGTACCGGAGGAAGAGGAGGAGCAAACCGTGGATTTGAGGACAAATCCTCAATCACCCAGAGGGGATGATGTGCCCGGGACTCATCCACAACCGGAAGGAGCAACAACTCGAAGCCGTGCAAGACTTTTAGCTAATATGTTTGTTGATTTTGCAGGTACATTTTTCCCTACATTGGAGCTCCTAGATATTCCTTCACAACAAGATCAAGAACTTCCCAAACATTGCTTACAATGGAAGTATAAAGAAGAGAAGGAGTTAGTCGAAAATCCAAGATCTTCCTTGACAAGTTCACCACCCGGGACATAACTACACTCGGTTTCAAGGACAATGGAGGCCGTATGCACCACTACTTGGGAAGATGAAGTCTTCCAAGGAATGACCAAGTGATGTTTGAATTTTGTGTTTGTAAAATACTAAAATATTTGGGATATTTTTTATGTAAACAAATTGGTTCGGTTTGAACCAATTTGCTGGAAATTGGTTCGGATTGGACCAATTTAGGCTCCTTCATGTTGGAGCTTTTGGGAAATATTAGTTCCCATGAAGCTTGATTTTTGTAAAGTCTTTAGACGTGGTTTAGGTCTAAGGAGTGTTTGAGTTGGGAGGCAAGTTGAAGGTGGGCCCCTTTCCCCACCTACCTCCTACTTAGCCACTCATTAGTTCTAAATTTAAGTCTTTAATTGTTTTTGTCTTTTGTGTAAGTTTGAAAGGGTATGAATCCCTCCTCCCACGTTGGATGAGGCAGAAAAGAATTGAAGAAAACCTTGAAAGCTTGAAGCTCTCAAACCCTCTTTTTTCTTTCTCACGGCATTTCATTCAAGGTGAGTAATATCCTTGTTTTGGTTTGTCTTGGTGTTGGTGATCTTGCTAGGGTCATTAATGTTGGGAGTATGTGCCCGACAAGCAAATGTATTTGAACAATTGAATAAATTAATATTGATTATTATTATGTTTTGCATATTTGATATGCTTTATAAAGTTCATAGAAGATTCCTTGATTATTTATGCAAACTTTATATTAACATATCTATTGTAGATATGCGGGGATAAAATATAAAGAGAAATAATCAAAACAAGTCCATGCCTAATATTTGAAGTACAAGATCTTCAAGTTATACAGTCATAAACATAGTTTATCTCATTGAGAATGTATAGTCTTATCCCGACTATATATGTGGTGACATAAGATAAATATGTTTTATATAATTTGATTATATAGGACTGGACCAGATGAAATTAAATTGTTCTGATAATTTCCGTTAAATATAGAATAATTAATTTTATCATAATTATGGTCATATATGTATGACTTAATTCATTGTATTTAGTAGACTCCTATTTTGTTTTAATTTATTCTTTGATTTACTCGGTACAGTTTTGTCTGGAATACAATTCTCAAACCTTGTATTTTGGGAATGAATTAAACTAAATAGCTGGGAATGCTAACATCGAT
>QAOC01029772.1:0-11911 GCA_003255005.1 Begonia fuchsioides | reverse complement strand
CTTACCTTAGGTCCTTAGCTTTATTGAAAAACTTGATCAACATGTTGCTGCACTTGAAAACCTTGAGCTTCAGCTTCTGCGAAAGTTTCAGAGTTTTCCTCTTCCTTTCCCTTTCTCACTCTTTTCTCTCACGGAACTTCTTTTCTTTCTCAATCTCCCTCTCCCTTATGAGATGAGAGAACTCTGAGTAAATAGATAGGGAGAAGAGGTCGTGTTGGTAGGGAAATGGGAGACCATGCCTTTTTATCTCTTAATTAAACAATATCAACCTTTTCTTTACGTCCACCGATCGGGTTTCCCCACGTTTTGGCTGACTTTTCAACGGCATGTATGAATGTGTCGACCGCTTGTCCAATTGTGTCAACCCAATGTGTTTCCCGAGAATGACTTGTGTCGACCGCTCGGTCCTGAGGTCGACCGAAAGTTCCAAAGAGTGACTTCTGTTAACCCCTCTTAAATCCTGGGGGAAATACATGTTTGTGTCGACCCTTCCTAAATCCTGGGGTCGACCTAAAGTACACATTTGTGTCGACCCCTTCTTGATCCTGGGGTCGACCGGACACTATTCATAGGTCGACTGGCAGCTAAAACTTTCATAACTTTTGTTATAAAACTTAGATTTCTACGATTCAAACACCATTCTTTTCTTATCAAGTCTAGTTTAACTTTTTAAAATACATAAACGTAAAATTCAGAGATTAAAGGTATCAATTATACGAAACACCGAACATCGTTCAAAAGTTTATATTTCCTTAGTCCAGTTTTCATTTGTTAACTTCTAACGTGTATAACTTTCGCACCACAACTCCAATTGAGTTGTTCAACCTATCAATATTCTCCTTTAAATGTCTTCTATAATTTCACATATAATTTATTTGTCATTTAAGGTCACCTGTAGCATGATAAAATAGGAAAACTGAAACTACTTAGTTATCGATTTTCAACCATGTAGTTGTTACTAACTATAAATTTCCAAATCATCTAAATTACTATTTCCAAAAGTGTAACTCCACCTCAACATCCATCATCTCTTAACGCATATTGTACCCTTGCCAAAACGTGCTATATTTCTATAGGCTTAGGTTTCCCAGAAAAGTGGGGTGTTACATTTCACCCCCTTATTTGAAATTTTGTCCTCAAAATTGTAGGTTAAACCACTCTGGATAGCCCCTTTCCATATCTCCTTGGCATTCCTAAGTAGTTTCTTCTATCTAGTGGCTCTTTTATAGCATTTTCATCAGAGGAATTTGCTCTCTTCTTAGCTCGTTGATCATTAAATTTAGGATCTTTACAACCTTACCACACGCTTTTATTATATTAAGGTTGGCTTAATCATACTATTACTTAGTTCAATCACTTAATTGGGATCCATATGAACTTTCATGACATCGATATGATAACTACCTTGTATAATCCTTACATAGTTGATGGAAATTCTCAATTTGTATGCTGCTTTTTCATTCTCAGTTATAATCGAGACAGATCCAATAGCTTTTGGGATGAGTCTTTCTCCTTCGTACCAAAACACTTACTCTTTTAAATGATGAAATTTTAAAGGATACCATGTTTCCTCAACTAAAATTGAGTCATGTCTAAGCTAGCATAGCCCTCACGTTGGTCTCCTGACACTCAAATCATTTTTCTAATCATGCATATTGATCCATGAGTTGTTGTAACATATTCGGATCATATAATTTGCTTCTCTAGTAGTATCTAAAATGAGATAATTTACACTTCTTATCATACTTCACCTTATAAAGGTTGTACTAACTGTAGCTTAATAGTAATGAGTGTAAGTAAACTTCGCTAAGGGCAACGACTTGTTCTATGACACTTTGAAACTTTAACACTCATGCTTTCACCGTGTCATCTAAATTTGGGTTGCCCCTTTTGATTCGTCTACCGGTTCAGGGATGAACCACCGTTCATATTTCTAAAATTTTCTCATGGTCTTTCCAAAACAATGGAGATTGAGATTCCAACTAATCTTACTATCTGTTAGATGTGCATCTTCACATACTTAACCAAATGTTTGAAACATTTAACTTGTTACATCCATAAAACTACTGGTGCATTTGTTACTCTAACAGATATCTTCCAAAACTCATAATGTTTATATTCTTCAAGAACGTCATCTTGAAATATCGTCCATTTTGATCAAACAAGTTGTCAATCTTTGATGACATACACTTATCCCTTATCGTTAGCTTACTTAATTTCCCTGTCCTTAAATTTGTTCTTGGTTGTTAATTTTTCATTTAGGAATAGTTTCTCACTAGACGTTCTATTATCTTTGCATTTAATAATTTGTCATGTGCCGATAGCACATTTTCAAATGCCTTCTTTAAGTCTATGGCATATCTTGGCTTGAGAAGAACCTTAAACTTACTTTTTGCTTTACCTCTTTTTAGCTTATTCTCACTTGATTCTTTTTGTTCTTCTCAGTGGTTATCATTCTTTACTTGATTGAGGCATTATCAGTTCAGAGAATTTCTCATCAAAGATTTCTCATACCTCATAAACCACATCTAAAGTTCCAAGATACTTGGCCACCACATTTGCATGATTAAATTTCTTGGTACCAGCTACTTTAACTCTTCTATAAGTTTCCAACTTTAGACTTTGAATACACTAGGACACTTGAAGTTTTTTTTTTTTACTCACCTAAGTGTGGGGCAAATTTTTGATAAACCTCAAAACGTCTTCTAGATATATTGGTCCCTTACCTCCTTAACTAGTTCTTCTCAAAACTCTTACATTCAATCTTCTCATACCTGACACCTCCACGAGCTGTTCCATATCTTTGGGCTCGATCATCGTGAACACTTGGGGTTTCACCCTGGGCTGATCTTTGTTCTAGGTGCAATCTCACCCATAATGTCCTAGTTCCTTGTATACGTTGCAGCCCCATAAGCCAGTCATACATTCTCATGCATGCTTCCTATTGCACTCGAGACATTCCAATATCGACTCAAAACTTTTAACTTGCTTTCCTTTATAAACTTCTGATTTCATTCCTTGCACGAACTACTAACTTTATCCTCATTGGTTACCACCTCAATGGTACCCCACACCTTTACAATATTCCTTCTTTCCAATAAAATCACTCCTCTCATCTAGGTGCTCAGTCGGGCTAGAATCATCCTTTCGATAAGGACTTAAACTCCTCTCTTGGATGCAAAGACTATGAGCGTATCTATTAGAATCATAATCCACTCTTCAGCCAACACAGGATCTGTGGGCTGTCCATCAAATGGTGAGGATTCATTTTCCTAAATCTCTCACTGCTCAGCCTCCCCGCATTCTCATTTTGTTCATTTCATTGTTCCTCTTTATTCATCATTCACTCCAATTGTTGAAACTGCCGGTTAACCAGCTCTGACAGTTGATTAATAGCCGTCTCATTAGTTCTCTCATCTGGAATATTTCTTCTCCCTCTCATCATATTGAACTAAGCCTTAACAATTTAGCAACTCATAAATACAAACAATAATATAATCATTAACAAACTTACAGTGTATCAAGCATCTCCATGTGAAAGCTTGTGTTGTTAGGCAGTCTGCAGAAATGATTTTAAAACTCGGTGTGCTCTGATACCATATTGTAACGCCCCGTTTTTCCTTTGCTTAATTAAATTTTTTTTTTTACACATGTACCTACTTTAAGCAATTTAAGGTAAAACTTATCAATTTGAAATCCTTGAGATAAAATACAGCGGAAGACTTTTATTTAACTTCATCAAAACTGATTTTATTTGCAATAAGTAACCAATACATTCGTGTACTTTAACATTAAAACCATGTGTAAATCATGGAAATCATTATCATGAAAATCATGCATGCAAATCATTTTCGTATTTTTCTTAAAACGATGATGCATGAACAATTAAAATGCATGAACAAGATAACATGCAATAATATATACAATTCAAACATTGCAGGCATTCTAAACATGCGTCTTTATTCTAACACCAAAAATCAATCAATCATCAAACAAGGCACACAAACATATCCTCAAATAAATTGAGGTCGGCGTATTGTGCAATACACCCCAAAAACAATCCAGCATATTTCAAAATCATAAATCCTAATCTTTGTAATGTAGTCCCCTTAGGGCCAATCACATGCAACATTAACTTACCTTAGGTCCTTCGCTTTATTGAATAACTTGATCAACATGTTGCTGCACTTGAAAACCTTGAGCTTCAGCTTCTGCGAAAGTTTCAGAGTTTTCCTCTTCCTTTCCCTTTCTCACTCTTTTCTCTCACGGAACTTCTTTTCTTTCTCAATCTCCCTCTCCCTTATGAGACGAGAGAACTCTGAGTAAATAGATAGGGAGAAGAGGTCGTGTTGGTAGGGAAATGTCAGACCATGCCTTTTTAGCTCTTAATTAAACAATATCAACCTTTCCTTACGTCCACCGATCGGGTTTCCCCACGTTTTGGCTGACTTTTCAACGGCATGTATGAATGTGTCGACCGCTTGTCCAATTGTGTCCACCCAATGTGTTTCCCGAGAATGACTTGTGTCGACCACTCAGTCCTGGGGTCGACCGAAAGTTCCAAAGAGTGACTTGTGTCGACCCCTCTTAAATCCTGGGGTCGACCTAAAGTACACGTTTGTGTCGACCCTTCCTAAATCCTGGGGTCGACCTAAAGTACACATTTGTGTCGACCCCTCCCAAATCCTGGGGTCGACCTAAAGTACATATTTTTGTCAACCCCTCCTAAATCCCGAGGTCGACCGAAAGTATTCATTGTGTCGACCCCTTCTTTATTCTGGGGTCGACCAGACACTATTCATAGGTCGTCCGGCAGCTAAAACTTTTATAACTTTTGTTATACAACTTAGATTTCTACGATTTAAACACCATTCTTTTTCTTATTAAGTCTAGTTTAACTTTTTAAAAGACATAAACGTCAAATTCAGAGATTAAAGGTATCAATTATATGAAACACCGAACATCGCTCAAAAGTTTATATTTCCTTAGTCCAGTTTTCATTTGTCAACTTCTAACGTGTATAACTTTTGCACCACAACTCCAATTGGGTTGTTCAACCTATCAATATTCTACTTTTGATGTTTTCTATAATTTTGCAGAAGATTTATTTGTCATTTAAGGGCACCTATAGCATGATAAAATAAGAAAACTGAAACTACTAAGTTATCGATTTTCAACCATGTAGTTGTTACTAACTATAAATTTCCAAATCATCGAAATTACTATTTCCAAAAGTGTAACTCCACCTCAACATCCATCATCTCTTAACACATATTGTACCCTTGCCAAAACATGCTATATTCCTATAGGCTTAGGTTACCTAGAAAAGTAGGGTGTTACAGTTATAGATGTTCAAATTTGGAACAGAAAGTTAAGACTTTATGCAGTTTCTGATCCTTATATGATTTATAGGTTTAAGTCATCGATTAGATTAAAAAGGAGACTCAAGTGGATCAACTCAACCTAGCTGCTAAGGTAAGTTAGCATTAAGATTCTTTGGCCCTTAAGTGGGACTACATTGCAAAGATTAGGATGATTGTTTGATGTGTGCTGCATGTTTGTTGCATGACATGTTTGGTGATGAATGCTTATTTCCATGTTATGTGATGTGATTAAGTGATGTTTTCATGTTCATATGGTCATGCATCATAGTTTTACAAAATGTCTACAAACTATTTTCATGCATGGTTTTACAACGTGGTTGGAGGTAAACGGGATATGATTGGTGGTATGGGACGCCAATTATGTTTTGTCTCCGATGAATTAAGAACTTGAATNTACAAGAATGTTTGTTTTTCAAGTAGACGGTTTTTCTTTTAAACTATATTACAAGCTAAAGATAGTTTTTCAGAAATTCTTAAAGTAATGAGTGTTCCACCTAAGTAAGTAATTAAGTAAGTAAGAATGTAGTAACGGACCGGTTCTCGGGTTGCCTGCAAGTAAGCAAAGCAAAGTAAAGTAAAGTAAAGTAAAGTAAGTAAGTAAGTAAGGTAAAGCAGAAAGCGGCGTCTCGGGAATCGGGTCGTTACATAAACCCTATAACCTTGAACCCTAAACCTTTAAACCCTGAAATCTTTTATTTGAACCCTAGAACCACGAACCTTGAAACCATGATCCTTGACACGAAATTGAAATTGAAGGATAGGTTAATTCATTTATTCTCGAATTAAGGACAAATGAACTGGTTTTGGTGAAGGTTGGCCTAAATCTTGAACCCTCCAAGTGAGAACTTCATCATCACCTTCACGCCTTCTTTGAGCCCTTAAGTTATCCCATCAAACACTAGCATAAAATGTTAGTTCCAATGAGACTACACTTATTTTCATCCGTTCGGAATAATTATAATAATCAAAGATCTTGTCAACTTTCTCAACCCAATCCAAAAATGTATCCGTATTGCAAGAACAATTAAAGGAAGGGATTGATACCTTAATGATTCTCATGTCATCATCACGGTTGAAATGCTAATACACATCATAGTCTCCCTCAGATTCATCAATAGCTAGATGTTTTGAAGCAAATAAGCCACCTCCAAGTTTTCTCTTTGGAGCTGGGGTTGAAGGAACTCTCATAGGGAGTGGATTAACATCCAACCTTTCCAATATGACTCACCGGAGTTTGATCGGAAGGGAGCTTTAAAAATGAATTCAAAAGAAATGCTAGTGCACTCTAATTTTCAATATCACAAAGCTTGTAAATGAATAACATTGCATGGACCATGCAATGCTAGAAACCTGGTGTGCCAAATGCTATCTTCTCAGGTATACTTCACTTCTTCTCCTTGATCCATGCATGAAATAAGATGCTTGGGTTGCTCTTGATCATTAGAAGAGGGCTCCATAAATGATGTTCCTTTAGATATGATCCCTGCAACATGACAAACAAATTAGGAAATCTTTTGGCTCCGCTTCCGGTGATGGCACCTCGAGGAAAAGGAACCCAATGCACGTCAATCCTGGTACCATGAAAACTTTAAAACTTGAAACCTTGACCTTCGAACTCTTAAAATCCTAAACTCTTGAACCTTGGAACTTTGAACCCTAAACCTTTTAACTCTTAACCTTAGTGAACCTTGAGCAATGAAACTCTAGAACCTTTAACCATGAACCCCTAACTCCTAACCCTGAACCCTAAGCACTAGAACCTTGAACTTTGGAATACTGAACAATGAACACTGAACATTAGACCTTAGAATCCTAAACCCTTAACTTTCGACACTTGAACTCTTAATAGTGAACTTCGAACAATGAAACCCTTGAACTCTAGATCCCTGAACCTTGGAACCCTCAACCTTGGCGCCATAAACCCTGAAACCTTGGACCTTGAACCTGGAACTTGGAAACTTGGAACCTTGAACCTTGGATGTAGGAACACTGGAACCATTAACCTTAGAATGCTTAAACCCTAGAACGCTGATCCCTGAACCATGGAACCTTGAATCCTAGAACCCTTAACCCTGAACAATGGAAGCCTAAACCCTGAACTCTAGATCATAGAATCCTGAAGCCCAGAATCATGGAACTCTTAACCCTAAACCCAAGAAGCCTTAACCCTAGAACCATGAAGCCTAACCCTTGAACCTTGAACTTTAAAATCATAAACATTGAACATTTGTACCTTTACACTTTGAAATTTAAACCTAGAACCATAAATTCCTAAATCCTCAACTCTGGAACCTTGTAACTTTAAACCCTAAACCCTGGAACCCTTTACCCTAGACCCTTGGATCATAAATCATGAAAATTTAACCCTAAAACTGCCAACTTTGGAACCCTGAACTCTATACCTTTAACCCTTAACCTTAAAACTCTAGACATGGGAATCCTTAAACTCTGTAATCCTAAAGCCCAAATCTTGAAACCTTGCACCGTTAACCTTGAAATCCTTGAATCCTCAACCCTCAAATAGTAAACACCAAACCTTGGAACCCTTGAATTTTGAACGCTAAACCATAATATTTGCATGCTAGAACCACATTAAAACCTTGAACCTTGGAACCTTGGACATTAAACCCTGAAACCTTTAAACCTTGGACCTTAAACCCTGGATCCTTTAAGCCTGGACCCTAGACCTTTAGAACCCTAGATCCTTAGAACCCCAAACCCTTTATTTTGGAACCCTGAAACCCTGAACCATGGAACCTTGGAATCCTGCAACTCTTGACCTTGAACCCTAGAACCGTGAACCCAAAAAACTTTGAACCCTAATGTTGAACCCTGAACCTAGAAACCCTAAACTCCTAATGCTAGAACCAAAGAACCTAAACCTTGAACCTTAGAATCCTAAAACCTTGAAGAAGTGTGCTTTTGTGCAAGAGAGAGTAGACTTTTTTGGGTTTATTATTTCTAAGGATGGCATGGAAATCGATGACACAAAGATTATGGCAATCCGAGAATGGCCTATTCCCAAGAGTGTGTCGGAAGTTAGGAGCTTTCATTGCCTTACATCATTTTACCGAAGGTTCATACAAGGGTTTAGTTCAATTGTAGCTCCTTTGACCAATTGTACAAAGAAGGGAAAGGAGTTTGAGTGGACTCCCGGTTGCCAAGAAAATTTTGAATTTATAAAGGCCAAGTTGTGCAAGGAACCCGTGTTAATGATCCCCAATTTAAATAAGGTCTTCGAGGTCGAATGTGATGCTTCGGGGCTAGCCATTGGTGCAATTCTTATGCAAGAAGGGAGACCCGTGGCCTACTTTAGTGAGAAGCTCAAGGGTGCTATGATTACTTACTCAACCTGACAATGAGTTCTATGCGGTGATCCGAGCACTTGAAGTGTGGCAGCATTATCTTCTCTCAAAATAATTTATTATACATACGGATCATCAAGCCCTCAAACACCTAAAGAGCCAAGGCAAGTTGAATAGAAGGCATGGCAAGTGGATGGAATTCCTTGAAAGGTTCCCGTACATCATCAAGTTCAAGAGGGGAGAAACCAATAATGTGGCCGATGCCCTCTCAAGAAGGATTGTTCTCCTAACAGAACTTACAACTAAATTATTTGGTTTTGCTTGGATCAAGGATGCTTATAAGGAAGACCAAGATTTTGGCCAATGGTATCAAAGGTGTTGAAAGAAGCAAGAATGTGGATGCTACCTTATGGATGGTTACCTCTTCAAGGGAGGCAAACTTTGCATCCCTCATGGCAAAATCCGAGAGACTCTCATCAAGGAGGCTCATTGTTGGGGTTTGGCAAGTCATTTTGGCAAGAAGAAGACCTTAGAAGCACTTCAAGAGCATTTTTATTGGCTCATTTTATAGCTTGCACTAAAACGGATGAGGCTAGCCAAATTACCAATTTGTTCTTCAGAGAGGTTGTTAGGTTGCACGGCATCCCAAGATCTATTGTATCCGATCGGGACACCAAGGTTTTAAGCACATTTTGGAAGAACCTATGAGGAAGGTGGGCACCAAGCTCCTCTTTAGAACCTCTTTATATCCTCAAACCGATGGCCAAACGGAAGTGGTGAATAGAACCTTGGGGAGTTTTCTTAGAAATATGGTTAGCAAGAAGCTCATGGATTGGGATGTCCAACTCCCATACATTGAGTTTGCCTACAACCGAAGTGTCCATAGTGCCACCAAAATGACACCATTTGAAGTGGTGCATTGTTTTATCCCCTTGACTCCACTTGACTTAGTATCGCTGCCCTCCAAAGACATTGTGAATTGTAATGGAGCTAGCAAGGTCGAACAAGTGAAGAAGATGCTTGAGAAGGTAAGTAAGGCCCTTCACAAGAAGAATAAGTATTATGCTAGACAAGCTAACCGAGGAAGAAAGGACATTGACTTAAATGTGGGAGACTTAGTGTGACATTTACAAACGGCCGATGGTCCTTTCAAGATTGTTGAGAAGATCAATCAAAAGGCTTACAAGCTTGAACTTCCCAGAGAGTATGGAGTCTCGGCCACCTTCAATGTCCAAGATATTTCTCTTTATTTGGGGGATGAGCAAGAAGAGCAAGAGGAGGAAGAAAACTCCTTGGATTTGAGGTCACATCCTCAAGAACCCGAGGAGGATGATGTGCAATTGGAGACAAAAACCGAGAAGACATCCCGAGGGCCTATAACCCAAAATCGAGCCAAGAAGTTTGCTGACATGTTTGCTCATTTTGTAGGGTTATTTATGCAAGGAACCTTAATGGAAGAGCCAACTTTGGATGATCAAGGACAGCCCAAACATCTTCTCATTTGTGAATTTTCCACAATACCCGCGGAGCAAGGTGGAGAAAGAGAGATGGAGGCGGCCTGAAACGACATAAACCTAGCCGAGGGTTCAACCATTGCATGGTCCATCCAAGATCTAGAGAAGGGAAGTCCAAGCCCATTTCCCTCGGGTACTTCATCAGCCCAAGTTCACATGGAGGAATGAAGACCCAATTTTTATGTCATTTAGTGTTTTGTTAGTTTTTCGGTTGAACAATTGCCGAGTGAAAAAGGGTGGATTATTTTTGTTAGAATTAAGCTTTTATTTTGCTGAAGGGTTAATCATGTGAAAACCCTCTTTTTTGCTTCAGGTGGGGGTGGTGAAGGGGGGGACCATGGTCAGCCTTGGTGCCTCCTTTTTGGGTAACTTCTAGGAGGACCACTTAGTTGTTTCCTCCTTGTTTTGCCTTTTCGGGTAACCTGTTTTTTTTTTTAATTTTCAGGAGGCCACCCTCCCGAGCTTGGGATGATTTTAAGCTCACTTGGAGCTCATTTGTACTCAGTGAATTTTGAAATTAAAGATTGCATTTTGCATCTCATTTCCTTGGTGGTTTCTCCTCCTCCAAGACTCGGGTTTTCCAGTGAGTTACATCCGGAAACCACCGAGAGCTCCACTCCGGTTTTGGCTGCCATTCAAGCTTGGGTTAGCTAAGCCATACCACACTCCTTCAACCACGTTCTAGTGGAAGCCCCCCAAAGCTTCTTCTCCGTTCAGGTTTATCCCCCTGTTTACCACTTTCCGATATTCCTTTCCTGAGAGCTCATTTTTTAGCACTCTAGCCATTTTCTACATATCTTTCGATTCCCTAATTTATTTACCGTTATTTTTGGACCCATAAACTCTCTGACCCCCATCTACCTTTCCTCCAAATTTCAAGTTCTAACTCTGTATGCCGCTGGAGATCTGGCCTGAGACATTTGATCATGTTTTTCCTTCAATCAAGCCAACCTTTTGTGTTTTCCCCCTCTTTTCCCTCTCCATTTCTCCTTAACCGACCCAACCACCATTCCGATAGCACATCAGAAGGCCAAGCCCATTTCACTTGTGTACTTCATCAGTTCGAGTTCACATGGAGGGATGAAGACCCATTTTATTATATCCGGAAACAACCGAGAGCTCCACTCTGGTTTTGGCTACCACTCAAGCTTGGGTTAGCTAGGCCATACCACACTCCTTCAACCACGTTCTAGTGGAATCCAAAGCAAGGGTGTGAACCCCAAAGCTTCTCCTCCGTTCGGGATTATCCCCCTGTTTACAACTTTTCAATCTTTCTTTTCTGAGAGCTCCTTTTCCAGCACTCTAGCCATTTTCTGCATATTTTCTGATTCCCTCATCCTTTTACCGTGATCTTTTGGGCCATAAACCCTCTCACCCCCATCAACCTTCCTTCGAAATTTGAGCTTCTAACCCTGTATGCGGCAAGAGATCTGGCTGGAGACATTTGACCATGTTTTTCCTTCACCCGAGCCAACCTATCCCATTTTCCCCCTCTTTTCTCTCTCCTTTAGCACATCAAAACCCTTAGCCCTTGACCTTGAAACTCTGAAACCCTGAACCCTTAAATTGTGGAACTCTAAACCTTCAACCTTTTAGCCCTAAAACCTAAATTTTTTACACTAGAACCCCTTAAATAACCCCCCTTGAACTTCGAACTCTGAAACCCTTGACACTAGAACCCTCAACCCTTGAATCCTGAGCCATGAAA
>QAOC01029749.1:33618-60211 GCA_003255005.1 Begonia fuchsioides | reverse complement strand
TCGATTCCAGCAAACCAAGCGGATATGTCGAATTCATCAGATCCAAAGGGGAAGAAAGCGATAGATTATGAACCGCCAGGACCAGTTGGACAACGGTTTGTTCCCCATTATTCAACTCCAGACAGAACACGAGAGTTCCCGGACAGACGACGAGAGACCAGAGCGGTGTCTCTGTTGTACAGCGACACGCGAGAGTGGGAAGAATCGCCGGTGCATAGGTCATCGGAGTTTTTGAGGGCAGAACTTCCGCTTTTCGACGAGTAGAATTGGGAGTCTTGGGTACGAAAGGCTGACAAGTTCTTGAGAATGGGCCGAGTTACTGCGGGAGAAAGAGGGGCTTGTCTGTCAGATTTCATGGTGGGTAAAGCCTGGGATTACTACGCTTGGATCTTAGATGAGGAGCCCAACATCCAATGGGAAGAATTAAAAATTGCTTTTGGGCAACGGTTTGGGTCGAAAGACTTCAAGTCAGTGCAAGAGCAACTTATGGGCCTTAAGCAAACCGAAAGTGTGGAGGAATATGGAGATAAGTTTCAGACCCTAGCGGCTCGAATTCGTGGCATGGATAGAGAAACCACCATTGGGGCTTTCCTTAACGGGCTCTCATTGGACCTGCGTGATGACGTCTGGATCATGAGACCGCGAAATGTGTATGAGGCCCTTATGTTGGCTCTCTTTTATGAAAATAGATTGAAAAGTAAGGTTTACAAATCAACCGGGATGGGGTCTGGACCAAACCACTTTTCCAAACTAACCAATTCTGGCCAATACCATCACCAAACCAGCCTAAATTCTTCATGGGGCAATCCAGTACAGCAGTCAAGGGAGAACAACACATTCGGGCAGAAGAATCGGCCAGTCATCCTGCTGAATCAAAAGCCGGAATCGCGAGCCCTAGTTTCGCAATCGGAGCATCAACGGAGAAGGGAGGCCAATCTTTGCTTCTGTTGCGGGGACAAATGGGAGCCGGGTCACCGCTGCAAAGGGAATCTGCGGTTGCTGGAGGTAGATTCGTCCGACAAGCTTGGGGAAGAGGAGGCGCAATTATTCCAGCAGGAAAATCCGGAGATTGTAGATGAGGAACAAGAAGAGGGCCTGATGATGATCCAACAAACCGTCTCGCTGAGAACCTTAGCAGGAGTGGATGGCTGCAACTCCTTCAAGCTGCGGGGCCAAATATGAGAGCGAGAAATTCTAGCTTTAATCGACTCAGGTGCGAGCTGTTCGTTTATCCATGATCAGATGGTACAAAGCCTCAACCTTCCAAGAAGAGCAATCCGACGAGTGCAGATCAAAGTGGGAGATGGTTACTGTTCCGAAATTGATTCCTTGTGCCCAGATATTCCTCTGTTCCTTCAAGGAGTCCCCTTCAGAGTAGATGCCTATCCATTTCGTATGCCAGGAGTCGACTTAATACTGGGGATGGATTGACTCAAGGAACATTTCAAGCAAACTTTGACAAATTGTGGATGAGTTTCACTCTCGATGGAAAACAAATAACACTGGTCGGGGAGACTACTCTCAGTCGTCAAGGTATTTCTTTAAAGAACACCCTCAAACTTTATATGCAAAGAGAACAGTGTTTTTTTGTTCAGGTTTGCGACAAGGAAAGTAACCGAGAACATCCTCATTTACACACGGAGGATATATCAAAAATAGTCTCGAAATTATATCACGAGTTTGCTCCGGTTTTTGTCAATCTTCAGAAATTACCCCCGAGGAGAGTCAGAGATCACACAATAAGGTTGATGGATGGGGCAGCCCCCCCTCACATCTGACCCTATCGATATCCCCATTCTCAAAAGAATGAAATAGAGAAATTGGTGAAAGAAATGCTCGCTGTTGGATTTATTCGACCAAGTCAAAGCCCGTTCTCGAGCCCGATCTTATTGGTTAGGAAGAAAGATGGTGGATGGAGGTTCTGCGTAGACTACAGAGAATTGAACAAAGTAAGTATTCCCAACAAGTTCCATTTTCCTATTATTGAAGAACTTATTGATGAGTTATATGGAGCAACATGTTTTTCTAAATTGGACTTAAAAAGCGGGTATCACCAAGTTAGAATGGCAACTAAAGACATTGAAAAAACAGCCTTCCGAACGCACGAAGGGCACTACGAGTTCCTTGTCATGCCCTTCGGGTTAAAAAATGTCTCGGCAACCTTTCAGGCTATTATGACGGAAATATTTAAGCCCTACCTATGGAAGTTCGTGCTTGTTTTTATGGATGATATACTGGTGTACAGCCGAGACTCAACTTCTCACTTGACACATTTGCGGCTTGTCCTTAAAGTCTTGCAAAAGGAGCAGTTTGTAGTTAATAACAAAAAAAGTTCTTTCTTCCAAACCACGATTCAGTATCTGGGTCATACACTTTCGGCTAGTGGGGTGGCAGCCGATGAAGAAAAAATTACAGCAATGCTTGATTGGCCTACTCCACGATCTATCACGGAAGTCAGAGGTTTCTTGGGATTAACCGGATATTATCGAAGGTTTATAAAGGAATATGGCAGCTTAGCAAGATCCCTAACCGATCTTCTGAAAAATGGAGCATTTCAATAGAATAATGAGGCAGAAATGGCCTTTAACAATCTTAAAAAAAAAATGGCGGCAACACCTATTCTAGCACTTCCAGATTTTGACATACCATTTGAGGTGCATGTTGATGCCTCAGATTCAAGCCTCGGTGCTGTTCTGATGCAAATGGGACAACCAATATCATATTACAGCAAAAGTTTATCGATAACTGCAAGAGTCAAATCGGTCTATGAACGAGAGCTCATGTCTCTTGTTTTGGCAATTCTCAAGTGGAGATCGTATTTACTCGGAGCCCCATTTGTCATTTACACGGACCAAAAATCATTAAAATATCTTTTGGAGCAACGGTTATCCACTCCCGAGCAACACAAATGGTTAGTGAAGCTGATCGGGTTTGATTTCAAAATAGATTATAAGCCTGGCAATGAGAATAAAGTGGCAGATGCGTTATCGAGACGAGGCGGATGGACCGAACAAGAGATGTTAAACTTCATATCGGAGCTAGAATTTCTGGACATAGAAACTTTAAAATCAGAAATTGAAGCTGATCCAAAGTTGCAAAATATCAAAAAAGCTTTGCAGGAAGGAAAAAACAAGGACCCTAGATATGAGCTTCACAATGGCATTCTGCTGTACAAGGGACAAATTTGGATACCAGCCACCTCGAGTCTTAAATCCANGTGGTCAAAATGGCTATCATGGGCTGAATATTGGTACAATACCAATTTTCAAAGCGCAATTGGCATGACCCCGTTTAAGGCGCTTTACGGAAGGGACCCACCTTCTCTCATAAGATACTTTGGAGGCGGCACAACGATCAATTCACTCGACAACCTGCTTAAAGATAGAGATGATATTCTTCAACAATTACGAGCAAACTTGGTTCGGGCTCAAGAAAGAATGAAGAAAATGGCGGATGCGTCGAGAACAGACAAGAACTATGCTATCGGCGAGCTTGTTTGGCTTAGGGCACAACCATACCGTCAAAAATCTTTGACAAATCGAGACAATATGAAACTCGCTCCCAAATTTTTGGGCCCTTTTCCGATACTAACTAAGATTGGAGCGGTGGCATACAAACTTCAACTTCCAGAAGGCTCTAAGGTGCACCCTATATTTCATGTCTCCAAACTCAAGAAGGTTGTTGGGAATCACACTTCATCAACAGAGCCAGTTGTCGGGGGATCAGAACTTATCCATCATCAAGCTCGTCCGGCAGCAATTTTAAAAGTTAGAAATTCGTCGGGAGGACAGCAAATATTAATCCGATGGAATTAGACCCGATGATGAGGCGACATGGGAACTCGAGGAGACCATAAGGCAGCAGTTTCCCGATTTCGACCTTGAGGACAAGGTCGTTCTTCAGGATGGGAGTAATGTTGCACAGGAAATCACAAAGAAAAGAAGATTCAGAAGATTCTATAGCAGACAAGGAAAAATTTGTTAGTAGTGGAGCAGGTTGGTTAAAGTTAGTTTCTGTTTTGTAATCATGTGCGGTTAGGGTAGCTCACCCTATTTAGCACGTCTGTATTAGAACTCTGGGTTTTATGAATGAACTATTTTCTGGTTATCCAGCGTTATTACCAGATCCGTGGAATTCCGGGTTTGTGGGTTGGTTTACTAACATTTCAGGTACTACACGTCTCTAGCAAGGAGAGCAGAAAAGAAGAAGGAAACTGTCTTCAACATTTGGAAACTGTCTTCATCATATTGCTTACTATTCAGCATCATGAATCTTTGATTCTCTAACAAGCCATTGGCTTGCTTACTCTTTAATGCACTACATTATATAAAATCTGGACATACTAACACTGAATCTTTCTCTCGTGCAAATTGGACATTACCAAAGATAAATAGAAGAACAACTACTAATTATTGCATGTTAGTTAGAGGAGATCTAGTCATAGAAAAGTAATTATCAAAAGATTTTGTTATGATCCAGTGCATATCTCAATACAAAGATATGGCTCAAGCTATATGCGAAATTATTCAGATATACAATATACAAAATATATTAACAGTTGAAAGAGGATGATCTTGAGACTTCATTATTGGCAAAATTATGGTATGACAACCAAACTACTTTTCATATTGTCTCAAATCATGTGATTAATGATCACATTTAACATATTAAAATTGATTGTCACTAAAAATCGTAAAGAAGTACAAAAAAAGAAACCAAGTTGGAGATTTACTAGCAAAAATCTATATAGAAGTCAGACAAATTATCTTTTTCTTTTCTAATTCAAAGGGTTTTAATTTTGTAAAGAATTAGAGAGATTCAGTTAGTTTCTTTCCTTATTTACATTTATAATTTGTGCGTAAATCTATACAACATTTGAATGAAGTATTATAAAGAATATTTTTACTTCTAAGGTTTTGTTTTCAAAATATCAAAAAACTCAAAGGATTTATGGTTGCTTAAATCTAATTTAACTAAGCTTAAACTAACAACATAAACATAATCTAAACAAAATCCTAATTACTCAAATAAATCACTATCATAACAAAAGTTGAGTATTAGTGTACAGTTCAATACGTTTTGTACGTGTTCTCAACCTATCACACTTTTCTTTTTGGAAATGCTAAACGTGCATTTTTTGCGTAAATTTCGGATGCCTCCTCATGAGAGCATTCAAGTGCAAGGAAAACCTCACAATTTTTATATAACCCCAAAATTTATGGAAGTAAAAAGGGAATTCATCTTTAAACAGAAGTAAGGAACACATGAGTAGAAAAGTAAAAACAACATCACTTTTTTTCATCTAGCAAATTTCATACGAAGATAAATAATGTCTTCATATATGCATTGCGTCCTTCATCATATGTTCATGGACTAATTCCTAATTTGCCAGTGTCATTAAAGTGGTGGCAATGTATGTCCTTGTATCCATGATTTTGACCAATCAGTAATCAGGATACTATGCCCCACAGATATCAAAGTAACCACAGAAACCCAATTAGACGTCTCATAGACAGAGTGCAAGACAATTTCAAGCAAAAAATAAAATCTAAAATAAGCAGCGAAGGGAAAATTGCAAGCACCAAAAGATCTAGATAGAATAATACAAAGGCGTTCAAACTACATGTTTGTAGGGTTACTTACATTGCCAGTGCAAAGTTCTGCCAAGATACAACCAAGCGACCATATATCGATCTTCTTATCATATGGAAGACCTAAAATAACCTCTGGAGCACGATAGGACCTGGATTGAACATATGAACAAAGATGATCTGTCTCAAAACAACTACTCCCAAGATCGATCACCTTAACCTCACATCTACTGTAGCTTTTCACCAAAATATTCTCTGGTTTCAAGTCACAGTGTATCAAGCCTAGACCATGCAAAAACTGAACTGCTTCTAGACATTGAATAGAAATTGACTGCACAATCAATTCCAAATAGCCTTAGATAACTCTTTTGCTCAATAAGAAAAAGCTTGGAAGAAATTGACACCTTGACAAACCTGCAGTCTTGGCATGGTAAAATAGACTTCCCCTCCAGATTCTCTATTGAATTTGTGGAATTCATACAAATTTGCCTTTAAAAGTTCACATACAATCAATAAATGCTCCTGCAAAAAGAAGAACGAGGACTCTCACTATCAAACAAGCATCATTAAAAATAGACACTGTAACAATCAATCGTTGACATTAAAATATCACTTTGAGCAGTTCCTAACCAGTTGCTTTGGACTTCAGCAAATCCATTATCACAAGAACCCGAAAACATATTCACTAATGTGGTCATGGAAACATTCGAACAGTAAAGCAATAATTCACGAGTTAACTGCAAGCTTTCAAAGATAATCCAGAGGTGGTTTTTGACGGAAGGTGGAAGTAGTTGGAAAACCAATGGTTTTGGTTGCTACGAAAACTGATAAAAAAATGTAGCTCTCAAAAACATGTCTTGAAGAGTTCTTTATTTTGAATTATTAGGTCAAGCCTGTAGAAAAAGTCCATGGATTTGTATAGGACAACTAACAAATTCTACAAAAGTTAGATGTTAGTGCTCCCTTAATCAGGACTGAGATGAGAATATCAAAGGGTCTATAATGAACGCGGATAAATATAACTATTCACATTATATTCTAATCTAAATTTTTCAGTGGAGAGGTGAACATTTATCCCAACTTTTTGAGATGAAAGATTCATTTACTTCAGCAAGGCAACTTGAATTGTGATTCTACCAAAGGTCACTCTAAAGGATAGTGACAGCTTATATAAAGGGAACCTCATGACATTCTGTTACATAAGAGCAAGGCCCAATGTGCCGACCAATTAATTTAAAATCATTGAGATTCCCTAAACAAATTATGAAGGATAACTGATCCCACAAAATCATCCAAAGTGACTATTGCAATTGAGCAACTAAGCTTCAGTATACTTCATCATTTTCTTCATATCCACACTTCCAGAAATGACAAAAAAAAAACCCATCAGCACCTTTTCGAAGTTGACATGAACTAGAAGTAATAAAATTAACCAAGATAATATCTGTCCCACTGTAACAATTGTTCAAACAACGGCCAGTAACATTTATATGCTTGATTTCACCAATATGCACTTACTCGATAGTAGAAGAAATCATATAGGCGAAGAATGTGATATTTGTCCGCAGGATCGTGCTTATTAACGTATTTAAGAAGCTTTATCTCATCAAGACTCTGATCAAAGAAATCTTTGTTGTTCTTTATTATCTTTATACAAACGTCCATTCTTGTATGCAAGTCATGAGCTTGTACAGCTTTGCTGAATGCGGCTGACCCCAGATATTCAGTAACATGGTATCGCCCGGCAATTACTGAATTTAAAACAACATGGAAATTCTTGTCCTCTTCAAAACCAGTTCTGAGTCACCAGAACGTAAGACGTCAAAGAACGTAGAGCTAGATCAAAAGTGCCAATGAAAAATTAAGGTAAAAATATACTCTTGCATTTGATTAAATAGCAGTTGTGTTTTTAACATATTGCTGTATCAGCATATCTTATAGATTAAGAAGCAAATAAGCTACTAAGATACATCACATTTTTGCAGCAAAAAAATTAAAATGGACATTTTATATGATGCAGACATAACAATTTTATGCATATGATAAGAAAACAATGGGAAAAATTGTTTCCAGATAAATTTATGAATGCAAAATGGTTAGGATTATAACGAGTCTAAGACAGCAAGAGAAAGAGATCGAACTAATTCGTCAGAAGGTCCTTATTCTCCAACTTCAAGTTTTTCTTTTCCAACAAAAGCCTAGCTAACTAAGTAAAACTTAGTGAAAACTGTTTTACTTAGAACTTTTCTCTACGATTTTATTATTTTAAAAACAGATATCCTAAGACCAGCAAAAATTTAATGAAGTGCTCAGAAAAATGACCCATAAAACATATGGGAATGTAAGACTACTCAATAGATTTTATATGAGCAAATGATACATGCATGAAAAGAAAATATAAGATTACACTTCCAAACGTGCAAGTCATAATTAATTAAATAGGAGTCTCTGATGTACTTGAACCAACTGCCGTCAAGTTGTTTAGTAAGTACAACCAATGGAGACATTATGACTTTATCAAGTCAATATGTAGCCCCTATCAATTTCTATAGAAACTCGATCTCTAAACATTAAAAAGAACAAAACATACCTGTTTTTCCTGTGCACAATTTTAAGGTGGAAAGTTTCAAATTCCTCCTCTTGAGCCTTTATTTGCCTGACTTGATCTTGCACAGCAGCTGCCTCTTCATCCTCTAGAGATGTTGCAGCATCTTCATCTCCTGCATTATCATGATTATTCTGACCACTTATAATTTTGACAGGCGAAGAATCAGTAGTTTTCTGCCTTGAAGATGCACAAGTGCTATCAGACCCAGTTAAATCATTAACAGAATCATGATTTTCATCACAAAGAGGTGCGGTCTTATTTGACCAGATTTTTTCAGAGCCTTCCTTCGTCAATTGCCTATCTCTCAAGGGCGGGGGAAATGAAAACACCCCCTCATACAGATTATTCAACCCTGAATGAATATCTATACCATTCCCAACAAAATAATCAATTGAGTCCCTTTCATTAGATCTCTGCTTAACATTGTTTGAGTTAACATCTTTTTCATTTGAGTCACGCTGCGGGTGGGTAGGCCCACAAATTACAACATCATGTTCGTGGAAGTATTCTAAATCCCCTTCGCAATTGCTTCTTAAAAAACCTTCTTGTACTTGACCGCCAACTTCAGCAGTATCATTGTTGATACCCACACCAATTGATCTAACTGAACCATGCTTATTATGATTCAAACAAACGTCATCAAGCCTTGCCTTTCCAGACTGGTTCGGACCTTTTCCCTCCCCTAACAGGACGAGCTCCTTTGTCTGGGTGACAAACCCTTGCCATATAGGTTCTGCATGCATCAAACTCAATTCATCTTCGTCCATCAACTGTCCATCGTAATGAGCCATGAAATCATTCTCACTAGTTCTACCATACATTTCACTCATTGAGACTCCGATATTATCAATTCCACCAATGACTGATTGAAAACCTTTTGGTTGAATATACTGCTCACCAGAGAAGTAAGACTCCTCCTCAGCAAAAGATTGATCATCATCCTCATCTTTATTTGGAAATTTTCCATGAGTATCTCCAGCCTTTCCATGCCCAGCCTTTTCATTATCGCTCGGATAATCAATCTCATGAGCTAGAAACCATGTCTCGTCCTCGATAGGTTGTCTTGTATATCCAATGTCATCGTCATCTTCATATTCATCAGAGTCCCAATATTCATTTGGATAGTCGACAGATTCACTTAATCCATCACCAATAGTTGCAAAACCAGAAACCAAATCAGATGCATCCTCTGTGATTCCTTGACTTACAGAAAGCCAGCTTCCTCCAGCAGTCCTTTTAACACCTAATTGTGAGTTCAAGACTTAAATCATTCTCTTCGAACACATAGGGAACTGAAGCTGTAGTGAACCACAAGAAAATTCGAGTCGTTTCACATGCATAATCCATACTTCAGTTTACATATCTACAAATTTTAACCATAAATTCCTGACCATGCATTCTTGACAATAAAAAAACATGTAAAAGGTTTCATTGCCAGCCAGCATGGCAACAGGCGAAATACAATTTCTTTTTATACAGTAAAATATACCCGTAAATAGTCTGGTGTGATAATAATCCACTGTCTCCTTTAATGCTTTGATCTACTTATCCGTCAAGATCAAGAAAAAATACAAAAGCTCTATGGAGTTACAGTTGACTTTTAAGCAGTTTATAAAAGAACATTCGGACCATATTTGTTAGACTTGATGGGATGTATATGCAATTAAAGTCAATTATGATAATTATTTGATCTTAACTAGAATTAGGTCGCAGGAGGTAAGCATGGAAGGTTTGTGCCAGAGATCTTTCCATCAAATTGTCTGTTTTTGTTTTTTTCATGTTTTATTGCATGTTTGTCTTTACATGGAGAAGGATAAGAAAATAAAATCATACGAATTAATAAGCACCCAAGTAGCAGATTAACAAAAATCCACCAGTCATCAAAATATTAAGGGTTGATAAATAAGCTGACCTGAAGAGATGATGTCTTCCCCAATAGGAACATCTAAATACGATCCTATAAGAGGGGAGGTGTCAAGACTTGCAAATTTGCCTAAGGGTCCTTGTTCAAAGTTACCCTCCAAATTGATATCTAGTAACTTGTCTTCCGACTTGAGTTTAACCGGTGGCAACTGAGGCAACTCTTCCTTTTGACTCTCAGAGACGAGGGATAAACCTAAACTGCTGAAGGATTTTGACTCTGCAATCCCTTGCAATCCACCAAAATATAGAGTTCTTTCCACCTCATCTACCTGCTCTTTCATTGCTTCTCTAACATCACTTGATTTCGCAATTTTCTGTCCTTCCTTTTTGGCAGCAGTAGTATAGCTGTCATAACCACCAGGTAGGGAAGGAAACACGGTCTTCACATTGCAATCTTCCCAGATATCTGATGGTGAATTTTGGAACTTCTCACCTTTTAACCATGGATGATCACTAATTTCTTCTAAGTTTGCAGTAATAGAGTTCTGTTGACAAAGTTCCTTAGGCAGCCTTGTCTGGGGTAAGTTAAAGCACATTTCCAATTTTTTTACATTATTACTTCCATGCCATATATCTCTTTTTTCAATGGATGAAGAAATGCCTTCGTTAAAATTAGAATCGTTCTTCTCAAAAGCCGCACTCGTGGGAAATTTTAAATGTCCAGATGCTTGAAGCTCGTCAAAAGTAATCACACTTCCACCACCACCGTTCTCACAGAGTCCAGATGGATCATTAGTTTTCCATGAATATAAATCGGTAGCATTTTCCTCTGAATGACAGGAGAAACTGAAGTTCTTGTTACTTATCACAGCTGCTTCATTGGCCTTACTGTTCTCCTCAGCAGAAGAAGCATTTGTGCTCTTTTGTTTAGACCCGTAGCTATTTTTTCCATACTCTATCTCTTTCACGATAAGTTCCCTAGAAGGCAGCTTACTATTCCATGAATTTGGTGATAGTGTTTCTCGATCAACCTCGTCAATTTTTCCTACTGTATGACTCAAATCGTTGTTTTCAAGAGTGAGTTTGGGAAAGTCATTATTCAAATCTTGACAACAACTAAGCTCTCTGCGTAAAGCAGCCTCAGCTCTGGTAAATTGGTTTCTTCGCAGATAGTCCAAAATAGCATCTACTGAGTTTGTGTTCGCCATTTTTAAACTCTACAACCTGCAGGGGAAAAACATAATACTTCAGACAAGTATTTTGAATAAGAAGCTTACCATAAATTAAAAGCGGATGTTGTTTTTGTCCGTGTCGTGAACAGCAGTAAGAATATACTTTGAATTACTGCATAATTTAATCATGCCTTACATGTTCAACATACTATAAGCCTATAAGGAACTATAGAAGTATAAAATCTCATTTCCTTTTAGGAAACAAAACCCAAAGATAAAAAGAATGAGCTCCAATCGTTCAGGGAGAATCAGAACCAATCTTTTGTATAAAAATGAAGATGTTCCCGATTCTTTGAACATTATTGTTCAACCTTACTCCATAACTTCCTCAAATGAAAACCAAAATCCCAATAAACCCAAACAATAAAAGAAGTGGATCCATTCAGTCACAATTGCACAGAACTTGGAATCACATTTAGGTATACGAACCTCAAAAACAACAACCAGAGTCTCAATCTTCTACTTCCAATGCCCTCAATCGTTCATAAAATACGGTTCAACATCAAAACAAAAGCGAGCAAAGTGAAAACAGAAAGAGAACGCACCTGGAGTCGACGAAGGCGAGAATTAGCCTGGGAGAACGAGATTGGAGGAAGTAAAGATTCAGAGTTTTCGCTTGATTTTCCGGCTGAGAATCCTGCTCGGCGAAGCTCAAGTCGATGATCCAGAAGCCACAGAATCTGTTCCACTGTTATTTTGATTTGACGACGGTGTGAGAAAGTTGAAAATGTTTTTACAAAAACAAAAACAAATGTTTTTTTAAAAAAAATAGATTTTTTATGTGACTTGTGAAAATTAGCAATTTAAAAAAGGGTAAAAGTTGCAAAGTGTCTTTAGTAATTTCATCTTTTAAATTCTTAACAAATTTATACCCTTTTGACAAAGCTAGCTCTCGGCTATTGCATACAAGCTTAAAACTTCGTTCACATCATCATCGTCTGAGTCGAGTGGCGTAGTCAAAACCATCATATTTGCAGTGTCTGATGAAGATTGAATTTTTACATCATATAAATCAAACGGTTGAAGCTTTCCATATATTGGTTCATCTTTTCTCATAGGTACGTCGTTACATGTCGGGTCGTAACTTCCATAGGTTGAATCGTATACCAAATTCTTATTTGTTTCATTTTCTTCTTTTTCAGCGCCGTTTCTCATCATATGTTGTCATAATTGTTCAAGCTATCAGTCATTCTTGCAAATAAATAACTTTCTAATATATAAATCACACAATTTGTCAGTGTTTTTTGAAGGTATAAATTTCAAATAAAAAAACTTAATGAATATATAGGTTTTGAAGATCCTCAGACGTTTTTCGAGGGTCTCTGTGCATGATCCGCCACTCACGTTAGACGAGCCTTAAAACGATTTTTAAAACTAAGACATTTTTTCTCTTATTTTCCCAAATCTTATGACCAAGTATGAAGTGACCTTAAAAAAAAAAGTTACCTTCAAAAGAAGTTACCTAAGCGACTAATAAAAGTATGCGTAGAGGGATGTTCATGAGGCATTCATGCTTCGAAAATGCACGATGAAGAAACGATTCATATAAAAATATTCGTTGATAATCATACTTGTGCTCGAGTCTTAAGAAATCGAATTGCATCGGTAAGATAGGTGGCCATTAATTATACCGATAGATTCTAGAGTCAGCCAATGTGGGATATCTTCTCTATCATAGAAACTGTAAAAAAATATCACAATGTTACTATAAGCACGAGTGTTGCAATTAGAAGTCGGCTAGAAACGCGTAAGTTGAATGAAGGATCTAGTGAGGAGCTATTTCAATTTTTTCGACAGTATGAGTAGGAGCTACTCCGATCTAACCTTGGAAGTAGAGTCAGCATCGAAGCTCGATTGTTGTACGGCACAGGTAAAGAAGTTGTTTCTGAATTCGAACGAATATATGTGTGCATGTTCGGATGCATTAGATGAATCGTTGAATTTATCAGACCAATTATATATTTGGATGGTTGTCATCTCAAGGGTGCGTGTCTGAGTTATCTGTTAACGTCAGCCGGTATTGATTCCAATGTTGGTGTCTATCCTGTTGCATATGTAGTAGTAGAGTCGAAGTGTCGAGATTCATGGAGTTCGTTTCTCCATCAACTAAGAGAAGACCACAATAGTCCGAATGAGTTTGGGTGGATTGTAACATTAGACAGACAGAAGAGGCTTATGAATGCAGTTTGTGAGAAGTTTGGTAATATTCATCATAGATTTTATCTCACACATTTATATGTCAATTTTAAAAAAAAATCTTTCGTAGAGAAATATACTAAGATTTTTAGTGTGCAGAACATGTCTCGACTAAAACTGGGTTTGAAAGACACATTACAAGGATGCACCGTCATAATCTTCTAGCCACTGAATATTTATGGGTTATCCCTACAAAAATATGGCTTGCACAAGTCTTCTCGTCGACTCTAAAATGTGATAAGAGTTAAATAATTTTAGTGAGGTATTCAACAATATTATCCTTCCAGCTCGAGACAAACTTATCATCAAAATACTGGAGATGATAAAAAAATTCATCTCGATCCGTATAAGATACGAGAAGATGCATGTAATGTTAAAAGTTCTTTCAAATAAAAAAAAAGTATCATCAAAAATAAAAAAAAAAGTACCATCCATTGAAAATAAAAAAGTACCATCAATTAAAAAAAGTACAAACATAATCAATAGGGAAAAAAGTACAATCTCAAAACTATAAACCCGAAAGTGCTACTAAAAATCACCAAAATCAAGTAGAGATTGTGGATGACCCTGATCAAAAGGAGAAAGTCGAAAGAGCTCAGTTGTATCCATCGTACGCTGCATCTCATTCATGTGTGGTCTAAGCTATCAATTCTAGTCATTTGATGAATATGATAATCATCAAGTCTCTTCATCTGTTGAGTATGATAGTAATTCATCATTTGCATATGTTGGGTATGAAACAGATTCATCTGGTTCAGCATGAATGCCAATGATGAATCCTGCTTGGAATTATTATAATTTGACAAAAAATAATTTGCGTGATTAATATAATATTTTTATTATTAAATGTTGCATTTGACATTTTTAAAGAATAGAGTAAGAAAGTAGACATATGATTGCTCTTGATGTTTCCTTTCAAACATTTTATGTATTGTTTCTCAATCATATAAATTCATCAATTATTTTGGAGATGAATTAATCAAATTTTGCATAAATCAATTAATCGTCATCATTAATGTTATTTCTAATTATAAAATATGGGGAAACCAATCAATTTAAAAAAATCTTTTATTGTTGTCAATGAGAAGGGAGTTCACTTCATTCCTAGAAACATACAAGGTTGAAACGGCTCTTTAGTAAACTCAAATTATGTGTGACTCACCACCAAAATATTGGTCTCGGATGTCAGATGAGGCCGAAATGAGTATGTAGTTCGAGTGTGACTTACTCAGCTACAAATTGCCTGAACAAATATAAATTTTGTTCAAAGTTTTGTTTCTTCGACTTTCAATGATTATCGACAAAATATTTGTCTGTTTTGAATCAAAACTCGAACGATTTTGTTTTTTAAGTAAGTCCAAAATACGTTATGTTGGTTCTAGACAAAAATGTAGCGTACAAGTTGTGAATAAATGTCATTCTCGAACAATGTGTGATAGTAGGCGCTCACAACAACGATTGTCGCAAGTTTGAACTTCAATTAGTTCATTTGTTAGTCTTAACTGAGCCCGCTTAGTTATTTTTGACCGAATGAATTATAAAGTCATAAAAATATGTAAAAATTATTAAGGTTATCGCGTGATTTATTATTTATTGAATAATATTAATAAATTTTATTTGTTTTTGATAATTAAATATTTTTTAGCACAATTCCATAATTAGTATAGATGCGATCCCGTTACCTTTGAATCACATATTCAAATACAAAAGATACAAAAAAAAACTTTCAATTTATTTAAAATAAAAAATAAATAAATATTCCATTATAATTTCCTTTTTTGGAATTAAAAAAACAAAAACCTTTGAATGAGCATTTTCTCATATCTTCTTTGAGTAATTCAATAGCACTTAGTAAGTCGAAATTCATTTTTAGAAATTGCAGGAAAAATTATTGGAACAGACAATAAAATTCTCTAAAATTAGTAAAGTTTAAGGTGTTAATTAGTACGGAAAAAAATCAAAATATCTGATGCAAAGACCCTTATATTTCAGGTTATAAATCGATATTTACATTGTAAATATCCACTTTGACTATGTTCGGAGATTTAACTAAAGGATGCAACATCGTACGCCACCTTGTGACATGTTGGTATAGTGTGCGCACACTTAAATGTCATATGCCCACAATAACAACGACCTTGATCATAAGTCAAAATAATAATAAAATAAAATATCTATGTAATAAAAATTGACATAATTCAAGAATAGCTTGACAAAAACACGAAGATGATTGTTTCAAGATCAACTCACCCTTGACGACTTCTAATGTAACTCTAATATTCGGCATTGTGAATCCCAATCGATGATTGGGTGGACAATAACCTTCGTTTCTTCCCTTGTATCTCCAAATTGATAAGCCAAGTCTAGGAAGTTTAGAAGGCTACTTGCAATAATTCGGCCCTCCAATGCCATCAATGTAGTAGAGTAACATGAAGTTTGTGACATTTTAAATTTCATATACGATCTCAAGTGTACAAGCTACTAGTTCTTAGATTACCTCAATAATTGTACTAAGTGGTAGTGCATCTACGTTTCTTTGAGTCATGTCTGTTCACTCTGTTAGAGTATTTATTGTCGTGTTAAACAATGAAGGGTGTAATTAAAATGCTAGAAATATAATAAGTTATAAAAGATAAATCTATTACATAAATTGCACATCATTATTTCATTTTTTGTTGTAAACTTTGGATATAATCGTGAGTACCGTAGTAAAATTCTTTTTGACTGTCGAAACGTTTGTTCTTTTCTAGTGTCGAAACATATGTTCTTGGAATTAGGTTCCCGTAGCAATTTCTATAGTTGGTTCATCGTTGTCGTGAACTAGTCATTTTCTAAGGAACACTAAGTGTCATTGCTAAAGAATCTCGTATAAATATAGTATTTTTAGCTAATCAAGTATCTGTATAGAGAAACTCACCTCAACGTATATATGATCGAAATAAATACGTACTTATATTATTCTAAATATTGAGACATTATGAAATCTTAGATCAGAGCCTGCACATATTTATTGTTAGAGTCGGCAAAAAGTACACTTTACTACATATAAATAGAAACTTGTGAAAATATCGATTTTTACTTTCTCAAACAATATGGGATCGTGCACATACAATTAAATGAGCTAAACTCTCACAATCAATAGATTTTACTGGTCGTTGTTGCTTTCACAGAGCAAGTTGTTATGCAAACTAATGCGATATACATGTATATATATGCGTGCATAGAAATCAAAGTCACTTAATCTTTCTTGTGGGTAATTAGCAATTACATTAGAGAATAAGCAGAATTAATACAGCCCTTTGGAGTCCAACATGAACTATGACTCTCTCTCTCATTTGCCAACAAAAGTTGTAATAATATAAACCTAGTGAAAGAGTTTATAAGTTAAGACCTAGATCTTCAGAGATTCCAGCAAGGAATTCATCGTCCGACAGAGAAGAAATCAAGGAATTGAGCCCCAGCTCTTTTCTGTTCTTCCATGGCTGCCTCTTGATTCACTTCCTCATCGTCTCTTTTGGCGCTGTCTGTTATTCCACTTGCATTTGAATCAGCATTTACTTGGAGGAAATCATAGAACTCAACCGGCTGATTTCTATCTGCAAATTTCGTACATTTCTTTCAAGAACAGCAACATAAATGAAAACGAAATCGGTTTTTGGTTGGTCGGATCGAGTTATTTTTTATGTTTTAGAAGAACAACTCACCAAAAATAAGAAAAAATATAAGTACCTTGATGAGTAGTGATGAAAGAACTCGGATTTCGAAAGCAAAACTCTTTCAGGAATGGGAAAGATCTAACCCTAAATGGAAGCTCATATCGGTCGACCCTCATCGTCTCCGTCGCCGGAGCCGCCGTGGTCTGGAGGGTTTGGTTCGAGATTGGGTTCCGGTCGAGATCCAGAAGCGGTCGAGAAGTCGATCTCTTGGCAAAGAGCTTAGATCTTTCTCTGCATCTTCGAGCCATAATAACGTGCCAATGATTCTTGACTGCATTGTCTGTACGGCCTGGAAATAGCCTTGCAATAACAGCCCATCTATTTCCGTGAATCCTATGAGAAGCTAAAAGCCTCTCTTCTTCTTCTTCGCTAAAAGGGCTTCTATTTATTCTTGGATCTAACTGGTTAAACCATCTCAATCTGCAGCTCTTACCTGCTTTAGATTGCGCTTAGAAGCCAACCCTTTTAGAGAGAGAAAGAGAGAGAAAAGAGAAAGAAGGGTTTGGTTAGGGTTACCTGATCTTCCCTGAAGCTTTTCAGCTATGGCGTTCCAGTTATGAGGGCCATATCGATCCACAAGTTCTCTTAGCTTCTCATCCTCCGCCGGCCGCCAGTGGCCTCTGCTACACATCTTCTGATCAACTCACGACGACGAGGGAGATGGGTACACCAACTAAAACCCTCAACCAAAAAGAAAAGTATGATCAGAGAGAACCCAGAGGAGAGAGAAGAGATGATGACGATGATGAAATATCGGGAGAGAGAACCTGGAGGACGGAAGATTATATACATAGATCATTAAACTAAGAAAATGGAAAAAATATTCCGTTAGAGAGAGTAAAAGAGTTTGGACAGACGTTGCACCTGCGATTGATGCAAACGCCTTGGCTAACACTTTCATTAAGCTAGTACTCTTACATACACCAATACATAAATTATAGATAAGAGAGAGAGAGAGAGAGGTTGCTTGGTAGGGCAAAATTTCGTTCTGCTTTCAACGTCCTGCAAAGATTTCTAACCTACAATCGTCTACCTCATAACCCACCTTAATTTCATAGATATTTATATATATACAAAAACATATATATAAATATATATATATATATATATATGTAGATTTATTTATAAAAACTGAAGGAATATCCATGATTAATGGAGACTAACGGGTTATTTTTCTTAGAAAACAAGGAAATCTAAGAGTAATTTGCACTATAAATTCAATAAAAAAAATAGAAATTAGGGTTTGGTTGGAAATTGTGGTTAGAGATTGAGACATATACGTATGTTTGACGGGTTTATTTCTGGTTTTGATCACCTTTCAGACCCAACTAATCACCTCCTTCAAGCTATAGACTTCACAACTACACGTGCACATTCAAACATTCTTGTTCCTAACTCAAAAATATCTCATTTTTGCGATGAATTTAGCCTCATCAAATTTTGATATCTACCAATATTATTATTTTTCGGGTAAATATATTTTCTTGTTGTCGTATAGTTCCAATTTTGCTGCTCCGCGATCCGATAGTCTATTAATAAAACTAAGCGCATATTAAAATAAAACTAGTGTTTTAGATAGTTATACTATTTAAACACAGTAAAATTTAAAATGAAAATTTAAACAACATGCATTATGTATGGCGGCTGGGTTGCTACAACTCGATGGTGGTCGGGACTAGGATTCAGATCGATCATTTCTAAACTTTAGGGTTTAAGTTGTACAATTATCCGATTCTTGAGGTTAATTTTACATTTTACCCTTAAAGTAATTCAACATGTTATGCAATTCAATAGTGTTACTAATAATTTTGGTAAGTTCAAAATAGCTACTGCAAGCTAAATTGCGAGGGTTATGGTCGTCAATTCGTACGCATCTATTTGTTCTTAGTTTAGTTTCCATCGTATCGTGAGAGAGAGATTAGTCTGAATTTGTTAATCAAACTCGAAATGATATACACGATAGTGAGTATCGTAACAAAGTAATGTAAATTACGATAGTACAGTTAGAGAGTTGACTTTATCGTGTTCTGGATTCGTACTTTGATTTCGAATAAGTCAATTTCTTTTTATACGCTTGTGTTTTTTTCTCATTATCGTTTAGTGGGTAGGATTATGTCACAACTTAATTGATTGAAACAAATGGATCTTTGTGGATTATTCTTGTCTTTCAATTAGAATATTGTCTGCTTTGCTACTGAAATTCGAACCAATTTGTTTTTTGAGATTAGCCAAAACAGGTTATATTAGGTAATTATACTAATAATTCTGAAAAAATATTCCTTAATTTTTTTATTTTTAACGATGTAAAATTGTGCATCCTCGATATCTCAATCTCTAAAATTAATGGCAATTGTTACTCTTTGCAAACCGATTGAACCCATCTACCAAGAGAAACCGGCATCGAACATCTTCTAGCGAACTAACATGGAAAACTAACAAGCTTCTTATCGACCGTTGAATTATAATATCCTAAGTTGGCAATAAGTTTCTCAATTTCCCAACTAAATTAACTAATGTCCACGGTTTGGATGAGATTACCTTAAATTGCTAAAGAAAGTTGGCCTACTTACCTCGGCATTCAAGTTATCCATGTTTTAATTCAAGGGTTTCTTATCGACGGAATTGTTACACTTGTGAGAGTTGGGTACAAAATCTCAAATCGCTTGACAAAAATTAACGAGTGTGGGAAGATGGGTAGGTCTCGAATCGCGTTGCCAAAGCAAACGTATATTTTTTTGGCTCTAAAAAGTAGATTCCCCACATCGATATAACACAAAATGGAGTTTTGAGCGACAAGACTCATAATTTGTGTAGATATTGATCCAAAATAGATAATATTGTATTTAAAATAAATAAAAAAAATTACATTTTGATTATGAGGAAGAACAAACAAAGTTCGATTTTGGGTCTTGATAATAATTTGAAAATGAAATTGGTCAATTTTCTTCCTACTCCAACAAGAATAAAAAGACGATAGAACAAAAAAATGATGTACATCTGCACCTTGAGTCACATCGTCAAAGCAGACAATATCTCTATATTCTACATTCTTATTTTATTTTTTTTAAATAGACAATTACATGTTAAATGATTATTAATGTGATAAAAAAAATTATTTATAATTTATTACGTTAATAGTATTTTAATTGAATTAATTGTTATTTGATATGTCAAATTCTATTTTAAATAGTAGAATAAGAGAGTAAGCATATTGTTACTCGATTGAAAAAGGCGTAGAAAACACACTTCAGTTGTGTCGTTTACACAACTGATCCATTTTGTGCACAACCCTAAAATAAATAATGACAAAAATCGATCCAAAGCAAATAATATCTTGTTAGCAGGGGCATAACTCCGCACTTCCGAGCATTCTTACAAAAAAAAAAACTCAAAAAATCGTCGGACGAAGCAACTAGTTTAGGGCGAAACTCTCTTTTAAAGCTTGTGGGTAGTAATTTTGTTAGGTACAAGAGAGGGATGTAGTATCATTGATGGAATCTACCACCTTATACAAAGTATAATATAAACTCTATGACCTTACAACAAGTGCACTTCCAACATTTCTTCATCCTTAAGTGTTGTTTGAAACCAACAACTAAGCTCACAAGTCCGAGGCGACTGCGACATTTTTTCATGCCCTAATTTGACTACTCGAAACCCTAATTATACACGCATAACAACCCCACCTTCGTATCAATCTTGGGTAAAAATCTTCTTCGATGACACTAAAAAATTCACCTAATGATGACACGATTTCTACTCCCGATCCACAATTTTCCGAGATGTGAGCTCTACTTGGAGCGTTTTACGGCACGATGTCTTCCACAGAGAGGGAATCCATTATATAATAGCTGCGTGAGTTTGACGAAATACTCGATGACATTGTAGTCTTCTCGATTCGTGATTTTGATGTTGATTTCGTTCAATCTTTTCATCATACTACTTTCAAATGAAAGTGCTCCACCCAATTTGAATGTTCTTTCGGCCATCTCTTGTCGTCATCGATATTGGAAAGTAGTTATCCCACTAGCGAAATTCGATTAGTCAAATTAATATTGTATAACAACTTTTTTCATCATTAAACTCGGTTCGTACAATTGCAAGTTGATTCCAATGAAAAACAACTACAAACGATAATGTTGCAAAGAATTATATGCAATTTCACGAATTATGAATAAATCTCGAGTTCGTACCGGTCATGGGTTGAAAATGAGAATTGAATTTTGCGTCACAACAAACAAAGTTATTCCCGGATTTCAACTTCAAATCTTTAGAAGACGAAAAATTTGTGTTTACAAGAAAGTAACAACATATTAGGTACGAAAGTCAAATATTTTCTTCGAATTTTCGTGTCTATACACTCAAATTTTCAGGCCTAAAAAGAAAGTTTGGAACATGGTTAGGGTAATAAATTGCGATTACGGACAATAACGAGTCAAACATGATCAAATATACGTATAAAGTTAGGCAATCCAATAAGAAACTAAAGCATAAATTATCTATAAAATGTTAGTAAATTTGGAATTTAACGGCTAATCTTACGATAGTTGAGTCTCTATTTTTTGACTTAAGAAGGTTCGAAGTAGATGTCTTGCTCTAAATTGTGGAGCGTAAAATAGGCTTTAAAAGCGAGTGTTATGGTCATCGATGAAAATTTATGGACCAATAAGAGTTCGACACATAACCTAAAATTGATTAAACTAATTAAAAATTAGTTTAGTATTATTGTAAATACACATAAATTTAAGGAGTCTTCTTTTTATGGAAGATAACCGAGATGTAATCGGAAATACACGTTTAAGAGTATATATTGCATAAATTATCGATATAATAAATATAATGATTTATTTTTATTGTTTAATATACGATTTATATTGTAATTTTATTAATTATTGTTTGACAAATCAATTCATATTTTAGAGTTATGTTTACACCGAATTCCGGTTGGAATGGACCAATATATTTATTTTGAAAATCTCATAAGAGTTTATTTTAATAAACTTAACTCACAAGTATATAGACTGAACGTTACTTACCATAATAGTATTAGAAATTTGGTTTTGTTGTCTGCACGGGCATAACTCAGTTGACTCAGAAATGGTAGATTGGGTACAAGAGCCTAGGTTCGATGTCTGCGCTGTCCTAGTGTGAGAGTTGTTACCCTAATATTGGGGTGGCTCCTCGGGATATTAGATAAATACCTCATATCTCTGGGTCATTGAGTCACTGTGATTTAACTCTCTCACAAACTGTCGGGTCAGGGTGTGAGGGCCATGGGGCGAGAGATTTCGCCTTTTGGGTACAAGAAATTAATTTAAAATAAAATAAAATATTTTTAAATTAATAAAATATAATAATATCTAAATTAATTTAAATTTTACAAAATACGTAATAATTAATATAAAAATATATAAGAAAAATTTAAAAATTATTAACTACATGTACATAGTCTGATATAGTCCTTAAAAAATAAGATTGAATTAATATTTTTAAAATTAAAATAAATAATTAGGAAGAAAATAGGAGGAAGGAAAGGATCATTTCCCTGTGTGGCGAGGTTGAATAGTAGACGGTGGACAATCCTGAGAAGGCGATTGAGAAATTACAGATCGGAAATGGCGCTGCAATGGGTTATACTCACCTACGTCGTTGCAGCGGAGGCTGCCCTAGCCCTACTCCTCACTCTTCCTTGTCCTAAGCTCTTGAAGAGCCGCTTTGTCTCTCTCGTTTCCCTCCTTCTGCGACCTTCTTTCTCCATTGTTCCCTTCGCCGCCTTCCAGCTTCTAGGTTTTAAATTTCGATTATGTTTGTTCTTTTGCGTTTTCTGTCATTGTTTTTTCTGTGCTGGTTTGATATGGCGGAATTAGAGGGAGGTTTTTGTGCTTCTGCGATTCATCGTTGTCCGATTTGGTGATTTAGGTGATCTGGGTGAGGTGGAATTTGGATTTTTTTTTGAAAGATTGTTTGGTTTTGTGCAGATATTTACTGGAAGAATGAACATCGATTGATGTGTACATCTGAGGTTTGCACAGCTGCCGAAAGAGATCGTTATGAGAAATCTGTAAGTTATTTTCGCCATGTGTAAAGTTTTGTGAGGTTTGCAACAATTTCTATTTTTGTTGCTATTTCAATCTGCCCTCAAGGAATCAGTTGGGGATTTCATTGGGAAGAAATAGCTAAATATTTAAAAAAGAAGAAAAGAGTAAACAATAAGAGTGGAGGAAGTAATAGCTAAAACCTATAGATGTGTGTCTGCTCCCAGATTGTCACATGTATTTACCCCTTGGATTGTGATAGCTTAGGCTGGTTTCTTTGATTGGATTTGCTGATGAACATGGAAAACACATCTTTTATTTGTTGGAATCTAGTGAATGTAAAATATCCGTAAAATATTCAGACGAAAGTGTGTTATAGGAAACTAAAGATTTACTAGCTTCAACAAACTTGAAAATTTTATTTGTTGGTAAGTTTGTGAATCTAATTTCATGTTACTTATAAGTTTTATTTAGGTTTATGTGCCTAATTTGTTAGGAAGAGATAATGTGATTGCACCATTGCAATAAGACAAGCATAACAAAACAAACAAATAGTAGAACGCCACAAATCTGAGCAAATGTTACACATTCAGAAAACACCATGAGCAATCGCTCACAAAAGTGATTTTTCTTAGAGAAAATTCACTGCCATAATATTCAATGATCATTCACTCATTCCCCTACATCTATTTCTAGTAAACTAAGCTAGAAAATTCGCTGCCATAATATTCAATGATCCTTCACTCATTCCCCTACATCTATTTCTAGTAAACTAAGCTAATTAGGATACCCAAATTACTTTGTTAATTAGTTTCCCATCAGAATAAAAATTGAGGATGAGGACTACAAAAAAGGAAAAAATGTGGATTACCTTCTCGGCCCTTCTATCTTTCATTTTTTCCTTTTTCTCTCTCTATTTCTTCTTCTTCACCCTCATTTGCGCTTCTTCTTCCTCATCCCTTCGCGTCTTTCCTATCTTCTACTTATTAGTCTTATATTTTGCTAGATTGATTGGATGGAAAGAGATGAGTAGATTTTTACTTGAGATTTGAAGCTGTTGTTCTGATAGTGATCAGTGAAAGTGAAACCATAACAAGTCATATCAAAACAGTTCAAAATTGAATAGATGCATAGATGGATCCAATGACAACAGAAACAGCTCTATGAGGGAATGGAATGTTTGAGCGAAATAGATGTTACGTTGGTGGACTCCACAGAAACCTCAAAGGATAGCTGATTTTAACAGTTTACCCAGATGTTTAGAAGCTCCATAGCAACTAAACTCTCCAGAAAAATTATAAGGAGCAACCTATATTTTTAACTTATAGCATAACTTACATTCCTATTGGTGTTTGAAACATGGTTTTTAGATGAGCCAAACAATCACTGGGTAGAAAATTACAATAAAGAAACAGATTGACAAACCTTAACAGTGTTTTCTTGTTGATTGGAAAACACGCTTGATAAGAAATTAAAATTTTAGTAGATTCAGTAAGTGGAAGTTAATAGGAGAGTATGAGAGTTGAAGTAAGTTGTTAAAATACTGGTACGTGAGTAGCATAAATATAAGCAGATAGGAATAGGAAAGGGAAACAGGAAGAAGAGAATAGAAGTCTAGAATCAAAGATTTTGGGGGAAATCTAGAAAATACTTGCGCTACAATTAAGCTATAAAGTATTTACTCTGTAGAAAGATGAAGATTCTAACTCTAACCCCTATCTAATTCTCGACTCAGTTCTAAGCACTTATTATAGACATTTTTTTCACAACTCTCACAAAGGAGCTTTATCGTTCAGATCTACAAAGCTCAAAGGAATGTGATTCTCTGCGCTGCAGCGGGACTTCTTTATTGGTACGTGGCCCTCTATTTGATCCTCTCATCACATAAATTTTCGACAAAAAATCAAATTGGTGTCTGATGCCTTATGTTTGTGTTTAACTTCAGGTGCATCTACATTATAAGTAAATATGAGAAGGACATTCAAAGTTTGGAGGAGCTAGAGAAGAGGTACAAGGATAAGTAGTAACTTCAAGGCTGAATTCGTCGAGTTTGTGAGGTCTGAATCGATTTCTATGATATAAACATGCGATGAATTATCGAATTAATTTTTAGAACCTTGTTGATATTGAGGAGCAATTATGTAGCTTTTGGGGTGTGATATCCTTGTAGCTTTGAGTTTGTCTGAGCGAAACTCCTCATCTTGTCTGCTTAATTAGGATAGTGATTCGTTAAACTTTCAAAACAAAAGCTTGCCTGCTTAATTGCACCAATATTTCTTACTGTTCTTGGTCATTTACCTTTTACGGTAAAAGTAAATTTCAGGTTAGGATCAGGCTGCAGGCGGAGATGAGGTAAAAAAACAGTTGTTAGTTTGATTTGAATTGGTTGTTTCTGCATTTTCTGAGACTCGATGACCCTTTGAATCTTCGATGGTCAAGATTGAATGAACTTGGTCAGCAAATATTTATTGCAATTTCTTTGGAAAAAAATGAAATAATTGTTCTTGGCTCCATTGACTAATGAGTGGTATGTTCGTGATTTTTTATAATGTTTTTTGCAATTATTTAAATTTTAAAATGTCTATAACTCATTGTTCGAGGTTTTTTAACATAGTTATTATATATGTATTCACAATATGTTCGTGACACACTGTAGTTAGGTTTAGTTTTCTTGGGAATACCTCGTAATGTTTGATTTGTTTAGCTCGACAAGCTTGACGAGTTACTCTTTTAATTGCATGATTTTTTGCTCGTTTGCCCGTTCTTCTTCCAACCCCTCCCAAATTTTATACCCATGTCATGGTTTTTCTTTTCATTATTTCAAATTTTGATTAAGGTAGAATATAAATAAGTCGATATTAATTTACTCTTACCTATGAATGTAGTTGTAGCAGATATCTTAAATTTTGAAAGTCGTCAATGAAGACTCTGAACTTCACCATAATTTTTGTGACATTATCTCATCACATTTTTTTTAATTTAATTGACACATTTAATCAATTAATAATGATAAAAATAATTAAAATTTTATATTTTTTTTTAAATTTCAACTGATTTGAATAAAAAGTTATTATTTTAGGTTCTAATAAAAATTTGTGGTAAAGTTCAAGGTTTGACCTCTTTTAAAATTTAAGGTATTTATTGTAACTATCTTTCGAGTTCGTAGGTTATTACTTATATTCTATTGTAATTGAGACTTGAAATTATGAAAAGGAAAACCATACCTTTTAAATTATTTTATGTAAATACATAAAATGAAGACCTGGGTATTTTTACAAATATAAAAAACTCAATTAATCTCTAATGAAAGTCATTATCCTATCTTTTTTCTATTGGAATATTCTTTTTTTTT
>QAOC01029749.1:0-33529 GCA_003255005.1 Begonia fuchsioides | reverse complement strand
AAAAAATATAAAGAGTAGAATTAAATTTATTTTATCATAATATTATGATATTATACATGCTAACGTGTTAAATTTGGATTGATTTGTTGAATATTTATTTAATATATTATATTTAAAATAATTATTTATTATATTAATTACGTATAAATAGAATATTTTATAATAAGTTAAATTATTGTTATTACCGGATGATAAAATAGGGGTGGTATTTTCGTAATTTAATGAATCAAAATTTCAGTACAGAAGGCCGTCTTTGCCCGACCAAAAGTTCTCGGTTTCAGCCCATGCCATATCAATCTCTCGGTGATTTTTTTCCTCCTTTTGGCTTCTTCATTGCCAGTATTTTCTCGAATCCATCTGTAGATTTTTGTTTCGTGCTTGCTTTGAAGTTTAATTAAACCTCTTGAAGGTGAAATTTGCGTAGGTTTTGTTGCGGTACTCATGGAGGCAGCCGCGTCGGCCAGTGCTGTTGTTCGATCTCCTTTTGGATGCTCCAGAAGCTATGCTTTTGTTTCTAGAGCGGTACCTTTCCCCGCCGATGGACTCGAATTTGTTTCGTTCGGGAACAAACTACGAATCTCTAGTCACGTATGAAAAATTTATCATTACCAAACGTACTGTGTTGTTTTGTTCCTTGCATTTCATGATCAACTCACAACAATATTTATTGTGTTGCTTATAGCTGATAATGGTATTGCGACTGCGCAATCCTGTGTTTGGGATTGTGACATGTATTGAATAATTTTTTTTTGAGTCTGTTGACAAAGCTAGGTTTATGTATTATATTTTGGGAGTTTCCTTGCTAGCGTAGATATTCTTGTATTGAACATGCATCGTGTTTCACATGTTAGCTTGGAGGGTCTGAATTTCTAACAATCCTGTCCATGGCAGGATTGTAATTCATTTTCTCGATCGAAACAATGGAGTAGAAGAATTAGTTCTGGTAGTGGGAGAAACCCCTCCATTAAAGCGTCATTATCTCCAGAATCAACAGGATCAGCTTCGTTGATTGCTCCACTTCGGCTGGAGTCTCCAATTGGGCAGTTTTTATCCCAGATTTTGGTGAGTCACCCTCATCTTGTCCCTGCTGCAGCTGAGCAGCAGCTTGAGCAACTCCAAACTGACCGTGATGAAGAGAAAAAGAAAGAATACCTGCCTGCAACTGGTACCGATCTAGTTTTGTACAGGTTGTCCCCTCTTATCAGACTTTAGACATTTTTGTTGACAATGCATAGAAAGATAATTGTGGCAAAGTTTTTCTCCCCTTCTAGTTTTAGTGGTGTCAAAACCATCTTTTAAAAGCATACCACAGATTTTTTATTGTATCTGTTACAGATGAAGTGTTAAGCTGTCATTTTTATAATTTGAAAATTTGTAAATGCTTACATCAGAAGCAGAGTTACTATTATGTTGTTCATTGTTTAAAAAAACTCCATGTTAGTTAAAATTGAGTAGTAGAAATCATTTTCAAATATTTTATTTTTTCTAAAAATAACTTTTTGAGCATGAAGTCAAAAAACTAAATTTCTGATTAATCATCGTGAATTCTATATACTAGAACCTTGAGCATTCGTTCAACAAAAGAATAATAAGTCTTATATCTTGACTCATTTGTTGGACTATATGTGACATACCAGTATAGTTTTAGTTCAATTTCATTTTTGTGCAGATCTTTTCAGATAATAGTGATTTGATTTTCCCTGTGTGATATTGATACAATGTTACCACTGGAACTTCCAAACAATTTATATTCTTTCTGATTTTCTCTCTGATTTGTAGGAGAATTGCTAAGATCAAGGCAAATGAAAGAAAGAAGGCTTTAGAGGAGATCTTATATGCACTGGTTGTACAGAAGTTCATGGATGCTAATGTTTCTCTAGTACCTACCATATCACCAACCCCTCCTGACTCATCGGACCGTGTCGATTTGGGGCCAAGTCAAGAGGAGAAACTTGAACAGCTTCACTCTCCTGAAGCATACGAAATGATTCAAAACCACCTTGCATTGGTTTTAGGGAAACAATTAGGCGAATCAAGCTCGGTTGCAAAGATAAGTAAACTTCGCGTTGGGCAAGTATACGCAGCTTCTGTGATGTATGGATACTTCCTCAAACGGGTTGACCAGCGGTTTCAGTTAGAGAAATCGATGAAAATTCTTCCGGGCGTTTCCAGAGAAGAAGAGATCGATATTCAGCAAGCTCTAATCGACAACACAAGGCCCAGTTTTTGGAAGTCCTCATTTCCAACTCTATCTGCCAATCCCCAAGCCTCTTCTGGGTCTGGTGGGATGAAATCTTCTCTTTTACGGACCTACGTGATGTCATTTGATGTAGATACGCTTCAAAGATATGCGACAATAAGGTCAAAAGAAGCCATTACGATAATCGAAAAGCACGCCGAAGCATTGTTTGGAAGGCCTGAGGTGGTCTTAACTCCAGAAGGGGATGTAGATTCTTCCAAAGAGGGCCTTATTAAGATTAGCTTCAGCGGATTGAAGGGGCTGGTTTTGGAGGCTGTTACATTTGGTTCCTTTCTATGGGATGTGGAGAGCTCTGTGGATTCCAGGTATCATTTTGTCATGAGCTAAGCTTAATTATCGTGCGTTTATGATGTATATATTGTTGGTATTTATGATTTGGATCGACCAATTCTGTCCTATCGATTTCGATTTGTTATTACATGCTTAATCCATGCTTGAATTTTGAAAATTTAGATTGTTCTTAACTTCAAGTTCTGCTAGATCAAGGGTGTTGTGCTGTCAGATTTCTGCTGTTGATCTTGAATGATTAGAGAAATCGGAGTGATTATTAGGAATGTATTAGAGAATTTGGAAGGCAATTGACTTTGAATTTGTGCATTTAAGATTCATATACGGTCGCTTAATTGTTTTTTTTGTTTCACTAATTTATAAAAGGATAATGTTTAGTTTACCTTGTTAGCATGTTCTCTCAACTTATCATTTGAAGTGTCGAAATCTGATTGGTGTAATAAAAATTATAAATAATTATTTTAATTATAAATAATAAATAAGTTATGAAGATATATATTAAGAAGATGAATTTAGTATTAATCTTTACAAAAACATATTTTATTGACACAAAATGAGCCACACAGGTGGGGGTTGGGTGAATCAAATTAGATGATCGGTTTGAGTTGGTTTGGATAGGTATTAAAAAAAGGTTTTTGGGTTGGTTTTCATTTGCTATTTCTGGTTTTGGGTTTTTTGGCCCACCAAAATTGAACCCGGTCCAATCCTACACGTGGGAAAGCACCATCAATCTCCATGTTAATACACAGCCACCTGCCCAAATCCACACAACTTTAACAAAGAACAATTCGACTTGTTAGATTTTAGGTTTTTTTCTTACAAAAGACACTTTCTCGTCTTTTACGCCATCGATTTGAACTTTTACGTGGTCTTCATGGATTGTTTTTCTATTGAGGCGTTTGAGCTTTAGTTATTAAACCATGCTAAGAACTTCAAAATCATTAAAGATGAGATTAGAGTTTAAGATTTAGGATTTAGAGTTTAGGATCTAAGGTTTAGGGTTTAGGAAATGGACTAAGAAATCGCTAAAAATATTAAAATTTGAGTTGATTAAGAATCGAACCAAAGATTATCAGTATTCGTTGGTTTTGTTCAAAGTCCAATTTGTGCCTCACTGAAACCAAAATTGAAATCGTATACATCTCTAGGATTTAGGGTTTAGAATTTAGGATCTACGATCTATGATTTAGTATTTAGAGAATAGATTAGGAAATCGCTAAAAATGTTAAAATTTGAGTAAACCAAGAATCGATCCAGAGATTAATATTAGTTTTTGTCGGTTTTGTTCAAAGTCCATTTTGCCCCTCACGAAAACCAAAACCGACTCGTCCCCACCTCTAGATCATGATTTACCATAAAAGACATAAATCAAAATTAATGATAACTTTGTTGGTTTAGAAGAAGGCGATGCAAGCATGGGCTCTCGACTCCAATTCATTTCAAGGGCATTTTTGTCATTTGCGTTTATGTCGGTCGCGACCGAGTCTTAAGGTCATATTGTTCAAAGGTACTTAGAATTTAGCGAAAATCGATACTTAGAATTTAACGAAAGTTGACTAAAACGTAAACGTACGAAAACAAAAAATATCGTAGCGTATTCAAATAACTCACTAACGAACGCCATCAAATTAATATCGATCGATCAAACTATAGTACCAAGACTTAAAACTCTCCTTCATGATTTATGCTCAAAATATATCCAAATAGACACAATTTAATGATAAAGTTAGTATAATTGCTTTTAAATGAGCGATAAATGTCCATAGAACGGGGGGCTCAATAGGGTTTGCCCCATTTTCATAGAGAGAGAAATAGAGCTCGTGTTCTAGAGAGAGAAAACCGAAACGAGAAGAATCGAGTCGTCATAACCCGAATGTCTACAACCACGTATTACCGTTGACCAATCAACACAAGAACTAGACAAGTTCGAGATGGTTGTCGGTATCCGATCTTGAATTATTATAAATTTCATCATATTGAAGTTTAATTTCGTAATCAAGAGTTAATCACGTTGATCGTGAAGTTTAAGGACGTCATCAAAGTTATCGATCGATCCAATCAAACTGAGGGTTTTACAACTTTATCGATGAAATTGTAATTTTATTTTATCGAATTTTTCACTTCTATTCTCAAATTGTAGAGACTACACGGTTCCAGTTTATCTCGAGACACTTGCATAAATGTTGGGCAATTTGATCTTTGTCGATGAGTTCGTGCATCACAATTTTAACGATATTATTAATTAGAAAACTCCACTTTCAATCGTATTTTAAATATATTTTATATACTTTTAGAATAAATTCTTTGAATATATATTCAATAAAAATTCATGTTTAATAACCATAAATAAATCAAAAAATATATGCTTCATTTATTTCTTTCATCATTAAACAATCAAATTTAGTATTAATTAATCCAACGATAAGTTGTTATGCTTTTCATAATAAACTACCTATATTTATTTTTCGTAATTACCCAATTATATATATATATAATTAAAAGTTACTATTTGATTTCAATTATCATACTCTCTCTTGAAAAGAAAAGAAATAATTGTGCTGTATTTTTGTTTAACTAACTAAAAATACAAGCAATTTAATAAAGACACTTTTAAAATGATATAATTAAAAAAAAAAGCTTTTTTCTTCCCTATAATCTACAATAAATAAATAATGAAGTTTATGCTCTTATTTTACGTTATAGATTTATTTAATTAAATGCATCTAATTCACAGTAATTAGTTTGCAAATTATCAAAAAAGTGTAATTTTGGTGCAAAAGAATTTTAAATTATGATGTAAAAAATTAGATTGCAATTGTGATAACTCGTTCGGTTTGTTTAATCCGCTCGTAACGAATAACATATTCTTTCTTTTATCGAAATTCAAGACCAAATAATTTGTTTTTTTAAATATTTTTTATGTTAATTTTTATTAGCAATGAAATTCTTATATTCGGCGGAGTTTTAATTTAATAGATATTTTTATTAACGGGATTTATGTTAATTTTGTGATAATTTAGGCCGGATTCAATTGTTCGTCCAATTTCAATAAGAAGAAAAGTCCAACTCATCGAGACTTTTTCAAATTGTACAGATCGAAAATGAGAAATTTTTGGCATAGCAAAAAATCAACAAAATCAGAAGCTGAAAAGAAATTAAATTTTAATTGAATTAACAGAACTAATAACCTTTTTAAAATTAAAATTAAAAATATTTATTTAATTTTACTTAAAAATCTATTTTTATACAACAAAATAAAATTAAAAAATTATTATTATTTATTTTATCCAAAAAGGTTGGGATCTAAGGGAGCTTTCAACCCTCGTAGCATCTCTCTGAAGTCTGAAGTGGCAGGGATCCCCACGTGTGAGAATAAATTATTATCATTTATGTCACTTTAATGTTTAGTGTGGCCCACTTCAACCACATATATCCACCTATTTTTCTCATTTATTATTATTAATTATTTCCCTGTTTATTTATAATTATTACTTCACGTTAAGATGGTATTATTTTTAGGAACGGATAAAACTTGATTTGAACCGTAAATTAAATTAGAATTGTCGATTTCAATCTGGTCTTTATTCTAATTTTTAAAAAACTGTAATTTATGAGCCGATGCCGATCTTTAGATGCAAAAAATCGTGAAATCAGTACCGTGACCGTAAGTTAAAATTTTTTAAAATTGAGTAAAATCTGATCCAAACCTTAATAAAATCCAAGATAAATCCTAAAATTGATTATAAAATCTCATAATTACTTAAAAGTCAACTCAAATATAATAAAAATGTATATTTTATTGTTGTATTTTAATTTTTTTACATATAAAATAAAACTAGGTTAAACTGGAACAGACCCAGAATAATAAGTTCTGGTACTATTTTAAGATAAAACATGGTCGGATCGGCTCGTGTCCACCCTAAATATTCTATTTGATAGACTAATCAATAATTTAAATATTTATAATTTATTTTAATTATGGTATTATTTATGAGCTAGACATTATTCAATGAGCTTCAATCTTGAGTGTAGTAACTATAAATAACCCCATCAATATGATATTTTTAAATTTAATTCTCTAGAAATTAATGTTAACTTTTAAGTTTTAATTTTAAACTCTCTTAGTTAGTTTATTGTTTTATTTTGGCTACTTTTAATTAATTTTAAATACTAAATTAACAATTAAATGTCACATCATAAGGTAAAATTTAAATGGGGTAGACATGGGTAATGTCGATTTAGTTAACATTTTTTGTATGCGACATATTTGTTGTATCGATTTCTCGAGATAGGTCCTTGAGATTTCGAGAAAAATAGTCGCACAAAGGAAATTTCATGACAAAATTTGAACTCGAGACACATAAATCTCTTTCGAACGCAACATCTTCGTCGCAATCTAAACTTCTATTATGAAAATGATAAAAAAAATTAAAAAAAAGTAAAAATTCAAAAGCTCTAATAGATGTAATTTACTTCATGCAGTTTATTTATTAAAAAAATAAAAAAAAAGTATGATGATCTATGAACTGAGTTCATAGACTATGTCACCTCTTAATTAATTTCTCTCGAAATCAAAGATGTTTACGTCGATCTTAATTTATCCAGTGACGGCAAAGATTAGACGATGGTGATTCCGAGAAAACCAGAGGGAAGCCATTGACTCGACGAGAAAAATGCATGGATTTCGCATAGTCGCCGGCAAGTAGCCGGGAAATGACGCAGACGGTCGCCGGCGAGAAGGGGTTGACGGAGCACAACCCGGCTGACGGAGCCATTACGAACCCACCTACTCAAACCACAACTAATCTGAAACCTAACTCTATCGCTACTGTTCTAGTTTTAGAGAGAGAAAGTGTTAAGAAGAATCAGAGGAGAGAGAAGGGGGCCTGTAATGGCGGTAAGTGAGAAAATAAAGAGGCGCTCTCTCTCTCTCTCTCCCTCTCTGTGCTTGGCCTGAAGAGGGGCAGCCATTAAAACCCATGCTCATCAGTTGGAATACATATATATAGAAAGTGAGAGAGATTTGAGTTATTTTTTCTGAAATCATGGCGATATCTTTGATTTCTTTTTCCGAGCCGTTTCTTTTTAGCATTCGGAATTTTCATCTCTTTTTTCTCCGATAATCCTATATGGGTACTGTGATTTGAGTCGTTGCAGACCCAACTCTCTCTCTCTCTCCCTCTCTCTCCACTTTCTCTCTCTAAGACGTCGCCTAAATATGCATCTTCCTTGTTTGATAGCTGTCGTATAAATATTTGCCATCAGGAAGGGGAGCGCATGATTGTTCAGAGCGGGACTGTTCGTGTGCTCGTTGAGGAAGAAGAAGGAGGTGAGAGAATTTAGAGAGAGAAAAATGGAATACGGCGGCTCCGGCGGTGGCTCCGGCGGCGAGAACGATTCGTTTTCCGACCAACAGAAGAGGAGAAAACGCTATCATCGTCACACCGCTCATCAGATTCAGAAGCTCGAAGCGTAGAAAACCGATTCTCAATGAATTATTCTGGGTTTTTAGTTTTTGTTCTTCGCATTCTGACTTCTCTCTCCCTTTCTCTCTCTAGAATGTTCACCGAGTGTCCTCACCCAGATGAAAAACAGCGATTGCAGCTAAGCAGAGAGCTGGGTCTCGCTCCTCGTCAAATCAAATTCTGGTTCCAGAACAGAAGAACCCAGATGAAGGTCTCTTTCTCCCCATTTTCTCTCTGCGTGTTTCAGAAGCTTTGTCGTTATACCCTCTAATGGCGGATTCGAGGTTTTATTTTCACTTTTTCAGGCCCAGCACGAGAGAGCAGACACCTGTGCTCTTCGCGCGGAGAACGACAAGATCAGATGCGAGAATATTGCAATCAGAGAAGCGCTCAAAAACGTGATTTGTCCATCTTGTGGTGGACCTCCCAATATCGAAGATTCGTATTTCGACGAACAGAAACTCCGAATGGAAAATTCCCAACTGAAACAAGAGGTCTCTCTCTCCCTCTCTTCCCTTTTTCTTTCTCACTCTACAAAATCTGATTCCCTTCTCTGGGCTTCTTCTTCTTCCTGCTTCAGCTCGACAGCGTTTCGAGTATTGCAGCCAAATACATGGGCACACCAATTTCGCAGCTCCCTTCTGTTCATCACGTTTCCTCTCTCGAGCTATCCATGGGTAATTTTGGAGCTCCTCGCCATTCTCTGGATCTTGATCTTCTTCCCGGAATCTCACCGGCCGGGCAATCATTATCAGAAATAGACAAGTCCCAAATGACTGAAATGGCTGCAAATTCAATGGAAGAACTACTCAGGCTACTACAATCAGATGAACCATTGTGGATGAAATCCCCCACAAATGGCAAAGACATTCTTAATCTCGAAAACTACAGCCTGGTTTTTCCGAATCCGAACGCACATCTGAAAAATCCCCGACTTCGAATTGAAGTGACTAGAGATTCCGGTGTTGTCGCCATGAATGCTTCGACATTACTCGACATGCTTATCGACCCTGTAAGTTCTTGCCCAATCTTTGATTTGAGTTTATTGATTAGATCCTCCATTGTTTCGTTTTGAATGTAAATTGTGATGAAATTGAACATGTAGAACAAGTTAATGGAGCTATTTCCGAGCATTATTTCGTCTGCAAGAACGATTGGAGTGATATCGACCGGAATGTTGGGTAGCCATAGTGGTACTTTACTACTCGTAAGTGATGATCGACCCGAATGTTGGATCATATTTTTCTATGCGAAACAATTCTAATTTCGGAAAGGGTATGTTCGAAAAACGCAGATCCATCAAGAATTTCAAGTGCTTTCTCCATTAGTCCCAACTCGGAAATTTTACTGTCTCAAATACTGTCGACAAATAGAGCAAAGTTTGTGGGCAGTATGCGACGTTTCGTACGATCTCCCGGGCAAAAACCAATTCGGATCTTCCCAATTTCGATCGCGTCGGCTTCCATCAGGCTGCCTAGTTCAAGATATGCCTAATGGTTACTCCAAGGTTGAAAAAAAAAGAAAAAATGTAACTTGTTCTTAAGATGATTTCAAATTTCTTGACTTGTCTCTTTGCTTTGTTATGAAGGTTATTTGGGTTGAACATGTGGAGATCGAAGATGAAACCCCTCCTCATCTGCTCTACCGAGACTTATTTTATAGTGGCTCGGCTTTTGGTGCCGAGAGATGGGTTTCCACTCTTCATAGAATGTGCGAAAGATATGCTTCTTTTATGGTCCCGGCTAATTCGGCGAGGAATTTCGAAGGAGGTTGACTTCTTGCTCCCTTCATTACCCTTCTTTGATTTCATATTTTCATGTCTATTTATGAATAATGTTTAAAGTTTAATATCGAGATTTTCGATGAAATTGAGTTAGACGTATGCTTGAGCCACAAAACTCATTGTGTCTCGATTGTAGTAGTGGCATCGATCTTTCTCTATTTTGTGTTTTTTGGGCAATTTTAGGTTTACTTATCTTCTTAACGTACCTTTTAACAAGTCAAGTCGTGATTTGTAAAATATATATTATAAATAATTATTTTAATTATAATATATTAAATGTGTTTTAATTATACTCATCATAACTAGATATGTCAGAATGTATGTTAAGATGATATGCGAAGAAGATAAACTTAATATATTTTTTTTTCTTATTAGGATTTTAGATGCCTAATTTTTGTTTGATTTTAACGGATAATACCCGCTTACTTTTCAGTAATTCCTTCGCCGGAGGGGAAGAGGAGCCTAATGAAACTAGCTCAGCGGATGATCAACGTCTTTTGTGCGAGCATCGGTACATCGGACGGTCACCAATGGACGACGAATTCAGGACAAAATGATGCCGGGGTTCAAGTCTCGGTCCATAAAAGCAACGATCCTAGCCAACCAAACGGGGTTGTTCTTAGTGCGGCATCTACAGTTTGGCTTCCCGTTTCGCCTCAAAACGTCTTCAATTTTTTCAAAGACGACCGGACCCGATCCCAGGTTCTTGAACGATATATTTCATCTTCAAATTATCGTCTTTATATATCGACATGACCGTAAGTCGTTGATCATAACTTGTTCAGTGGGATGTTCTTTCGGACGGCAATTCGATCCAAGAGATCGCTCATATATCGACCGGACAACATCCCGGAAACTGCATATCCATTCTTCGGGTAAAACTCTGCCTATCTATCTTCCCAATCATAATCAAATTGATCATTAAACTATGATTTGAAATTCATCTAGGCCCTCCACACCAGCCAAAACAACATGTTGATCCTCCAAGAAAGCTGCACGGATCAATCGGGGTCGTTGATCGTCTACTGCCCGGTCGATCTTCCGGCCATTAACATTGCGATGATTGGAGAAGATCCTTCGTCTATTCCATTGCTGCCATCCGGGTTCGTGATTTCGCCTGACGGTCGAGCCGAACAAACCGAAAACGGACCATCCTCGAGCTCTGGCCCACCAAACGGTTCGTTAATTACTGTAGCGTTTCAGATTCTGATGAGTAGCTTGCCATCAGGTAAGCTTAACTTAGAGTCAGTGACGACCGTTAATAACCTTATTGGAACCACAGTCCAGCAAATTAAGACAGCCCTGAACTGCCCCAGTTCTTGATCAATAAGAGGGAGAAAGATAGAGAGAGGAGGGGTTTCTCTCTCTAGAAAACTTTAATACGAGTAGATGAGAGATTGAAGCCAATGGCAGCCATTATTTACTTCTTCTGCTGCTTCTGGTTTTCATTTTTTTAAGCTCATTACAGCTTGTACCTACTTCTTCTACTGCTCTGTGATTGAAAAAGGGTAGAGTTTAAAGAGGGAGTCAAGAACGCACCATATCTTCCAATTAGAAATCGGGGGTTCGGGTCTGGTTTGGTTCGATCGGTTTCTTTTCGTTCTTCATTGTACCGTAGTATGGTTCGGGTATTGACTTTTTTTACTCGTATGCAATCTCCTTGACATTTTGCTCTCTCTAATGACTGGTTTGGTTGAATTCTTCTTTCTCTAGAATTGTGAGGAGAGAGAATGTAATGGGGTCTGAGGAGGAAGGTGTTTCTCTCTCTAAAACCCGAGAAATGAGATGCATGGATGAGAGAGAAATCAGGGAAGAGGGTGTTTTTCTCTCTCTAAAACTCGAAGATCCAATGAGGAGAGAGAGAATCTGAGAGAGGACAGGGATGAGGGACCGGGAGTTTTCAGTTTGGAAGAAGGGGAAGTGATTGACAGGAGAGTGGATTGGGGCCCGTGGCAGTGATGCCTCTGAAAACAGATCTAAATCTAAATGGAAATATTTTCCTTTTTTAATTTTTTCAATTATTGATTTTTTTTTACTAAAATAGAGGATTACTCTAGGGTTTTGGTTCGGCTGAACCGAACCGAACCTGAAACTAAGGCGTTTCGCTCCGGGTAAATGTTTTGTTACAAAATCATTTCAGCTCGGTTTTCATATTTTTAGGTCAATTTAAAAACCGAACCGAAATACCAAAAAATATAATTAAAAATAATTGTTTTTCAATTTTTTTAAATTAAAAATAATGTTGTTGAAATATTTAAACCAAACTAAAATAGACTTCAAATTTTTTGTTAGTTTCGTAAATTGAACATTGATTTTCTGGTCGTTTTTATTTTGAGACTCGTAGTTGAAGACTGATTAGGGTCAATTCAGGCCGATTTCGAAACCGACACGAACCTACTCGCACCAGTATAATTTTGGAGAATTACGCATAAAAAAGGAAAATATATACGATACTTAGAGTTGATGGAAAATTTGATGTAATTGTGTCAAAATTCTACGTTTTCAAAATCACACATTTCGATTACGATTATATGAAAAACTTTAAAAATTATAATAAATAAATGGAGCGAATAGAGAGATAATTAATCGACGCTAAAAGTACAACATCATCCAGAATCCAGATATGTGTTCATCGATTGATATAATAATTATAATGTGTTATTAATAATTACGTAAAATTAATTTTACGTACAAATCTAACTTTCTAATGCATTATTCCTTAATTTTCGAAAATAATTAGTATATATCATATATAAAAAAAGGTAAAATAAGATGCTAATTGTCACGATAAGTGGGCTAACTTGACCGAGTTTAGGGTCGTACGACATAAAAGACTTAATCCCCTAGCCTAAAACATGATTTGTAGCGGAAAATTACTTGAATCGATTTTTAGTCCATTATTAGAATATCATTTGATTATTTAATTGTGCCAAAATTTAACCTAAACGTAAATTGTAATGATCAATGAACAAAAATTCAAGTAAAAATGTGATATTAGAGAGTAAATCTAACATTGTTGGTTTGTTTTTGTTGGGACTAAAAATGGGGTCTAGGGTTTTGAAGATAGCTATTTATCAATTGAATCTATGATGGATTTAGGGTTGGAGTTCATGTCCCATTGCCCTAAATTGAAGACCCTATAAATGCACGTAGCCCTATGTCTTCCCTTCATTTCAAAATTGTCCTTTGTACTTCCTTTTTTTTTTATTTTTAATTGCAGAATAATTCACATTAATAGCCTGCATTATTTTGTTTGAAAGAAGAATTCAATTTTTCATACCATTTATTCATATATATATATATATATATTATAAATAAGTTTGTCTTCGCTCTCTTATCATATTTCCTAATGTGTTACTATCAATTTTATTATATTTAATAAATAAAAATATCAATAAAAATTTATTATTTAAATTAACTCAATTCAATTGTGAATCGATATGTCAGAAGATATGATAAGAAAGTAACTCATAGTTTATTCATGTATACGATAAATATGATGCATTGTGCGTATATTAATTAGTGACAAAATGTATAAGATTAGATGTAATTTACCCGGTACACACAACGGGAATAAGAACACTGTTTGGTTTCTCCATTAACTCCATTAACGCACAGCTTTGAAAGATCTCATTAACTTAAATTCCAAAATAATGGCAATCTGGAACCCTAATTCAAGCTGACACACTGGTTTTTCGAGTTTAGGAAGGCCAGATGTAAAGTTCTAAGTTAATCCCAGAAAGTCAAAACCCTAACCCTAATTTCTTAGCTTCTTCGGCAGCATGACGAATAAATTACTTATATAGCCAACGTGTCAGATGGTTAGATAAGAATCGACCTGTAATTTCTGCTATAAATACGATCTTGTTCTTGAGTTGAAGATCTGGTTCTTGTTTGCTGGTTTTCTTGTGTGTTTTCCTTGTCTATGGATACCCGGAAGGTGAATTTATCGCCGGGGCCGGGGCAGGATAATGGCGTGTTTTCTCGCCCTTCCCGACTTTTTTCGGTTGGAGAAGGATTAGGGTTTGACCCTAGGGTTAACCGGAAATGGTTGACCACCGAGCAGTTCGGAGGTATCGGGAGAGGGATCGGGAATGGCGGTGGTGTAGACATTGCCGTAGGCTTAGGAGTAGGCTCGGAAGTCGGTGCCAGGATAGGGTTTGGTCGAAACGGTCTCGAAGGTGGGTCAGTCATCGGGCCGGCGGAGCCGTCGGGAATATAGTTGGCGGCGGGGTCGGTCATGGCGGCGGTGTCAGTGGCGGAATTGGAGGAGAGTTTCGGGGTGGAAACGGCGACGGTGGTGAAATCGGAGGCGGTGGACGGTGAAATATATCGATCGATTCAAGCCTGTGTATAAATAAATAACCTACATAGTTAAGTCTTGATTAGAATAAAATCACCTTTGCTTATTGTAAATGTTTATGAATATCTCGACTTTTTAATTTACGTCTATTTTAGAGCACAAAGTTTATCCATCCTTAGAAGATAAATTATACGACAAAAATAAATTACCATGTGACGATTTATTGCTCTATGTCTTCCATTCATTCCAAATTTGTCCTTGTTACTTCCTTTATATTTTTATTTTTAATTAATAATTTACATTAATTTTTTACCACATGGAAGCCTGCATTATCTTGTTTGGAAGAAGAATTCAATTTTTCATACCATTTATTCATATATATATATTGTAAACAAATTTATGTTTACTTATATTTAATAAATAAAAATTTATTATTTGAATTGACTCAACTCAATCGTGAATTGATATGTCAGGAGATATGAGAAGAAGGTAACTCATAATTTATTCATTTAGACGATAAATATGATGCATTGTGCATATATGAATTAGTGACAAAATGACGCATAAATATTACATCACAATATAAGATTAGATGTAATTTTCATATCGATGACGTTTGTTCCGAAGCACACGAACACAAATACCATTTATAGAAAACAATAATTTTTTTTTGTTTACAAACCGTCGTTAATGGTTAACTTATAATGTGAGACATTAATTGATATAATTAATATTATATATAAATACAATAATTAAAATAAATTATTATTATCACGTCAAAGGTAAAATAAAAGAAAATAAAATAATTATTACCAAACAACATTGTCGTGGAAAAAGTGCCCCATATTGAATTGAATTGGCAAAAAGCAGTAGAATCGATGTTTTTGGTCTGATTTAATTCGGTTCAACCATTAGTTAATCGACAATAGTTTATTTTTTTTATTTAACAATTAAACTCATCCCTTAATCGACAATAGTTTTTTATTTAACCATTAGTTAATCGATGTTTCTTCTCGAGTTATTACCGAATCATTAACTCATCTTTGGCGTTCATATGTTGCATATTTTTAATCTATGATTTTAATTTTTAAACTTTGAAATCACAATTTACGATTTGAAAACCTAAAATGAGAAATATTTGAGAAAAAACCTACAAGTTATGGCTTCAAATCCATCAATTTCGAGTTACAATGCGAATATCCAAAGTTTATAATTTTAACAAAGGCCGAGGTTAATCTTCGGGTCGTCACATGCTCTTTTCAACGCAAAAGTTCGAACCAAACTCGACTTTTCTAATTTTTTAGTATTTTCTTTGTCAAAACCGAATCAAAATTGAACCGAGATCGTGGGTTTAGTTTGGTTTTAGGGCCCATGATTCCATATGGCTCAAAAGGGGATCAAATCGACAAATTGAAAAACCTACATGAACTACACAAAACCCTAATCTTGAAAGCAACGGCGGCATCATAAATTGTGGAACAAATCACATGATACCACTCGATGTCCACATATAATATTACTTGTCCCTACTTCCTATCTGCTTTCCTTAATTTACCCGATTGCTAGATCTCCATTTGTCGCTCGAAACCAATGTTGAAGAGAGAGTGGGGAGAGAGAGAAGTGTGGTGAAGGATTGTCTCGGAGTTCGGCGTGACTCGAATTTGTTTTGGATCATGCTAGTAGACCTATGATAAAATCTCATTAAAATTTTATTTTTTTCTATAAATTGATATAAGTTAGAGTCGCAAAACTAATAGTTGTATTTAGATTTTCATAGTAGATTTGTTTCTCTGTCTGTGATTTTCTTCTCGAAAGTATTTTTACACGTTAAATTTTGTGTTCCACTTGTTAATCTCTTTTTCGTTTATCGTTCGATTATCGACGGAGGAGTATTGGGTAAGAATTTGCACATGATCAGATAGACCGAACTTGTTTGTGTGGAGGGATGCACTCATACTTCACACCCAACCACGCAACTCCTGTCTTAGTTTAAAATGAAGTTTTGGTTTATGCTTTGTAAATCTCTGGTCTGAGACATGTAACCTGCAGGTAATGACTCCGAGGTCAAATTCTATTTGGAATCTCCAAGAAAGAAAAAGTTTATATGATGCAAGTTTTCAAAGAATTTTTGTCATTTATATCCTGGGATGAAGATTGTCCCCTAGGAAATTCTTCCTTTTGCATTATCCTTACAACAGAGCTTTTGGATCATGAGCATGATCTCAATTTTGATCAATATCCTTATTTGTCGTTTTAGGTTTCTTTGAGATTTGTTAATGTGGTGAAGCAACATTTTTACTCTTGATTTTGCCTTTTTGTGCAGAAGTAACCCATTAGTTTTGATGTTCATAGGGTGAGAACGAAGAAACAGGGAAAAGGATAATTCTCATTAACAAATGACCAATTCGGTACCTGGAATTTCATCCCTTTTGTGGCTCCAATTAACATGGAAGGATACGAACAGAAGAACGACTCTGGTCTGTTTGCCTCGGGCTACCATATTACAACACGACATGCCCGAATCCTCCATTGGATCGAAGCTTTAAAGAGAAGAGATCTTGCTCTGCCTCGAATCCAGTCCCTTACTAAAGCAGAAGATGAGGAGAAGCATATCGAGGCGGTCGAGTGTCGGAGACAAGAAGCTCAGGCTGATACCACGACCAAGAAGGCCATTAAGGGGTTCGTGCCGTGTAAAAGATGCATGAAAAACAGAGGAACAAGCTCATGTCTCATTGTTTCTGAGGAGAGAGAAAGGCAGAAAGCCAGAGTTTGCACGTAGCATCTCATCTCTCTCTCCTCTCTTCAAATTAGTTTTCAAGGTCCGTAACCAAAATCTCTTGAGCTAATTTAGGGAAGAAGGTAGCGAAACAAAATCTGGTTAATGCTTGATCTTGAATTTAAGATTGACACGTGTCACTTCTGTCAGATTTTTACACTTTTTTTGGTACTTGTGTATAATCTGATTTGGGCTCATAACTTAACATAATCGTACTGGATTTATAGCTATTTACGAATAATTAACGTGTTTAAATATATTTGTAATAACCTAGAAATAAAACATTATATTATGCTCTCGAATGCGAAAACTATAGTCAAATGATGGATTAAAACATCTAGAAAGAAGAATTTTCATCACTAGACTCAGCTAGCAAAAAAAATTAATTATAATGACACACATCGTTAAAATTAAATAAAAAATAAAAGTCTAATGCTAGACTTTCTTATAATTGAGGCACGAGATGAATATTAACTACGCCTAATTTTAGTTGTCCTGCCCATTTTAGTTGCTTTGATTTGCTTAGTTCATGACCATTCGTTTAATTCAGTTCTGGTCCTATTTTTTTAAAATTTGTGAAATTAAACTGGACCGACTCAAATATAATAAAAATATATTTTTTAAAAGATGAAACTAGAACTAGATTGTATTTTACGATTCTAATTCTAATTCCGCAGACCGTGAGTTGAAAGAATGATTCAAAATTTAATAAAACTCGACCCAAAACCAAATAAATTCTTAGTTAAATTAAAAAACCGATTTTAAAATCGGTTCAATCACTCAAAACTAACTCAAATATAATAAAAATATATATTTTAAAATATAAAACTAGATTAGAATAAATTAAAACCGGATCGTATTTTTCGATGATTTCGGTTTCAATTATAATTGATCCCAAAACTGGACCGGACCTTTCTTCTCCCCCCTACTTCCCTAGCTGGTTTATTTTTCTTTTACTTTGCTCCTCTCTGTATTTTCCCTTCTCAGTGTGCCACTTCTGGGCGATTCTCTCAGCTTGCGACGATTTGGAAGGAGCTGCTTTCATCCTTCCAGCCATGGAATATTCCAACGACGAGTTTTAGGAGTAATTTGAGAAATTGTTTGTTCCTTTCTTCAATCCAGCTGCACAAGTGGGCGTTTATTCCCGGTCATTACAGATTCTCTTATCTCGTCACCTTGCCTCTGTTCGTTACTCTTTACTGTTTCCTTCTTTTGTGACTTATTTTTCCCTTAATCATCAATAGTGGCGTGTTTGGTGGAATGATGATCAAAATCCCAGCTTCAACTGAGACGATGGGGATAATGGTTGATTTTAAGTGGCTCCTCTAATCTTTGAATCCGCTAGACTTAAAGGAAAAATGAATGATTTTTTTCCCAATGTTCTTCTCCGTTCTTTTAAATATTCTGCTATTACAATCCTTAGCTTTTTTAAGAAACGATTAAATCTTGACAAGCACTGACAATGAAGGATGGCTTTCAGGTTCTCTTTTGGGCTGTTTGTAATGATCAAGACCTCAGTCCTTCCTTTCCAAGTACGTATTGTGGTGTGTTAACTCTAATTGTTCTACTTCCTACTTTCTTTAGCTTTGATGTGCAAAGAGAAGGATTTTTGGTTGTTCATCTTTTTTCTTTTTCAATCTCTTCTCAATCGGGTCTCCTTGCATTTTCTCTTCAATCCTAGCTGTGGTTAAACAATATTGGCTAGTTCATTTATTTATTTTTCAATCTGTTCATCATTCGGCTCCCCTAGCATTAAGACAACAACGGCTAGCTGGTTTATTTTGTAATGCTGGCTGTGATTTTAACTCTTCAATTTTCCATCAAAAGTTTGCAGGACCTAATCATTTAAAGAGAGGAGGAACAAAAATGGAGCTCACTCTAACACAACCTGATGATTGGCATCTCCATCTCCGGGATGGTGAACTTCTAAAAGCCGTTGTACCTCACTGGTAAAATTTAATGTATCTTCAAAGCTTGATCCGGCTGTTATTGGATTTGGTAAAAGCTTGTTTGTGAGCTGATTGCCAGTCAAAGCTTTCTTTTGTTTTATGGATGGATGGATATATCATTTTTTTCATGTTATTTTTTATAATTGTTTTGCTTGCAGTGCAAGCTACTTTGGGAGGGCTATAGTAATGCCAAATTTGAAGCCTCCCATAACCACTACAGCTCTTGCAGTGGATTATCGAGAATCTATATTGAAAGCCCTACCTTCTAATAGTAACTTTACTCCTCTTATGACTCTTTACCTCACAGATAATACTAGTCGGGATGAGATCAGACTTGCTAGTAAGTTACCTTTATGCATTAATTATGAGCTATTGCTGTCATAATTTCACTAGTTATTTCTTCCTATTTATAAAAAATTCAAGTGTGATTGTTTTTATTGTCAGAAAGAAGTGGGATTGTTTTCGCTGTGAAATTGTATCCTGCAGGCGCGACAACAAATTCCCAAGATGGTGTTACAAATATTTTTGAAAAGTGTCTACCTGTTCTTGAAGAGATGGTTGAGCAGAATATACCTTTATTGGTAACCGTAGATTACTGACCAAATTATTTTGTGTTCATTTTGTTTTATGGGTCTTTATTTTACAAAAAAAAATGTCATGTGCATTTAACATTTTTTTTGTATTATTAATGAAACATTCTAAAAAATACAAAAGTGTGTTTGGCCATGCATTGTCATGCAGAGGTGAGAACATCAATATTCAAATTAGTAGTTCCATGCAAGTTATCGATGTGGCAAACTTAATTCCTTACCAACAGAATTCTGTGTTTCACACTGATACACCATGAAGCATTCTTTTTTTTTTTTTTACAATTTTTTAGTGTTTTAAAGTGGTTTTTTTCTGATGGTATGAAATCTCTCTCGTTGTGAAACCTGAAGGTTCATGGCGAGGTAACAGATTCAAATGTAGATGTTTTCGATCGTGAGAAGGTCTTCATTGAAACCATTTTGAAGCCATTGATACAAAAGCTTCCAAATCTGAAGGTTGTGATGGAGCACATAACTACCATGGATGCTGTGACTTTTGTCGAGTCATGTAAAGAAGGTATACTTAAAATAACTTTAATTAGAAGTTCTTTTGTGATTATCATAATTAAAAAATGAAGAAAGTTTTTTAGGTTACATTTTCTCTGGATAAGGAATATGACAGTTTTATTTAATTCTGTTTTGAGTAATATTAAGTTTACTTTTTTTGCATATTTTCTTATTATGCATGCTAACACGTCGGATTTTAATTGTTTTAATTTAAAATGTATTTAATGTATTTTAATTAAAATTAATATTTATTATATTAATCACAATCTGACACGTTATCATAAGAAAATATGCTAAGAAGATAAATCTAGCATTATCCTTTTGTTTTTGGCATATGAAAATTGGTGGGCTGTCTTTTTTGTATTTTACAGGATATGTTGCAGCTACTGTCACTCCTCAACATCTTGTTATGAATAGAAATTCTCTATTCCAAGGAGGATTACGGCCACATAATTACTGCCTTCCAGTGCTCAAGAGAGAAATTCATCGTATGCTCCCACCATACTCATCGTGCATTTATTGGACTCAATTTTTCGGCTATGGCTGAGGAGGGTTAATGTTTATAGTGTTATTATCTGCCTAAGACACAATATGGAGATTCTTTTTCTAACATGGACGTTCTTTTTCTTTAATTATTTTGATTTTCATTAGGACAAGCTATCGTGTCGGCTGTTACGAGTGGGAGTAAGCGATTTTTTCTAGGAACGGATAGTGCTCCCCACGAGAGACGAACAAAAGAACGCCCGTGCGGATGTGCTGGCATCTACAATGCCCCTGTTGCCTTATCATTGTATGCCAAAGTTTTCGAAGCGGTAAGCTTTTTGTGAGGCTTTAGATTCTCATCATTGCATTCATATTTAGTCGAATTTAAGAATTTTGACGTGGAAGTAGGTTCAGGAAAAGAGATAAATTATCGGAAACCATTTTCGGGTGTCGATTTCTGAGTTTTTTTTTCCGTCTTTTAGGCGGGTGCTCTCGACAAACTAGAAGCATTTACGAGCTTTAATGGTCCAGACTTCTATGGCCTCCCGAGAAACTCTTCGAAAATAAAATTGAGGAAATCCCCATGGAAGGTACCTGGCTTCTTTTCATTTTCTTTTGGAGATATCATCCCAATGTCCGCCGGTGAAACCCTCGAATGGCAGCCATGCGCCGAATAACATGAAGCTTCACGTGCGGAAGGCAGTAAGTCTTCGGTTTTATTACAGTTTTGGCAATCATCTTGGAGATGTCTGAAATCGTAATCATCGATTAATTTCGATGAATTCTATCAGTGAATGAGCAGCAATGCCATAACCATTGAAGATTATGGAGATTTAGTGTGAGAGAACTTGATCTTGTATTCTTATAATAATGGGAATTTGTGATAAACATTTTAAAGTATATATTTAAGAAAATTGATAAATTTTTAAAAATGGACATTATGCATTTTTATTAAAAAAATAAAAAAAATGTTTTATTTACCCGACATGACCCGACCCGTTTCGTAGGGCCGGCTGGAAGAAGCAGCACAAGAGTCGGAGAACTTGGAAGGAAAAAAAGTGGGAAAAGGCTTTTGATTTTTTCGCAGATCTTCTAGAGAGAGGGAGCGGGAGAGAGAAAGAGTGACGATTTGAAGGCACAAGATGGGCCGTCAAGCAATTGCGAAGCTGATCGGTTCCGTTGCGTCTCGCCGAGCTGCAGCGCCGTCTTCAAACTCCCTGATTTCGAGGCTTGCGTCGGGGACGAGGCATTATTCGGCGGCGTCGCCTTCACCGCCGGCTGTTTTTGTGGACAAGAACACCCGTGTTATCTGCCAAGGCATCACTGGGAAGAATGGTACTTTTCACACCGAGCAGGCCATAGAATACGGCACCAAAATGGTCTCATTCTCTCTCCCTGGCATCAGTTTTTGTTAAATCAATTTTAGGAATAATCTTCTTTTGATTTAGAACTCCTAGAAAATGTCAGTAGCCCCTAGAACGAGAATCAAATTACAAGTAGAAACTAAAAGGAACTGTTTTATCTTGAAAGAATAGATTTCCTCTCTGCAGTAGACCATCTTTAGTTCTATCAATTCATTCAAGGCAAACAAATGAATTTGTATGAAATCATCAACGTGATCCACCATATCCACAGTGTGTCGCGATATATGAAGGTCGGTAGGCCAGGGGTCATGGTCTAGCTTTTGAGGGTTGAGAACATGAAGAGAGAAGATGATCTTCCTACTCGCGTTTCTCTTTTTGAAAAAAAAATGATCTTAGTCGAATGCCGTGTCCTGGGAGAAGTTCCTGAAGAAGGGAAAAGGAAAAGTCAACTCTCATGCCGGATCCCACCTTTTAGAAAGCAATAAGACCGTATGAAGTTCATTACCGTGCAAATATCTTGTGTTTGCCAACAACGTTGTGCAAATAGCTCGAGGTACCACAGCATTAAACTTCATGTTGTTAAATGAGAAAGCTGTACGCAATCAAATTTACTAGTGTTACATTAGTCTAAGCATTGCGCAAGAATGAACTTTCATTAGTAGCAACAGTAGGCAACAGCAAGGTAGTTATGTCCAGTCTATTCTTAAAGAGCATTCTGAGTCATGTGATGGAAGTGGAAGTAGGAGAAAGATGAATATATATATGTTGGAGGGGTCATTATGTTGGCTGCATTGACATTTTTGCATTTTAGTGGAGTGAGATTTGGGGGATAAACATGGAGATAAAAGGGGAGGGAGAAGAGACCTGAGGCACCTTGGTAAAATATTCACTGGTTACATGGAAATTGAAAAATATTATAATGTCTAGCATGTCATTGGTGTACATTCGTAGACAAAATACCTTTGAGAAGTCTGTATCTTGAAAATGGGTAATGGAGCAAAACACCAGCTAAAATTTCTACTGCCGTAGATATAGGAACAGCATCAGGCCACCTTCTTTTCTGATCAGTTATACATGTCATTCTTGGTCCAAAAGAGCTATCTTGCAAAAGATTTTGTGTCAATTTTCAAAGAGATTTTGAATCCTTCAAATTTACTATCTCTCCTTATTAAAAACACACATGGATACAACCTTTTTTTTCCATGCATTGAATCTATGGCTTCTCCGAGATCATTGATCTTAATCAATCGATATTTCTAACACTGGACGAAGTATTTGTTAATTCTGATTCTATTGCATATGTGAGGCTTGGGTTGAGGGATTTAAGTCATAGCGTATGCCTTTTCATATTAGTTACTATTGACAGGATTACCATATAGAGGTCTTTATAAGGGCAGGTTTTATATTTATTGCCCAACTTTGCTATTTTTTAATTTTTTTTGCTGTAAAAATGGCCTATGCTCGATCTTAATCAATTGATATTTCTAACACTGGACGAAGTATTTGTTAATTCTGATTCTGTTGCATATGTGAGGCTTGGGTTGAGGGATGTAAGTCATAGTGTATGCCTTTTCATATTTGTTACTATTAACAGGATTACCATATAGAGTCTTTACAATGGTAGGTTTTAAATTTATTGCCCAACTTTTCTATTTTTTAATTTTTTTTTGCTGTAAAAATGGCCTATGCTAGTTCCTTTATAATATATTTTGGTGAAACGGGATGCTATAAATTCTTTTAGACCTAAAGTATCTCGTATTTTTATTGTAAAAACCTCTTTTTTATTGAAGTTATCAAGAAAAGAAGTAGATTTGAAACACATATGCTTGCTAGTTCTTTCGCATATATATGTTCAACTTCCCAATATCAAACAAAAGCTATTATCAGCTAATCCATCAGTGCAACAAAATTCAACTATAAAAAAGTAATTTAAAAGCCTCAAAATCAAGCATCTTATCATAAAAGATGATCATGTTCCTTTCAGTTCAGAACTAAAGAAACTTCTTTTCATGAAAGATGATTATATAATCTCATCATTTTGAGATTTCGGTTACTAATAGTTTCAATTCATGCTTCTTTTTTTTTTGTCTCTCTCTGAATGCTTTTCAATTCGTTTTTTGTGAGATAGGTAGGGGGTGTTACTCCTAAGAAAGGAGGGACAGAACACCTAGGGCTTCCAGTTTTTAATTCAGTTGCAGATGCAAAAGCTGAGACAAAGGCCAATGCTTCGGTCATTTATGTCCCCCCACTATTTGCTGCAGCAGCTATTATGGAGGCATTGGAAGCTGAATTAGATCTTGTTGTTTGCATTACAGAGGGTATCCCACAACATGATATGGTTTGTTAAATTAATTTTTTCTGCCTTGGGATACATGCTTCCTTATGTTATTTTATGATGAAGCACTGGCTACTATTTAAAATTTTTCGATTCTGTGGTGTAATTAACACCATCTTTAGATGATTTAGGTATTCTTTGAAGAAACAAAGAATGACGTACATGCTTTGTATATGGTCTTGATAGACATTATTTTTTTATTCAGAAGTCCTCTCTAATGCTCAACCAAGTTGTAATATTGTAAATTTCAGGTTCGAGTGAAAGCTGCTCTTAATAAACAATCCAAGACTAGGCTAATTGGGCCAAATTGCCCTGGCATTATAAAGCCTGGAGAATGTAAAATTGGAATTATGCCTGGCTACATCCATAAACCTGGTCGCATTGGCATTGTATCCCGATCTGGTACCCTGACTTATGAGGCGGTGAGTATTTTATCATTACAGCATCATTGTCGAAGTCTACTCAAACACAAATATTTCTTTTTTATATAAGGAAAGGGAGTGAGTCCATTTCCTCTTTGTATTGCTTTTATCAACCTTTGGTGTTTTCTTTATGAAAAATAAAATTTTACATGCAATTTTATTATGGCAATTTTTGTTGTGAATTTCTTAACTTGATATTTCTTTATCCATATCGGTTTAAAAAAAAATACTTATATTGCTATGATTTTGATTTTATTTGATGTTCAACTTCTGCAGGTGTTCCAAACAACAGCTGTTGGTCTTGGACAATCTACCTGTGTTGGTATTGGTGGTGATCCTTTTAATGGCACAAATTTTGTTGACTGTCTTGAGAAGTTCCTTGTTGACCCTCAAACAGAAGGTGAAATATTTCTTGAAGACTTGAACTATTCGTTTTTGTTTTTACTCATTATTTTTTGTTTATTGAGATGTAGGTAGAATTGTGGAAATATTGAGTTTTTTCGATCCTCATTCAAATAAATTGGCTCTAGCAGCGTGAAACATTTGCCAGAAACATCATTTTGTTTGCTTGGAAGCTTAGCTAATAATTTACTAACCACTTTCTATATTCGGTTCTTTTAACTTCAAATAATGAATTCACTTGATCAGTGAAAAAAATATCTAGTTCTGATAGAAGGGTTTGGTCAAGAAAGTTCCCTCTATGATGAGAAGCTGAATCATATGCTTTATTACTTGGTCCTTGGTGTTGTTAATCATGGATCTGTCAAAGTTTCCAAAATTTACTCCATTTTGCTTTTTTCTCTGGTAAAGTTTTTGTTATTTACATCCCCTGCTTGGCCGTGGAGGCATTGAATATTACCGCTTTACTTTAGAAGATAGTATGAAAAATTAAAAATAATGTCTGTAGGCACGTTAATGCTTATCCATCTTGTAATCAGGGATCATTTTAATTGGAGAGATTGGTGGAACTGCTGAAGAGGATGCTGCTGTTTTGATAAAGGTTGTGCAACCACTTAACTGTTTGTCGTTCCTGAATTTTGTAAAGTACCCATTTGAAAGAACATCTGAGAAAAATGATATAGCATCTGTTTATTTATGGGATGAATTAACAAACTGTTTATTAAAGGCTGTTGAGATTTATGATGAGCATTAAACGTGCTTATCTTGGGTAGACTAGGGAATAATGAAAAGGAGGAAAACATATTCATTGATATTCAAAAAATAGTTAATACAACTCTAATGACCTCTATTTATAGGAAAAATAAACTAATTATAATACCTCAAATATCTTTATGATTATAATACTAATAATATTAACTCAACCTCTATTATATAATGCATTGATTTACCAGAAAAGAAAAGATGAAGAGAAAATAAAAGAATGTACACCGACTTTTGAATTACTAATTTTGCTAATGCTAGCAATTGATATTTTTGTCAAAATTAACCCGGAACAAAAATCAGAGAGAAGTCGGAAAGAGAAGATGATTAGTAGTGTTATTGAAGTATTATTATTGTTTCTGTTTTAACTGATTTTATTCTAACAATTTTATAAATGATGCAATGTTATATTGCAGTAAAGATGAAAAATCAGTGTTATTGCATTTGCTTTTATCATTGAAACTTTAATATTTGACATGTTAACAGGAAAGTGGAACCGAAAAACCTGTTGTTGCATTCATCGCTGGTCTAACTGCGCCACCTGGCCGCCGAATGGGTCATGCCGGAGGTATTATTTGTTATGAAAACTTTCATTTGGTTATCTTTCTAATTCTCTACTGCTTACCTGAAGCCTAGTTGTTTGTCATACTTGATGGGCATAAAAGTATTACTGTAAAGACCAAGATCATTCTTTTCACTCAAGATTATGGCTACTATGTTGCACATGATTTAGAGTTTGGTTAATTAATAGTAAGGTTATTTTATTAATATTAGTTGGGGTAATTTAGTAATTAGCATTAGGATACTTTTCCTATAAATGGAATTATTAGGGTTGTATCTGATCATCTTGTGAATATATATGAACTATGAACTGAAATCCTCTCTAGTTGAGAGCTTCCTTTTCAAGCTATAGCTTGTGGTCACCGGAATGGCTACCGCCAGACCATAATAGAGTATTTTATTTCTGTAACTCTCTGTTTATCTCTACCCTACTCGAAATGAGCACATTCGGAGCTCAATATAATATTATGTTTAGAGCAAAAAATACATCACATCGCTAACGAAGTTAGATAGATTCTCTTCCTAAAATAATGGTATCTGATATTGAAGCTTGTCTTGGCTGGCCTGGCAAATTGGGGGCCTTGGCTGGTCCAAGGGCTGCTGACATTTAATCTCCATTTTCTTCTTCAAGCCTTCCCGAGTCATTCATTTGGTCGAAAAGGAAAACCACCCTTTCCTTCCTCCCCAAGAGGATGATGTTGAGAAGTTGTTTTGTTTCCCAGCCAAGTTTATTCATCATTAAAATTATATTTATAAGTTATTGCAGTTGATTTTGGGAAGTGTTTCAAAATACCCGAAAAAAAGTGATTTTGAGAAGCTATTTTGCAGCACAAGTTTACAATATGTTTTGATTGTGGCTTTGCAGCTATCGTGTCCGGTGGGACAGGTACAGCGCAAGGCAAAATCAAGACCCTAAGAGAGGCCGGGGTAAATGTAGTAGAGTCTCCTGCAAAAATTGGAGTCACTATGCTCGATGTTTTCAAGCAGAGGGGTCTTCTTTAAATGCTCTCGAGTCGAAGGTTGAAACTCTAAATTCATTTCGTTTTTTCGTGATCATCACTGAAAATAAACTGCTGATTTGATTTTTCTATACAAAAAAATCTATGAATATGGCTTCCATTTAATTATCGGAGCTCCGAATTCCATGAGAATTTGATGGAGAAAATGCCGGCTGCTCGTAGATTCGTCGTTTTTTTATGTTAAATTCATATACGATTGAAAAATATCGTCTTTTGCTTTTGTTAAATGCACCGAATATGAGTGCTGAAATTGGTAATGATATTGGGCAATTTGATGTGCTGAAGTTGGTATCTTTTGAAGCTGAGTAGCTTTGATTTAGTTTTGATCCATGGATGGTAAATCGAGTGGTTCAGATTTAGTCAATGAGTTTCGTATCCTCCGTGGTTGATAGATCCGGACCGTTAAATTAGATACTTTTAGGGTTAAATCATCATAAATATTAATTTATAGTAACAAAGGTTTACACTTTTATCATATTCTTTAAACATATTTTTTATGTGTTGAGTTAGGATTGATTGGTTAAATTATATTTAATGAATTATCATTAAAATAATTATTAGATAGAAGTAGAAATTGATTTGGGCCTAAACCTGGGCCTATCATTGAACTGGGCCTGGGCTTGCCTGTCCCTTACATAGAAGCCCAATTAGTGGCTAAGCGATTTGGGGTTTGACTAAATTCAACGCTTCCTCACTCTCTGCCATTGATGAAATTCAGATCCGACTCTGGTCGTCTTCTCTCGTTTTGCCACTAGGGTTTTGCGGTCTCATTTCTTCGATTTCCCCCTCTCGCAGAAGATAAAATTACTGTCGAAAGTCCGCGTCGATGAGTGGTTGATTCAAATTACAGCTCCTACTTGTAGAATTTTCGATTTTGTTTTTGCTTTTGCTGATTTCATTTGCTGCGGATCATGGGTGGTAAGGAGCCCATTGATGGAACTGCGAAGTCTGGATCGAACAATCATGGGAATTCTGCTTCAATGCCGGGGAGTTTGAAATCAGATCTTCTTAACAGTTTCTCGCTTAAATCATTTAAGCTGAAGACCAAGCAGCAGGAGCTTCTGATCCGGGTTTCAATTCTCTGCCTCGTTTACGTTCTTGCTTTCATCACCAGGCTCTTCAGCGTCCTTCGCTACGAGTCTATGATCCACGAGTTCGATCCTTACTTCAATTATCGAACTACTCTCTTTCTCACTCAGAAAGGTTTCTATGAATTCTGGAACTGGTTTGATTCCGAGAGTTGGTATCCCCTTGGTCGGATCATAGGCGGCACGCTCTACCCTGGCCTCATGGTCACTGCCGCTTTAATTTACTGGACACTCAGGTTTTTGAGATTTGCTGTTCATATCCGCGAGGTCTGCGTCTTGACCGCCCCATTCTTCGCTTCTAATACCACCTTGGTCGCCTATTTCTTTGGGAAAGAAATTTGGGATTCCGGCGCCGGACTTGTTGCTGCTGCATTGATCGCAATTTGCCCAGGCTACATTTCGAGATCAGTTGCAGGTTCGTATGATAACGAAGGCGTGGCTATCTTTGCGTTGTTGCTCACCTTCTTCTTGTTTGTGAAAGCCGTGAATACGGGATCATTGTCCTGGGCTTTGGCTTCGGCTTTTGGGTATTTTTACATGGTTTCCGCATGGGGTGGTTATGTGTTCATAATCAATTTGATTCCGCTTTATGTGTTGGTTCTTTTGGTCACTGGGAGGTACTCGATGAGATTATATGTGGCCTACAATTGTATGTATGTGTTGGGTATGCTACTAGCTATGCAGATTCGCTTTGTTGGATTTCAGCATGTCCAGTCCGGGGAGCATATGGCTGCCATGGGCGTTTTCTTCTTGATGCAGGTTTTAGATAGTTATAACTCTTTTTCCACTTATAAAGTACATGTACTTTCTCTCAGATGGATCTCTGTATTGAACTCATCTTCTGTTTCAATTATTTTTTTTCCTCTCAAAAGAAATCTATCATGTCTAACTTCAGATTTGTCACCCACTTGCACTCTTTGACTTAACTTGTGGAATTAAGTATTTTTATTCTTCTTAACCTGAAGAAGTTATTGATTGGAGTAACTTTTTGAAGCAATTAACCATGTCATTTTGGCTGATCTACTATATGTGCAGGTATTTTACTTCTTGGATTGGGTGAAACACCAGCTAAATGATATAAAATTGTTCCAATCCTTTTTGAAGATCTCCGTAACTTGCGCAGTAAGTGTAGGGGCTGTTGCTTTTGGTGTAGGCACAGCATCGGGGTTTATCTCTCCATGGACAGGGAGGTTTTATTCACTTCTGGATCCGACATATGCCAAAGATCACATTCCAATTATTGCATCAGTCTCTGAGCATCAACCAACAGCTTGGTCATCATTCATGTTTGATTTCCATATTTTGCTTTTTCTTTTTCCCGCTGGCCTCTACTTTTGCTTCAAGCGGTTGTCAGATGCCACAATTTTTATAGTTATGTACGGTCTTACAAGCATGTATTTTGCCGGTGTTATGGTTCGATTAATTCTTGTTGCTACACCAGCAGTATGCCTGATTAGTGCCATTGCCGTTTCTGCCTCAGTAAAAAATTTGACCCAAGTACTAAGGACGAGTACCAAAGTTGCTCAGTCTGGCTCTACCAAAGGAACAAGCAATGTGAAGGGTTCTTCCAAGGTGAATTTTTGCCTCTTCTACTCTTTTGTTTTTCCTATTTAGTGGCTTGATTGATTATCCATTTGGCTAGGTTTTAGTACCGTCTAATAGTCTTTCAATAATTGATTAACATCAGGAGATGCATTGCATCATGGCTACACCATCAATGTTATTTTCTAACTTGTGAATCTAAGTGATGCCCTTTGTTCGGCGAATTTCCTTTACTTCTATGGTTCCTGAGCATGTGGCATAGAGTCAGCCAATGCTCTTTTTGTGCTACGTATAGTGAAACAAAACAGTTCATTCTTCTCGTATACTCTTTTATGTTTGACTTGATACTTTGTGAGTAATGCTTAGCTGTTGGGAGGAACTTTATCCATTCGACTTTGAAATTTTTGTTGGAAGTTCGTTTTATTATTTGACTGTCAAAAACTTTGATTATGAGAATATGTAATGTGAGGTTGATTTCACTTGTACTTATCGAGAAACAGGCGTCTCCTGATCAGACTCAACCTTTCCAAAAGAATGGAGCTATTGCACTACTTTTTGCTGCCTTTTATTTGCTCAGTAGATATGCTACTCACTGTACATGGGTCACATCGGAGGCTTACTCATCTCCGTCAATAGTTTTGGCTGCAAGGGGTGCTCATGGGAACAGGGTTATTTTTGATGACTATCGCGAGGCATACTTTTGGCTTCGACAAAATACTCCTCAAGATGCAAAGGTGATGTCATGGTGGGATTATGGATATCAAATTACTGCAATGGGAAACAGGACTGTTATTGTTGACAATAACACATGGAACAATACACATATTGCTACTGTTGGGCGTGCAATGTCGTCTTATGAAGATGAAGCATATGATATCATGAGATCCTTGGATGTAGATTATGTATTAGTTGTCTTTGGCGGTGTCACTGGTTACTCTTCCGATGATATTAACAAGTAAGGAATAGAACATTTAAATTTCCAGCGTTCTTTACACTTTCTAATTATACAAGTCTCGTTTCTAGTTTACATTGCTGAGCCGTATGCTAGAAGTTGAGTTAGAGCTGAGATCTTATTAAAATAATAGATTGTACAATAGTAACTCATATATGTCTTTTACTCCCATGTCTCTCTTTTGTATTTTTTTTAGCAGAGTCATTTCTCCAAGTCCTTTTTTTGGAGTAATTAGTAGTGTTCATAAGTGTAGGAAAATAAATGCAAGAGCCTGTTTCTCTACATCCAGACTAAACGTTAACTGTTGTATGGTTCCTTCAAATTTGATTTGTCTCATCCTTTTCTGTCAAAAAAAATTGTGTGGTGATTGCACTAAGCAAATTAATCGAAGCAGGTTCTTGTGGATGGTGAGAATTGGAGGTGGGGTTTTCCCTGTAATTAAGGAGCCTGATTACCTTGTTAATGGAGAATATCGGGTTGACAAAGGTGCAGCTCCCAAGATGTTGAATTGTCTAATGTAAGTGTCCTGGCACCAATTATAATATCAACTTATTTTTATGATAATCATTTTGTTAATGTTAGATAGCCTAGTCCTTCCAAGCTGAGGATTTCATTGCATTTACTTAAGGTGCGGTAAAATTAGGATTGGGAAAATTGGATAGCTTTATTCTTGTTTGATATTCCCCACTTATCATTGGTTTGTGTTGTAGAAAGAATCTTTTTATATGCTATGTTCTGTAACTTTCTAAAGGGCTTGCCTACTTGCATCGGTTTTTATTGTTCGAAGAACTCATCACTGTAATTTAATGCTTTTTTATGCCATGTTTTCTATCTAAAGCGGTTACTCAAAATTAAGATGTAAATGTTTATCTTTTTCCCTTAAAAGAATGAATTTAAGATGTAAATGTTAGGTAGTATGCCATGTTTTCTATGCTAAGTTACAGTTGTGCTAAAAGAATGAATTTAACACAAGCACAGTAAGCCCCCCTGTTTTTGTATGATTCCACTAGTTGACTTTAGCGTTATCCAGTTGTTCTGCTTTTAAATTTCTCTACTTATTTCAACCCTCGATATGTATGCATTGATCTATTTTTTCTTTAGAAGTTCTGTAGTAGCATGGAAAAGATAATTTTGCTATTAAGAAGTTTTGACATGAATAGCATTCAGTTAAGGGAATGGGTAAGAAGAGATAATTGGTATTGGAGTTTTGCCCTTTGCATTTTATGTATTTGGCATCATGAGAAGCAAATCCTTGGATTCCCCGACTGGATTTGCTGGTGTTTCTTAGGATTATTAATCATAAGATTACTGTAATCACAGTCATTATGCGTAGGTGGAATTCAACTAATTTTTTTCATTTGTTGACCCTCATTTGATCATTAGGTACAAACTGTCATACTATCGATTTGGAGAGCTAGTGACAGAATATGGAAAACCTTCAGGGTAAGTGTATGGAATTTTTTTTAAATTTCTGTTCGTTTGTGGGAGTAGTTTAATACCATTGTAGAACATAGAGCAGCATCACATTTTTGCACACACCAGTTGAGAAGGAACATATGTTCCATCCTTCAGTCTTCAAATGAGGCTGTGAATCTTTTGCATGCTTACATTTGGAGAGATCTCATCATTTCCATTTTGTGGTCAACCTATAAGAATATTCTGTTATGACCCTCCCTCACTCCCACACTTCACTTGGGGGAGTACAAGTGCAAGGCTCGAATCTCTCTATGATGAAATTATTGGAGACCGAATTCTATTGCCCAGTGAAATGAGTCACTCTCTGTTACGATTCCTATCGGCCCGAGGGTTCTGACCGAGAAAAGAGAGTTGACTAGGAGAATGCCCGAGTGAAGCGGACTGGTCGTAGCGTATTATTTGTCAACTATTATATTTAATGTGAGCACGCATTATCTGTAAAACTAAATGACGAGTAGAAAACATTTGCATGCTCTAATGGTTTACAAGTCCATTACACAGTTGTAAAATCATGTGCATCGCTTCTCGTGTGCTCGACCTTTGAAAATTCATTGCTTTTAGTTAGCTGAGATCAAATAGAAACTTGAAGCTAGGTCGGAATGCGATTATGTGCGCCTATGATTTGATTGTGAGCAGTTGGGGTTATTTTTACACTTGATTTAGGACTAAAATTTTGAGGATAATAGTAATCATTGTATAGATTGGCCACTGTTTCTATTTTTGATAGAATGAACATTCTGATCATCACTGTTCTTATTTGATATCGGGTATTGAAAATTTACTGCAAAATATCACTCTTGATGTTCGTTTTTGTTTTGCGGCTAATATAGGTATGATCGTGCGAGAGGGGTTGAGATCGGAAATAAGGACGTGAAACTGGAATACCTAGAAGAGGCGTTCACGACATCGAATTGGATCGTTCGTATTTATAAAGTGAAACCACCGAAAAATAGGTGGTGAGTCTACTCCCATCCTCCCCTCTGTTTGCAGGATGGTTAAAGAAGATTTTGGATGAATTATGAGAGCCTGATCGGATGGTTGTGTTAGAGAAAGTTAATTTTTGAATGTTTTTCAAATATTTATCGGTTCTTTCCTGGCGATTCAAAAATGACATCAATGTATCGTTTCTTATAGACGATCTAATTTTAGTTCCAAATTAAATAAAACCGTAGTTCGCATTTTGATCCATGGTTTTTTTTCCGAGGATA
>QAOC01029739.1:0-13319 GCA_003255005.1 Begonia fuchsioides | reverse complement strand
TCATGCATAGAACTTTGAGGATTTTCAGAACGAGAGTTAACTCCAATGGGTTCCTCCCATCCCACCCTCGCCATTCGGTTGGGTGACTTTTGAAAACATACATGGAAAACATTTTCGTTTTTTCGTAAGACATGATGCATGAAAATGACATACTTGCACAACGTGACATTCATAGCATAAACATAAAGCATGCATAAAACATCTCCGAATCAATATAAACAAACGTCTCAAAAATGAAGATAATTCTTAAGTATACTTAACATAAACTTACTTCATTACTTTACTTAAACCCAGCAACCATCAAACAATATCAAACAAACACCAATCAAACCCAAACACTTGGACCGGTGCACGGTGCGATACACCCCAAACAAAGTATTCTTATTCTACTTATTCATAATCGTAACCAATCTGCATTTACTTTTATTTATTTCTAATTATAAAACTTTAATCCTACTCTTTGTGATGTAGTCCCCGAAGGGCCAAAGACATGCAAGATTCACTTACTTGGATTCCAAGCCGCAGAATACTCCTTATTTCCTTCACTTTCTTTACTTGATTCCAAACAACCTTAACATCACAAATATGTTTACATTAGAATTTCCCAAATTTACCCTGTTTTTCTCCCAACTTACAACAGCCATAACTTAAGTTATCAAACTCCAATTCTTATGAATAGGAAAGCAAAATCACCCTTAAGGTGTCTACTATAATTCATTAGAAGACTCTAGCTTCAATTTCGTAGTCAACAATCACATAAAATCCATAACTTTGAAATCAGACATATTAATCCTGCTTTTGTATGGACATGGTAACACCTTGTTTTTCATGTCATTTCATTAATCGAAACCATGCTCGAACTCTTAGAACTTCAATATAGGGTATAGAAGAACACTTAAATGAACCAACATTATACCTTAGCCCCAACTTCGTGCTCCTCCTTCTTGTTATTTAAACTCATAAAACACACTCGATTTTTCACCCCTCACACTAAACTTTCAACTTCAGCTTCAACCTTGTGTTTTCCTTCATACAAAACTTGAGAGAAATTAGGGAAAATAAGTGAGAATTTCGAGCATCCAATCTCAGCTGAAGGTGAAGAGGTAAATATGAGGTGAAGAGGCAAGCACGAGGTGGAGAGGCAAGCACGAGGTGGAGGGATAGGCATGAGGTGGAGACAAGCATGAGGTGGCTTCACCAAATTTTCTTCTCCAAAAACTCACTTTATCCCATACTCTAACCTTATTTCTTATTTCTTAAAGCATTTATTTCAAAGGCATATTTTAACACGCTAACATCAATACTTTGTGATACACTTATCAAGATTTAGCAACACAATTTAAATTTGTAATAACTAAGGTGCTTAAATGGCTCGGGTGTTACACTTATCCTTGAACCCTGGTACATTGAACCCTGAACCCTCTAACCCTATAACGCTGAACCCTTAATTATGAACCCTTGAATTTTCAAACACTGGAACACTTAACTCCGAACACTAAAGCTTTGAACTTTGATCGTAAACCCTCAACCATGAACTGAACCTTGTAACCCTTGAACCCTGGAACCTTAAACCTTAAATCCTAGAAAATTGAACCCTGGAAACGTGGAACTTTCAAACCTTTGAACGATGAAACTTTAGACCCTAGCACCCTAAATCCTAGACCCTTGAACCCTAGACCCTAAACCCTAGAACCATGAAATCCTTGAACCTTGAAATCTTGTAACGTTGAACCTTGGAACCCTAAACCCTAAACCCTAAACTTTGTATAATAGAACCTTGAACACTGAACCGTTGACCCTTAACTCTAAACCCTAAAATCCTAGAACCCTGGATCCTGAATCCCTAAAAAATTAGAATTCTAGAACCCTAGAACTATTGAACCCTAGAACCATGAACCTTAAACGTTGGACCTTAAAAACCCATGAACCCATCACCTTGAACCCTGAACCCTATAATCCTAAACCCTTAAACCTTAAACCTTGAACCCTAAACCCTTAACCTTAAAACACTGGAACGTCCCTGAAAGCCTCCAATCCACTTCAACCATTCATAGTCAAATGAACAAAAAATAAATGTTAGAAAAGGGTGTACATTCAAATCAAACGTTACTTAGTTACTAAATAAACTCCCTGAGGTTGTCAAATTCATAAGATAAACCTTGTTAAATATTTATGTAGACCTGAAATTTAGTAATTTATTGTAAGGTGAACAAAAAACTAAGGTTAGAGAAGGGTATACATTCAAATCAAACGTTATTTAGTCACTAAGAAACCTTCCTGAGGTTGTCGAAATTATAAGATAAACTTTGCTAAATAGTTTTGTTGACATAAACTTCAGTCATTCGTAGTCAAATGAAAAAAAAACTAAGGTTAGTGAATGGTGTACATTCAAATCAAATGTCACTTAGTCACTAAGAAATCTTCCTGAGAATGTCGAATTCATAAGATAAACCTTGTTCAATAGTTATATGGACAAGAAATTAAATCATTCGTAGTCAAATGAAAAAAAAGTACGGTCAGGGAAAGGTGTACATTCAAAATCAAACGTTACTTTGTTACCAAGAAATCTTCCTTAGGTTGTCGAATTAATAAGATAAACCTTGTGAAATAGTTAGGTTGACTTGAAATTCCGTCATTCATAGTCAGGTGAACAAAAAACTAATTTTAGATAAGGGTGTACATTCAAAACAAACACTACTTAGTCCTTAAGAAACATTCCTGAGGTTGTCGAATTTATAAGATAAACCTTGTTAAATAGTTATATTGACATCAAATTCAGTCATTCATAGTCAAATGAACAAAAAACTAAGATTAGAGAAGGTTGTAAATTCATATCAAACATTACTTAGTCACTAAGAAACCTTCCTGAGGTCGTCGAATTCATAAGTTAAACCATGTTACCTAGTTATGTTGACAAAAAAATTCAAGGCTAGAAAAGTTGTGTACATTCGAATCAAACGTTACTTAGTTACTAAATAACCTCCCTGAGGTTGTCAAATTCATAAGATAAACCTTGTTAAATAGTTATGTAGACATAAAATTCAGTAATTTATATTGACAAGAAATTCAGACATTCATAGTCAAATAAAAAAAATTAAATTTAGAAAAGGGAATACATACAAATTAAACGTTACTTAGTCACTAAAAAACCTTCATGAGGTTGTCCAATTTATAAGATAAACCTTGTGAAATAAATATGTTGACATGAAATTACGTCATTCATAGTCAAATAAACAAAAAACTACGGTTAGATAAGGGTGTACATTAAAATCAAACGTTGCTTTGTCACAAAGAAACCTTTATGAGGTTGTCAAGTTAATAAGATAAACCTTATTAAATAATTATATTGACATGGAATTAAGTCAATCATTGTCAAATGAACAAAAAACTAAGGTTAGAGAAGGGTATACATTCAAATCAAACGTTACTTAGTCACTAAGAAACCTTCGTGAGGTTGTGGAATTTATAAGATAAACTTTGTTAAATAGTTTTGTTGACATAAACTTCAGTCATTCATAGTTAAATGAAAAAAAAAACTAAGATTAGAGAAGGGTGTACATTTAAATCAAATGTTACTTAGTCACTATGAAATATTCTTGAGAATGTCAAATTCATAAGATAAACCTTGTTAAATAGTTATTTTGACAATAAATTAAATCATTCGTAGTCAAATGAAAAAAAAAGTAATGTTAGAGAAGGGTCTACCTTCAAATCAAACGTTACTTAGTTACCAAGAAATCTTCCTGAGGTTGTCGATTTGATAAGATAAACCTTGTGAAATAGTTATGTTGATCTGAAATTCCGTCATTCATAGTCAGGTAAACAAAAAACTAAGGTTAGAGAAGGGTGTACATTCAAATCAAACATTTCTTAGTCCTTGAGAAACATTCCTGAGGTTGTCGAATTTATAAGATAAACCTTGTTAAATAGTTATATTTACATCAAATTTAGTCATTCATAGTCAAATGAACAAAAAACTAAGATTAGAGAAGGGTGTACATTCAAATGAAACGTTACTTAGTCACTAAGAAACCTTCCTGAGGTTTTTGAATTCATCAGATAAAGCTTGTTAACTAATTAGAATATCTCAGGAAATTCCTTAATCACCAAAATATCGTGCAATGTCTTTTTAGTCTACTTTTGCACATCAATAATGCTTGCTAGAAAGCCTTCACATCCAGTCTCTAATAATTTTTGAGTTTTAATAAACGAAACCATAGACATACTTTGACCATATCATATAGCTTGAAAGGAATACTCTTCCACATCAGGCGACTTGAAACTAACCACTCTAGTCCGACAATTGATAAAGGCAAATTGTCAAAAGAGTCAGTCCATTCCTAATATAATGTTGTATCCTCTCATATCCATTACTATGAAGTCCCCATACAAACTACGACCACTTACAAAAATCACGCAATCAAGTAATATATAATTCAAATGCAAGTTTTCTCCAGAAGGAAACATCACATCATAAAAATGCTTGGCTACCATTGGTGAACAATCTAATTTAACCACAAATGAAGACGATATAAATGTATGTGTAGCACCAGAATCAATCAGCACATATGCAGGCACACTATAAATCAAAATAGTACCTGATACCACAACTGGTTGATCCATATCTTCAGGTTCAATCATACCAAACACTCTTTCTTTACTTGAGGACAATCTCTAACCATGTGACCAATCTCTTTGCACTTAAAACAACGTCAAGTTCCTGCTACACATTCTCTAAAATGCATTTTTCCACACTTTGAGCACAATTTGGTTTAAGGAGAATCTTGAATTTTCTTTCCTTTATTTGCATCAAACTTATCTTCGTTCGGCCTCTTCGTGCCTCTTTATTGTTGTCATACTTTATCTTATTGAGGTTGAACAAGTTTGAAGAACCGCCTTTGAGATTCCCTTTGCTTTTGAAATTTTACCTCGGCTTCCTCAATCTCTAACTGTAACGCCCGATTTTTCCTTGCTAAATTTTTTTTTTTGTAAACATATGTACCAACTTTTAACAATTTAAGGTAAAACTTATCAATTTGAAATCCTTGAGATAAAATACAGCGGAAGACTTTATTTAACTTCATCAAAATCAATTATATTCGTAATAAGTAATCCAAAACATACTTATACTTTAACATTAAAAACCAAGTTATTACAATACAGTTATAAACTAAACATAATATTATATATTAGTTTTCAAACAAAACATTTCCATTTACATGAGCCGCCCACCGGTCAAAATTGCACTAACAGCCGCAAACTTCCGCAATGGACGTACTTCACCACCTCAAGCATTTATCCCTACATTACAAAGCTTATCTAATCAGCCTAACGCTCAGTAAGTTAATCCATAATAATAAAATAATTATGAGACCTTCATGCATATGCTGCTTTATGAAAACAATGCAATTTTGGTATCGTTAATTTCATTTCTTTTCTTTCACTTAACAGTCCAGTCTAGGGGAGAGTAGGCACCATTTGGTCCAACCTCTCGGGACAGCCAAACTCAACCCCGCCTAACATGTAACTATTTACGTACATTTTGTTCATTTCGTTTCTTTCATTATTTGATCGTTGAAGGTACCACGGGAGAGAGTAGACACCATTTGGCCTCCCTCGAGGCAGTCTAACTCGAGCTCCTCCTTCAACGACCCGTTGCATATTATCATGAAAGTATTAGCACTGGTGCTGAGGTTAACTTGTCCTTCAATAGTTGAAAACTCTTTTCACAATCGTCTGACCACCAGAACTTCATGTTTTTCCTTGTTAATTGGGTCAATGGCGTAGCAATCTTAGAAAATCCTTTAATAAATCTTCTATAGTACCATGCTAGAGCAAGGAAACTTCGAACTTCAGTTACATTCTTTGGTTGTGGCCATTCACGAACGGCTTGCACCTTTACTGGATCAACGAATACACCTTCTTTAGAAATCACGTGACCCAGAAAATTCACCCGATCTAACCAAAATTCGCATAGAGAGAATTTGGCATATAACTGATGTTGCTTCAATATACTTAAGACCATACTTAAATGCTCCTTATGTTCCTCTTTCGACTTAGAATATACCAGAATATCATCGATGAACACGATGATAAATTTATCGAGATACTCATGGAATACCCTATTCATAAGGTCCATAAACGCTGCTGGAGCATTTGTCAAACCGAACGACATTACCAGGAACTCGTATTGTCCATATCGGGTTCTGAATGCAGTCTTTGGAATATCTTCCCCCTTTACTCGATAATATCCTGACCGCAAGTCAATCTTAGAAAATACTCGTGCACCCTGCAATTTATCAAAAAGATCATCAATCCTAGGCAACGGATACTTATTCTTCACTGTCAACTTATTTAATTCACGATAGTCGATACACATCCTTAGAGTTCCATCCTTCTTCTTTACAAACAAAATAGGGGCTCCTTAGGGAGAGAAACTAGGGCGTGTAAAACCCTTGCTCAATAACTCCTCTAGCTGCCCCTTCAACTCCTTCATTTCTGCTGGAGCCATACAATACAGATTCTTTGATACTGGTCCCGCTCTGGGGTAAACGTCTACCACAAATTTGATTTCTTGATTAGGAGGTAGTCCAGGTAAATCATCCAAAAAATAATCTCTTGCAACTTAAGATCAGGCTTCTTACGACAATCCACAATGTTTGCAAGAAATCCCATACAGCCACTCTTTAATAATCTCCAAGCCCGTACTGCTGATACAATCGATAATTTCTTTTTATTCCCAGTCGCTTAAAAATAAAAAGCATCTGACGTAGGAGGTCGAAAACTGACTATTCTAGTTCTGCAATTTATAGTTGCAAAATGTTGAAACAGCAAGTTCATCCCTAAAATAGTTTCATACGCATTCATCTTCATTATAATAAACTCCACGTCTAATTTACGATCATTGATTTGAATCCCACAATCTATAATTACTCTATCTAATAGTAGACGGTCACCTGAAGGTAGCATCACTTCATACAACTGCTCTGCCACCTCAGATATCCGGTTCAACTTCTTAGAAAACTCTTCAGACATAAATGAACGTGTAGTTCCTGAATCTATCAATGAAAAGGCACTAATTCCATCAATTAATAATGTACCTGCCACCACGGTCGGATGGTCCACTTCCTTGGCATCAATCATTGCAAAAACACGACCAGCCATCCTCTTTTGTTCTGGTTTGTTTGCAAGTTCCTTTGGACAATCATGCGCCACGTGTCCTATCTCCTTACATCTGAAACAGCGTCCAGATTCAGCCATACACTCTCCCGCATGTTTCCGATCGCACTTGGGACATTCCAATATCAGCCCCAGACTTTTAACTTACTTTCTTTTCCCTTTCTCGTTCGAACTTTCACTTGGCCTTTTCATCCCACGCACTGGTTGCCATTGTTTACTCAGTTTCGGTTGGACTTCTCGAAAGAACCATCTTTGGGATGTTCCCGGTTGTTGCTTCACCAATTTTGATTCTGCTTCCTCAAGGTCTAGAGCCTTGGAAACAACCTTTGAGTATTGAGCATCCTCTGAACCCAAAGTCTTTATTCCTTTATAGATTTCTGGTTTCAATCCTTGCACAAACTGCTAAACTTTATCCTCATTGGTTGCCACCAGTTGTGGAGCAAACCTTGATAGGCCTTCAAACTTTTGCACATATTCAGCTACTGATCCCCACTGCTTCAGTTGCATAAACTCCATTTTCTTTTTGTTCTGATAGGCTCTACTAAAATATTTGTCATAGAAAATTTTCTTGAATTGAGCCCATGATAGTTCTTGAACATTGGTAGTTACCTCAACAATATCCCACCAATTCCTTGCATCCATAGTCAGCAAAAAGGTTGCACAATTAACTTTTTCTCCTTCCTCAATCTTCACATACTGAAATATCTTCTCCAAAGAACAAATTCACTCCTCAGCCATCACAGGGTCTGTGGTCTGTCCATTAAATGACGGATGATTCATTTTCCTGAATCTCTCACAGTTCAGCTCTCCAGCATTATGATTTTGTCCATTTCCTCCTTGCTCTTCTCGATTCATCATCCGCTCCAATTGTTGAAACTAGTAGTTAACCAACTCTGACAGTTGGTTAATAGCAGCCTCATTAGTTCCCACCTCTGGAATATTTCTCCTTCCTCCCCTCATAATCCTTCAATTACCAATCACATCGTTAGTACTCTAAAATAAGTACCTCTAGACTTTAATCCTTCTATAACATTAAAGCATGCAAATGATACAGTTATTGAGCTGTCTAAAGAACCGACTTAAACCCGACACACTAACCCTTTCGTTCCCTTATTCACTCGTGTGTGTTTTGTTCTGATACCATAATTGTAATGACCTGATTCCCGAGATGCCGCTTTCTGCTTTACCTTACTTGCTTACTTACTTTACTTTACTTAATTTAGTGGAACACTCTTTTTCTTTTAATTTCTAAAATAGTTAAAAGGAAAACTGTCAAATTTCAAAACATATATTTCCTGTCAATAAAAATTTATGTTCCACTGTTATAAAAAATACATAAGCATTCAATAACTTAAACTTACAGCTGAAGACTATAGTTCAAAATATATTCACTCTAAAATACTTTAAAATCCATCACACGAACAGAAGGGCATACATTTAATTACATCTTCAAAATATTCATAACATTCAAAATATTTTTATAAAATATCTCTGTGTGTCATACATCACTCCCTGTCGGTCGTTGCTCAATAAACTATATCATTTGAACACCCCTCTGCTCTAACTTCTTGATTAGTCATTGGCATACTTTTCTCCATTATATTCCCTACATTGTAAAGCCTAAACTATGAGCCTAAAGCTCAGTAAGAAACATAACTATAAAATGCAATGCATGAGTATGCTATGTCGTTAAAACAATGCACAATTTCATTCACGTTTCTTAGGTTTCATATTTTCTTTATCTTTGGAAAAATTACAGGATCTCAAGAACACCCCCTCCACCTACTTCAACTTCTACCGATCGTGAGCTCACTACATTGCTACTTGGAGTGCTCAGGCCTGTAATAACCATTTACTTTACATCCTTGTTCTGATATTCAAGTTCTTAATTCATTAGAGACGAAACATAATTGGCGTCCCATACCACCAATCATATCCCGTTTACCTCTAACTACGTTGTAAAACCATGCATGAAAATAGTTTGTAGACATTTTGTAAAACTATGATGCATGACCATATGAACATGAAAACATCTCTTAAATCATATCCCATAACATGAAAATAAGCATACATCACCAAACATATCATGCGAACAAACATGCAGCACACATCAAACAATCATCCTAATCTTTCCAATGTAGTCCCACTTAAGGGCCAAATAATCTTAATGTTAACTGCCAAGGAGAAGGAACCATGCTGACACGCTCGGGGTTATGAGAAGTGTCGGGAGAAAGAAGACACAAGGGTAATCTGCCAAGGAGAAAGTCCAAGACAGAAACAGTGAGGTGTAACGGTTAATATTCCAAATGCATACAGGATTAAGTCAAATAAACTCAGCCAAATGAAACTTTAGGAAGTGGACTAAGTGTGACCCAAATTTCAGCTTACAAGCACGTGCGGAACATTAAAATACACGGAGACACTTTCAGATGCACAAACAGACCAACAGGAAGAAAACAGTGCAGGAGTGATGGGGAAACTTCTACACAACTTCTAATGCAGGGAGTCTGGGATCGTAAAAATAAGCAGAAAACTACTTCAATCAAAGAGGAAGACAATGCAAGTGGTTTCACAGAAAAATCATGAGTAGGCTAGGAGTTATGCTGGATAGAAATTTAATGGACAGAGTTGCCCGATTTCAGGAACTCGGGTAGGAAGCAGTGGGAAAACACAAACATAACTTTTAAAGGAAGGTGGCTATGGCTAAACGGAAAGAACAGTTATTTCAAGCCATGAAAGAGGAACTCACAGCCATAAAATTGGGGACTTTTGTTCACGGAAAACAGAAATGGCACGAATTGGACTTTTGTTGCATAAATTCACTCGGGTAAGCACCAAAAAACAGCAACCAACAACAAAGACAAAACACAAATGCAAACAACAAAATGGAAGGTTAGCTATGGGACTTCCAAACTCGCCTTTGATCCTAAACAAGTGAGGAAGGGAGATTGGAATAGGGCTTAGTGGCTCTAGCAAGGCACCAACACCGTTACAAACCAAAGATCAAGGATATTACTCACCTTGAATTTGCTTTGCCGTGAGAGAAAATGGGGAGAGCTTCAAGCTTCAACATTCAACATTTTCTATCTTCCAAATGCTGAGAAAGGAAGGGTAAAAACCCTCCTTCCCACGAGCTACAAAAGGTGAATGATTATCACCCATAACCCTAAGTGCTAAACCAACAACAAGGTATGGCAAATTGGGGCCCACCCTTGACTTCCATCACCAACAAGAGTGATGGTCACTAAGGTAAGGTTAAAACCATTCCCTAAGGCTTCCTAAGGATCTCCCACTTGCAGCCACGTAATTAGTTTACAACAAAAAGAAAGAGAAGGAGCTTGCATGGTTTTCACGTGAACCATGCAAGATATTATACAACCGGGTTTTCTTTCTTCAAAAGAATTAAAACGTGGACTTCTCCCATGCTCTCCCATCCTTAGACTTGTCCTTGTCCTTTCTGCATGAATGGATCATCTTCTTTAAGAATAACTTGGAGTTCCACGTGAGTTGTTGCTTGGTCTCTGTCTTGGTAAGATAGGCTATGAACTTCGGACTCTAAGTTCTCATCTTCAATCTCCCAATGTATGCAATGCTTGGGAAGTTCTTTATCAAGAGAGGAGGGCATGTCTAGGAGGCCCTTTAGTGGCGATGAATCTCCTGCAAAATTAGCAAACATGTTAGATAATTGTGTTGCCCGACTTCGGGTGGTCGCACCCTCTGGTGGATGGCGGTTCCCGGGCACATCACATGTTGGTAGGGGAATTGCAGACCATGCCTTCTTACGTCCTTAATTAAACAAAATCAACCTTCTCTTTACGTCCTCCGATCGGATTTCCCCACGTTTTGCCAGACTTTTCAACGGCATGTATGAATGTATCGACCGCTCATCCAATTGTGTCGACCCAATCTATTCCCGAGACTGACTTATGTCGACTGCTCGTCTGTTGTGTCGACCCAAGGGATTTCTTGAGAGCAATGTGTGTCGACCGCTCGGTCTTGGGGTCGACCGAAAGTGTCAATTGTGTCGACTCTTTCTAAGTCCTGGGGTCGACCGAAACTCTATATTGTGTCGACCCCTCTTCAATCATGGGGTCGACCGAAATCATACTAAAGGACTATTTTGTGTCGACCCCTCTTCGATACTGGGGTCGACCAAAAAATACAATTGTCGACCCTTCCAAATTCCTAGGGTCGACCTAAAATACACACTTGTGTCGACCCCTCCTAAATCTTGGGGTCGACCAAAAGTATTCATTGTGTCGACCCCTCATCCCTAGGGTCGACCGAAACCTACATGAAGATAGTCCTTTAGTATATTTTTAACCCAACTTACTTCATTACTTTACTTAAACCTAGCAACAATCAAACAAACACGAATCAAACCCAAACACTTGGGCCGGTGCACGGTGTGATACACCCCAAACAGAGTATTCTTATTCTAATTATTCGTAATCGTAACCAACCTTCATAAAGAGAAATCTTAAACACTTTCATTTTAAAAATCATAATTCTTAAAATAAACGAGGGTTGTTACAAAAACAATGTATGAAATCATTTCGTTGACATTTTGCAAAACTATGATGCATGACAATGTGACTATGAGTACATAGGGATGAGCGGTCGACACTTTCCCTGACTTAAGTTGAAAAGTCAGCAAAAACATGGAGAATCTGATCGGTGGACATAAAGGAAAGGTTGATTTTCTTTAATTAAGAGAGAAAAAGGCATGGTTAGCTATTTCCCTACAAGTATGGTTTCTTCTCCCTATTTACTCATAGTTAGAGTTCTCACGTCTTGATTAAGGGAAAAGAATGAGAAAGTGCGTTATCTCAGAGGAGAGGAGGAAAACTCTGAAGTTTTCGTGGAGCTGAAGTTCAAGGTAATTATTCTATCCTCTAAGTTTCTTTTCGGTTTAGAAAGGATAATATGATAGTGTTGTTTGAATTGATGGATAAAAACGAGTGATTTAATGCTAAGAGATAAGAAAGGAGTTAAGTATGAGAAAAGTTATATTTTTGGAGATTCGGTCAATAAGTAGTAGGAATTAGAGTTTGTTTTCTTTATAAGAGTTAAAGTAGACTCTTAGAGTGATTTATAGCCGTTCGAATCACTCAATTTGAAGCTATGTATAAAAAGTTATAGACGTTACAAGTCTGTGTACAAAAACTAGGGAGAGTTGCGGTCGACCCCTTATAGGTTGTGTTGACCGGTTCTCGATTTAGAAAACGCACGCTCTCTGTTTTGTCAACATGGGTCGACCCCTTGTAGGTTGGGTCTACCGGTCCCTGATTTCCAGAGAAGCATACTCACTAGTATGTCCCGACACATTATGATACGTTAGTATTATGAATTTGCTGTCTTCTAAGAAGTTATAGTAGACTCTTTCAAGAATAGTTTGACACCCGTAGCATTACAAATGGATCATTATCGAAGAATTTATGGTTTTTTGAAGTTAATGAATTACGTTACTTGCATTTTTAGGTTTTCAAGTGCAGCAACATACTGATCAAGTTTTTCAATAAAGCTAAGGACCTAAGGTAAGTTAATGTTGCATGTGATTGGCCCTAAGGGAACTACATTACAAAGATTAGGATTTATGATTTTGAAATATGCTGGATTGTTTGGGTGTAATGCACAATACACCGACCTCAATTTATTTGAGGATAAGTTGTGTGCCTTGTTTGATGATTGATTGATTATTGGTGTTAGAATAAAGATGCATGTTTAGAATGCTTGCAATGTTTGAATTGTACATTTTATTGCATGTTTACATGTTCATGCATTTTAATTGTTCATGCATCATGGTTTTAGAAAAAAAAAATACGAAAATGATTTACATGCATGATTTTCATGATAATATGCAATGGGTAGTTGAAGGAGGAGCTCAAGTTAGAATGCCTCGAGGGAGGCCAGATGATGTCTACTCTCTCCCGTGGTACCTTCAACGATCAAATAATGAAAGAAATGAAATGAACAAAATGTACGTAAATAGTTACATGTTGGGCGGGGTTGAGTTTGGTTGTCCCAAGAGGTTGGACCAGATGATGCCTACTCTCCCTTAGACAGTATTACCCACACTAACTAGACTGTTAAGTGAAAGAAAAGAAATGAAATGAACGATACCAAAATTGCATTATTTT
>QAOC01029732.1:0-20376 GCA_003255005.1 Begonia fuchsioides | reverse complement strand
GGGGTTTGGTGGGAGCAGGCCTGTCGTGCAGGGGACACTTCGGGAAAGGATGCAGCACGGCAGATGGGCGGGAGGGAAGATGGGCTAAATGGGTGCAAGGCAGGGCAGTTGATGGGAACGGGGGATGGTGGGGACAGACTGCACTGCAGGAGGACACTTAAGGAAAATGGCAGTGCTTTGGGAAGACGGCGGGGGTCAATGTATGGCCAAATGGGGAAAGGCCAGGCGGGCAGGCTTTGCAGGACGCAGACAGGTGGCACTAGACGACAGAAATGGTAGGTGGGGAGCGGGGAGTGTTGCAGGGGGCCGTCGAAGGATTTCCGGCGACGGGTTAGAGGTGCTCTGGCGAAGCCAAAATTGCAGAGGAGGATATGAGCAAAAAGAAGGGTATGGCTGAAACGAGGAAGGTGAGGGGAATGTAAAAATGGTGGTTTTGTGTTAAGGGAAGCAGCGGAAGGGGGGATATTGAGGTTAGGAGTTTCGGGAGGGGGAGTTGAAGAAGGAAGGATTCCGGCGAGGAGGAAGTTGCGGTAGTGGGATTCAAGCAAGAAGGAGGATATGTGTGGGTCGGGAAGGTGAGGGGAAGGTGAAAATGGTGGTTGTAAGCTAAAGGATGGAGAGGGTGAGTAGGTAAGGGTAGATTAGCTTACGGGTGGGGGAGTTCCGCTGAGGGGAGAAGGTTGGCAATGGTGTTTTGCGGGAGGAAGGAGGAAGAAACAGCAAATGGAGAAGGGAATGAGACTAACCTTTGATTTTCCGGGATGGAACACAAGGTGCAGGCGCCGGAGAGGGAGTTTTGGGGTGACCAAAACCCCTTCCCGGAGAAGCTCCAACTTCCGGCGTGAAGATGTAGTGGAAACCGAGAGCTATAATCTTCAAATATAGCACCGGTGCGGTGAGCCCATAGCGAACTATTCTTTCGCCTTTTACATCTGATCCTTTTGATTATGGGGACATGTTCATCATCTCTTTCTCATTTGTTGTGGAGGCACTGTTTCATTGAATTTCTTTACCATTGAATTTCTATGTTCCATTGAATTTCTATGTTCCATGGCGCATAAGCTGTGAGAGACATGATAAATGGGGAGGGGTTGCCAGTAATATGCTTGGTGGTAGTTTTTCTCTTTGACCAGTATCCCCTTTATAGAATAGATTTGTACTGTCCTTTTGTTTTATGCATTGTCTTATGATTTCTTTTATCTGAATAAGATATGATTAGTTTAGTCTCTTTCTTTTTTTGTTCTTTTGGTGAATAATATGACCCGATGATAAATAGTTCCACTTGATGCTTAGAGATCTAAAAATTCTTCAACAGGTTAGAAAAGTTGGGAGGGTTGCGAGAGCTATTGCAATAATGAGCCACCCCATCCCAAACACAGATGAGTCTCAGTCAGTGCAGGTTATTCTCCCGCAGAAACAGCTTGGACGTAAATCAGACATGTGAGATCTGGATTTTCATTAATGAGTAACAATTTAAACTTTATTTATTTATGCTGAAAGTTTCTTGTTTGCATTTATCGCTTGATCAGAGCATGAAAGTTAGGAATGATTCTTCCTATAATGATTGTCAATGGTGAAGTACGTGAGATATTTATTAATGATTCACTAATGCTAGTTTTTTCAAACCTTGGTATGAAAGTCTAAATCTGCATGCACATCCGTAATGGGAAATACAATGGAAAGTTAATCTTAGTGCAATTTCCTTTTTGTTTCTATTATCTACTACTTTCAAGAACAAGTTCTCCCTTGGTTTTTGAGGCATTATGATGATCCATAAACAATTTAATATAAATGAAACAACAAAAAAAAAAACACACTTGCTAGTTTTTTCAAACCTTTGTATGAATATCTAAATGTGCACGCAAGTCCATAATGGGAAATACAATAGAAAATTAATTTTCTGCAAATTTTTGTTGTTATTATCTACTACTTACCAGAAACAAGTTCTCCCCTGGTTTCTGAGATGATCAGTAGACGATTCGATTGAGATAAAACAACTTAAAAACTCACAAACGTAAAATGAAACACCAAAATTTGGTGATCAGTCCCGTAAACAACGAGTCTCACTTCCATAAAAGACACTTCTAGAAACTATTTTGCAAGATAATGGTCAATAATAGTCCTTAAGCCCCTGTCTTTCCTTCTATTTTTGCTGATTTTCTTTAAACTGTTTCCTAAAATACCCCTCTAGACATTTTAACAAGTTCTGGATGCCTGATTGATTGAACTAGATAGTTCTCTTTATTGCTCTGTTATCTACCAATGGTTGAGGTTGAGCTAGTTAGTTTTCTTATTTCTTTGAAACAAACTAAATACCACTTCCGTTTATGAAATTATATTGGCTTGCTTTTGTGGTTGAGCAGGTACCTCTTTTGTTGCTCTTACTCACACAATGTTGCACCAAAAGGGAAATTTATCGCATTTGTTTCAACAGAGGCAGAGACTGATCATCCCGAGTCCGAACTAAAGCCAGGAATAGATCTTTTGGGTTTTGTCGACGAGATATTCTTTGATATTTATGATAGATATGAACCAGTTAATGAACCCTCATTGGACAATTGCTTTCTATCAATGGTATGTACAAAATCCATTTGGCTTATTTATGTTTGTCTTTATCGTAGATCCCTATTTTTGATTTCTGGATAATTTTTTCCCAACAGAGTTATGATGCTACAACGCACTTTGAGTCAACTGTCGTAGATGTACTCAACATGTATACAATGATAACTGGGAAGGTGACATTTTGCAGATTAAAAGTTATTTAATTCCCATCTATTTCTCAATTGTGAAGTTTTTTATTACAAAGAGGATTAGCATTTCTTTAGTGGCGGCCTGTTATAAGTTAATATTTGGGTTTAGTGGAGCTTAATACTGTGATATGAATTGCTTGGAGTTGCGATTTTCATCCCACTTCAAGTAGTAAATTTTCAAATTCCATGTAGTTTTGGGGAACTATCTTTACGATATCAACTGTCAAGTTCAGTCCAAGGTATAATCTCGTATCTGCTGTTATGTTTATGCTAGGTTGTCGACCTCAGTGTGGATCTAAGTGCTGCAAGTGCTGCTGAAGAATAAAGTTGAAGTCTGATCTGACAGCTAAAGACCGTGGTGCCTGATGAAACTCGGATTTTACTGCTGTATTGTCATAGTGGATTACGTCAATGATATGGTATGGGGATGTTTTGAATGTCTATTTAGCTTTCAAATTTCGCAAGCAGCTCTATTTTCAATTCAATGTGAGAGGCCTTTTACTTCCTTTTATGCTGCCGAGTGAAGTTTGGATATTATTGAATGCTTAACTATTTTGGAGGATTTTGCTTAAATATTTCGTCGGCTTTGATTGATTGACATCCGACTGTCCAAGTTAGGTTAATGGAGATGACCAGTTCATTGCAAAGTACGTTTGATCGTAAATACTAAATCCTAACTAGTCATATGCTGCAGTAAAATCAACTCTTTTTGTATTCTAAGTTAAGACTTCATGGTTTAAGCTTTCATGTTCACACACATGGTAATAAAGGGTGTCATCGTTTAAGCTTCAATGTTAATTGACGAACTTAGAAAGTTGTTGCAGGGTAGCAATTTATCTGATTTTTATATTTTGCCTACCAGATATGGCGGGCCACCATTGTCCTCTTCTAAGTGAAGATCTTCGTTAGTACTAAATCTTACCTAGTCCAGAATTTAACAATTTTGTATAACTTCACATTGAGGGCATTAATTAGGCATAACCTAAGCTTTCCCTCTACATGATAACCTCTTTCATATCCATAGGCAATAATTACATACCATTGAAGTCAAAGACTTAGATTAGGAACTTGATACCATCATTTCCTAACACTGTATTTTACTTAGGGGCGCTTCACTCGGGTCTTTTTTAGTCAGCTCATCCCCACAATCAGAATTCTCGGGCCAAGAAGAATCGAAACAAAGAGTGGTGAGTTTTAACTCGACAACAGATTTTGATCCTTAATAATTTTACCATAAAAGAATTCGAATTCTGCACTTGTACCTGAGAGGATTTTTACTCACCCGTGTCCTTACCCACCTTAGAGTGCACAAAATCACATTTACAAAATCACATTTACATGAACATAGAAAACTCAAATATCTTCCATTCTGCCCTTCCAATAACCATGTGTTACACATTTACAATCACATGGTTCTGGATTTTTCATCTCATGTTTGCTTTCTATGAAAAGATTTGAGTTGAAGTAGAGGGATTCTTAATTCTTAAAATAATGACTTTTCATTTTCTGTGTTCCCATGCTGTCGATCACTCCTTGAAGTATCGATTGCCTGGTCTAATTTACAGATCAGAGAGGGTAAAGAGTCTACTGGCTCCACGTAGGTTTAACTTATGCATATAATTTTATAAAATAAAGGTTTTAAAGTTTCAGACTTATTGTCCAACTACATAATAATTCATAAAGCAACGACTTTAAAGTGTTGACAAATGTTCTACGGTCGACTGCTCTTATTTTTACCTAGAAAAACTCTCAACATGCTCATTCAAGGGTTGACCATGCCCATTTCATAAGTAAAACAGACAATTTAAGGTGTCAGCTGGTGGAGTGAAGTGTCAGCCGAGGAGCCATACATTTTTTAAAGGGAAAAAAATTAAAAAACCTCAAATTTAAAAAATAAATAAAAAAAAAACTCAAATTTTAAAATTAATAAAAAAAACTCTCATAGAGGACAAACTGATAAATTCTCTCTCACTTAGGAGGTTGACTGACCACCCCACTCGAGCCCCCTAGTTAGACACGCGGGTGGTTTGACCCCATGGAGTTGAACTGCCACACGTGCACTGACGGGGATCACAGAGGGTTTTGTCCCTCGCAGCTACCCCCAGGTTAGCAATCAACGGCGATGGAGGCGGATAATCAGGGGGTCATCAGAGTGACATCGCCTATTAGCAATGGTTGTATACGTAAATAACCTTAATTTATATTTAATTTTTAAAAAAAGTTTACATTATGTTATTTAAAAAATTATTAAATAATTAAACATTTAGTAATGTAATGTAAATATATTTATTATCATTAAAAAAAATTACATATCATGAGAAATTAAATTGTAAACAAATTTAACTTTTGCATCACTACATATTAGATACATTTTAATTAGGTTACTACCTATCAAATTGTCAATCACGTGCAAAATATCAAAAAATTATAAGTGTACAAAATTACATAATTAGATTCGAATTCTAAATTTTTGAATTACTCTGCTGAAGCATCTTCTCGTTGTTGTTCTCTAATAACAACATTGCTCCAGTACTTGATAAATATCAAAGCCTCCACGAGATCTGGTGCAAGACTTTCACAGTCGATATTTGTATAAGTGTTCACTTGAACTTAAAGCAGACTCAAAAGTTACAGTAGAAACATGAGGTGTTAATACATCGTGTACCATTTTAGAAAGAACAGAATATACCACTGCGTTATTTTTCTACCAACCCAAAATATCAAACGTATCATCACAAGGAAGTTGATAACGAGTGTCTAAATAAATATCGAGTTCATTCTTATGGAACCATAAGAATGAACATCGTTATCAATTTATTCATTAATTATATCCATACAATTTAGTGGTTATTCAATATCGAAACTACCACTAGAACTAGACGCGACATAAGATGAAGAAAATGAACGAGAATTATAATATTTATTTTGATAAGAAGCAACCAATTAGAAATATTATTTGAAGTTATCGTAGCTACAGAACCTATACCTAAGTTATCAGAAATTATATCAAACATCAATTTATAATATTTTTTATATTTAGGATGCATAATACAAGCAAATGAAAAAACATTAGGTATATCAAGCTAATATTTTTAAATTTCACCTCTATTTTATCTATGATTTCAGAAAATTCATTTACTTTTTTATATCTATCGAAAGTACCCGTTAAGTTTACAAAAATAACAAAAACAAGATGTGTATGGTAATAAATTCTAGAATATTTTTAGTAGCTTCAAAAAATAGTTTAAAAAAAGTGAAAAAAAAATTAACCACATCACAACTACACTCTGATACAGTTTAACATTTTCTAATATTAAATAAGTATAATTTTACCTTGTTGATACATCTTTTTTGATTTTCTAGGTCGGATATTAGTCGCTTGCAAAATTTTTTAAAGTCTTTCAGTCGGGTGTTAGAAGAAGTAATAAAATAAATTGCACTTCTTGCGTCAATATGCAGTAAAATAAATTGCATGCTATTTTCAATAATTAAATTTAAAATATGACAAATGCAACCCATATGAAAAAACAACGATCGACAACTATCAAATTGAAATAATCTTTTAAATTAAAAAATAAAAACATCGTTAGCGAAAACGTTATCTATGTTAACACTAAAATTTTTATCTCTAATATTATATTCTTGTAAAATGTGCATAATGTATCGATCAATAGTCATATCACTACGAGAATTTCACAACTACGAAATCTTAATATTCTTTTATTAAGTTATCATTCTCATCAATAAAATGAGAAGTTATGACTATATATTCGAGTGCATTAGGTGCACTTCATAATAAGAAGTAATACAAATAGACATAGTATGTGCATGAGAGAATAAAATAATTAATTTATTTTTTATATTAATATACATTTTAATTATGTCACTTCGCAATGTACTGTGAGGAATTCGTCTAAAACTGAGGTTAATGTATTCTCTCATAAATTATTCATGGACTACGCTATCAAATATTAATAGCAGTACTTCGTTTTGTGCTACATATTTTGCAGTACCTTCTCGTAATTTTTCATGCGAATCCACCAAATTTTCACCACCCTAGCACTTAATTGTAATTGCGTACAATCTGTCATTTGCTCTTGTGCGTGATATTTTTCGTAATACCAACTAATAGGGATAGTGGTAGATTCGTACACATAATGTTTTGCACACTATTTGCATTGCGCCCTATTTTCTAATTTTCTCCTATTTTAATTTCCTTTAATTTAAAATATCTACAAAAATCCGACGTTTTAGATTTCCTAGATCTAGGCGAAGATGTGTGACCAATTGAAAATGCAAGATTACTAGATCTAATTTCTTGAATGTCGTCAACATCGGAAGGAAATGAATCAAATTGTACGTAGTGTACATCCATAGCGATACAAACTAATAGCAAATAAATTTATAAATTGATTTTGTTCAGCAATATTCGATGATAATTTATTCATGATAATAAATGTTTGTAATTCTACAAACATGAGCTTGCCAAAATTTTGTAATACGTACACTTGCGTTAATTTGTAATACGCACACTTGTGTTTGTAACACCCTTGCTTTTTGTGTATGGTACAATGATCTTGTGATTTAGTTTTGATGGTACGGTAAATTAGAAGTTGTGATCGATGAAGAAAAAAAAAACAATTGTTACGTGTATGAAGGATTTGAAGGAAAGTTAGAATAAATAAAACTCTCAATCATAAGATTAACCTAAGTTAATTAGTGATTATTAGAATGGACACCTCCTACTTGAATGGACACCTCATGTTATATGAATGTTGTATGTCATGCATATGTACAATTGATCATGCATCATGTTTTATGAAAAGAACGAAAATGTTTTGCATGCATGGTTTTCATGATGATTCAACCGGATATTGTGTAGGGAGTAGAGTAAGGCTGTCTCGAGGGAGGCCATATGGTGCCAATCCTTTATTCCGTAATCTTCAATATTCGATATATAAAGCATGTAAGTATCAAGCTATGGGTGGGATGGAATGAGCTGTCTTACGAATCGGGCCATATGGTGCTCATGAACTGTCCTAAATGGACCAAATGGTGTTCATTGGGCTGCCCGTGAAGAAGACCAAATGGTGATTTTCCTTCCTTGTACGTTGTGACGCCCACATCAAAGAAATTAAATGAAACGAAAATGGAACATGTTTTAAGAAATGCATATTCATGTAGGCATTAAGGAATCATGTATGGTTATTTACTGAGCCTTAAGCTCATTAGATTAAGCTTTGTATTGTAGGTGATGAGATTAATGGTGAGGAGGTTTTTCCTTATCATTGATACAACATGGTGGAGGAGGTAAATCCGGTGTTGATGCTTGGATCGTTAAGTGGTGGGAGATGTATTTTGATGTTTAGTGTTTTCGAAAAATGTTTTGAAATATGTAATGTTTAAAAGCGATTGACAATACATATTTATCAAGTTCATAAACTAACCTTATGTTTTGAACAAATACAATGCTTGATTAAGAAATTTTAGATGGTTAATTGGTGTTCTTATGGAATAGATTTAACTATCGTTAAGTCTTCCGCTGTGGTTTTTATAATATGTGTTAAAATAATATTTTCTTATGCATAAAAAGCAAGTATGAAAATGAGATGTGACAGTGTTAATTTGTGAGTATATTTACGTGTACCACATACTTTACAAAGTATTTGTAATATGAATGGTTGAACCCGAATCAATTCACCATGTGTGACAAATAGAATCAACCATAATCGATTTCAAAAAAACAAGTGAGATTGACATAGCTTTCTTCTCGAGTCAAGCTTTATGTTTAGTGTTTGGTGTAATTTTTATTCATGTGTCCCTTTTTGCTATAGAAGAAACACTTAGATTCTTTTTTAATTCCACAATCTTTGATAGGTTTTTTACCTTTCCTTTTATTTTTGACTTGTTTTTTACTTTTTTCTTGTGTTGCCACGTCAGCACAGTATGATCAATTTTAAGCTTAAGGGGAGAGGTGATTTAGGTTTATTGACTTTTTCGTGATTTTTATAATTCTAATTTCTTAAATAATTTAAGCGATATATTAAAGAGAAAAGAAAGATAAATACAATCAATTTGGTAATGCGGTTCAGCCTAATCTTTGCTTAGTTTCGCGTTCCAAGGCTGCACTTTGAAGATTTGTTTATTTCTCTATCGAGAAAACTATGATTGACTTCTAGGTGTTAATCAAACCTAACATTTTGACTTTTCTTTGCAAATGACTTCACTTTTTCTTCTCTCTGAGTCTTTTTTCAAAGGGTATCACCCTTACTTCACAATTTTTTTGCAAGAAAAATAAATATTCAAAATAATCACATCATAGTTTTACAATTTGCACAAACTCACAATAAAAATAATTACCAAATGAAATCCCTTAATGAGAGTAGAAAATTAGGCGACGCTTCTGCGCTATTTTTTAGCCGAATCTTCTTTGATCTCTCTTTCTTCTATTTATAATTTGACTTTCTATTAAGTTTTGGTCTACCTGAAGTCAATTTCGGTTGACCGAATCATTGTAGTCAATTCTAGTCCTTAGAGATAGTCGTTGGGGAGGTTTTTCGGTAGACCATACATATACTTGGTCGACCTAATGTTTCAGTTGCTTGACATTTTTGGAATCCATATACTTCGGTTGACCTAAAGTACTTTTTGGTCGACTTAATCTTAAAATCTGCAGCTGTATTTTTTTAAAAAAATAACTCGAACAAACTCTGAATCAAACAAAACTAAAAGTGTTTGGACTTACATATAATAAACTAGAGGTGACATCCGAGCGAGCCAGGCTCGGATCGTTACAGTACTGATCGGAGCCAGGCTCGAGCCCAAATCTTGGGCTCGAAAGCTCGAGCGAGCGAGCCAGGCTCGCGAGCTGGCTCGTCAAGCTTGAAATCCCCGAGCCCGGGCCTCTTGTAGCTTGCCCTACGCCGTCTTAAATGCAAGAAAACCTAGATAAATACAAAGCAAAACCGAGGGCCAAGATGAAGCTATGTTCATTGAAGACGGGCAGCGAGACAGAGTCGTCCCTTTAACCCATTCACTACACCAAAGAAATGAAACGTTAACAAAGAAAACCCTAGAGCACAAACTGGAGGCGGCGGCTAGGGGAATAGCATCAAAATATATAGCTCAGATGGAGAGAAACCTAGGGCTTATTTTCCCCATGATCTAACGGCTCTCTATTGTTTATGTTTTAGAATCTGATGATCATAAAATCATAGTCTTTAATGTCCTTAGTGTTTGAGCTCTATATTTATTTTCAACCCATTAAGCCCAACTTTTTAGGTTCTCATTCACGTAGAAAAGTCCAAGACAAACAAGCCTTTGTGAATTAAATCTCAAAATGTCTTATTCTAATTTTTTTTCAAGCAACTTTTGTAAAGTTGTTTAATATATTAGACCTTACCTAATTTTATTTCAATTAAGTCAAACTACTATTATAAAAAAGTAAGTAATTTTTTTGAAATTAAAATTAAAATTAAAAAATATTAACTTGACTTACATAATATTTTTTTTATTTACTTGCATTATGCATCATAGATATATAAATTAAATATAAATTAATTTTTCTTTTATATGTTAGGCTCGTTTGGCTCGGCTCGCTTGGCTCGGGCTCGGGCTCGGCTTGAATATGTTCGAAGCTCGCGAGCCGGCTGGAGCCTAAAATTTTTGAAAAAAGCTTGACAGACTCGGCTCGAAAAGCTCGACCGGCTCGACGAGCCGGACGATTTCGAGCTCGGCTTGCTCGAGCCGGCTCGAATGCCACCTTTATAAGAAACATTAAATACCACTTTTAAAAAATGTATTTTCAAATAAAAATATTAATAGTTAAATTTATCATTAAAAACTTATTAAATACGTAATAAGTCAACAATCTTTCCTTTTTTATAATGACAAATTCATGCATATTTAATTAATATTTTTCTAACTCAATGATTACCCTCCCCTAAAACATGCATATTTAAATAGTAAGTACTCCCATTTGCATTTTTGACATTCCCAAAAAGATTTTTTTCAATCAAAACAAGAGGATATCATACTCAAATGCACTTCAAAATACTTCAAGAAGCTTATTCAATCAATTTCATCTAATTTAATTTATATCAAGTAAGATAGTATCATTCGAATCATATTGCAAAAAAAATCTCCAACAACCTTAAGTGCATATTTCTCCAATAAAATTAATTCATTAAATTAAAAATGCAAATAGAATATTCAATTAATTCAATGCATTAAAAAATGAGTCATCCCTTTAAAAAATATATAAAAAAACTTTACACCTAAGGGACCATCCAATGATCCAAAAATTATATATGCGTTTCATCCAACTAGACACCAAAATCAAGTAGATACCAATTGAAATAAGTCAACCACAAAACAAAGGATACCAAATTCATTAATAAGATATTTCAATTCAATTCACTAAGCAACTCTAGCTTATGTTCAAAGTCACATTTAAATTCAAAGGACACTAAAGATTTATGTTCTAAGCAATTGCACCTAAAACAAATATCAAGTTTAACAAAGAAAAGAGCATATGTTTTTTTTTTATTTAGACTCGCATCTGATACGCGACTTGTCAAAAGTCACATTTTCACTTCCTAATAGCATGTCCACATTCTTTTTATCATTAGAAAATTTAAGGACTATGCTATTTAATCTACATTTTTCTTTTGCAAATTAATCAAATTTTTATCTAAAGAAAACGATAAAGTTGCATGCTTTTCAACCAATTCGAGAACAATATTTTTTAAGTCACTAATCTCATTATCTAAAGATAAACACAAATTAGTAGGCTTTTGAATCATCATCATTGTCAATATTTTTTTCAACTTCTTATATTCAGTTTTATGGAGATCAAAGTTTTCAAACAATTGATGAGACATATCAAGTATTTCAATATCAGTATCATCATTGTCAGTATCGAAATCGCTAGTAGAATCACTTACCTCTATATCGCTTTTCGATGAGGCAAACTTCATCAATTTTGGAGGAGATATCTTCTTCGTTAGCATCAAAATCTCTAATATTTACTTTAATAGATTTTTCATAAATAAATAAGTAAATGCTAAATATCAAAAGCATTTTTACAATTTTTCATTCTATCAAATTGGCTTCTACTCATAGTGCAATGCAATATATTAATTGCTTCTGCATTTCAAATTAAAGTTTTCTTATCTAAGTCATTCAATTCTTTTAGACATTTTGGCTTATTAAAACCACAATCAATAATCAACTAAGCATCATAATCTATAGCTTGTGAAATAAAATTATCTTTGCTTTCCAATAAGAATAATCTTTACCATTAACAATTAGGAGTTCGTTAATCGATTGTCCCTCGACATGAATAGAATTACAAACAAAATCCATTATGCACAATAAAACAATATAACTAAGTAATTATCCACAATAATCACAAAAATATAAAAAATCACAATAAAAAATAACTAACCTCGCTTTGGAATTAATTGTAGGATCGATTTTTAACTTAACAAAATCCATTATGCACAACAAACAAAATCCACTATGCACAATAAAACAATATAATAAACTAATTATCCACGATAATCACAAAAAATATAAAAAAATCACAATCAAAGTAATTAACCCCGCTTGGATATTAATTGTAGGATCAATTTTTAACCTAAGAGGGGAGATAATCTAGGCTTACTAGTTTTGTCGTGATTTTTATAATTCTAATTACCCAAGTAATTTAAGCAATATATTAAAAAGAAGAGAAACATAAATACAAGTGATTTGGTAACGTGGTTAGACCCAACCTTTGTCTACGTTCGTGCTCCAATTGCTGATAAACAGAGACAACCACTTTCTCTTGGTGAAGAGTCTCTTCTAAACTTTAATTTCTTTCTAAGCAATTGTGTAATTTTTTGAATGAGATGACTAGTTTAGGAGACCTTCAATGTCAATTCCTGTATATAAACTTTTTCTATCAAAAGAAGGTTATGAATAAATAATCATTGCAATTGCTTCTATTGACAAATAAAGTGGGGAAGGAGTGCCCACACGGGCGCAGTTCATTTGGTCAAAGGATAATAGATTTAGAACAAAGAGTCAATGTTCGAAGCCTGGTGATCACAGTGTGAGAGTTTAAAGCCTTCAATGTGAGGTTGCTTATTGTGGACGACGAGTATGGTCTTCCATCTGTAGACCGCTTAGTCACTGTGATTTACCTCCTCACATACTGTCGAGCCTGGTGTAGGAGCCCTGAGGGCGAAAAATTTTGTCTTTTTTTAGAACAAAGAGTGGGGAAGAGGTTCTCCACCACCCAATCACGAGTGTAATTATTTTTAGACTCTAGACTGGTGGTGGTGACGTAAAACATACTTAAGAAATGCAAGTTTAAAAAGGAAGAAGCTTGTTCATAACATGGTCAGAGCCACCATTCTAGAAGAGCAAAAACCACGTTCATCGAGACTATGGGGTCGAGTTCGCTTCATTTTTGTATGATATTTGTTTTCGCAAATGGAGAAAACATTTCATATAATATTGAATTTAATTGAAATTGTTACCATAGGTGCAACATGTCATGTGAGATAATGTGAATGGTTTTGCAATTTATCAGCAATTGTAACATTTATTTAATATTTTGACGTTTATTTTAAAGAATATCATTTTTAAAATACAATGGCAATGCAATAAACATTTTCTATCGAGAACAAAAAGTGTTACCCCTCACAAGAGACCGGAGTTTGGGATTGGTTAATTTGCTAGGCTTTTAATGAGTGAAGCTAGTAAGATATAGTTTCCGAGACTTTTTTGTTTACACCATTCCTTGATGTCAAATTGAATATTTTCCTTTAGTATGATCACCAATTACTCTAATTTTTTATTAAATTGTGAAACATGTTTTGTTGGGATAAGAACGATTATAAAATTTTCTAAATCAACGGACACTCTATTGTTAAAGATATTTTTAAAATGACACTTTAAATGTTAATTGTGTTTAATGTCGATTAATAATATAAGTATTTTCAGTTGATACTTTAAATTTTTAATTTGAATATATTATTATTTATTTTATTTTATTTTTTTAATTTATTGTGTTATTTTTTATTAGGATGATAGAAAAAGAAAAAAATAAAGCAAAAAAATGCATGGAGTGAGAAAATGTATAATCAGCGGAAATTTCAAGTCTGAGTATATGAGTATATGCGAATTGGCAACTTAATAAACGCATTTTAGATTTTCAGAGTTGTGAATACTCTCATAGTGATATCACAATTTATCGATACATTGTTGGTATTCTACAAGAATACAATATAAGAGATAGAATTTTTAGTATTCCGTTAGATAATGCTTCCGCTAATGATATTTGTGTTAATCAATTTAAAAAATATTATCATTTCGATAGTACTCACTCTTTCCTTTTTCATATGTGGTGTGTTTGCCATATTTTAAATTTGATTGTTAAAGATGACATGTAATTTGTATCCGACTACGCATCTTGTGCTCGTGAATTTATTGATCGTAACTTCAATGGAATTTAAATTTCATAAATATTGGCTTCAAGTACCTTATTTTTTCCATTTGCTAGTATTATGCATCCGAAATATAAAATCAAAGGCACGAAGTTGATGCTTGATAAAATTTCAGAAAACCTAGGTTTCGCCCCCGTATGCAGTCCAAACACATTGTGTAGCGACCTTGCTACTTTGTTTGATATTTACCAAACTAGATTTTCCGGTGTACGAACTCAGACTTCGCCCGATGTGACATCGACGTCGAGTGGTAGTTCTGGTTTCGGAAGACCACTAAATGTTATGGATGTCATTGACGCCCAACTAGAAAAAGATGTGCATTCATATGCTTTCGAGAAGAGTGAACTCGACGTGTATTTGGAGTCTCGAGTTCAAATTTCTCGAGACGAGACATTCGACATATTGGGTTGGTGGAAATCCAACGCAGCCATGTATCCCGTGCTCTCGAACATGACACTGGATTTACTAACACCCTCTGTCTCAACTGTATCTTCGGCGTCGGCTTTTAGTGCAGGTGGACGTATGTACGAGAATCGACAGAGAAGTCTGGCACCGGAGCTCGTGGAAGCACTCATTTGCATGAAGGACTGGAGCGATGCAGTCACGAGGGACCAACAACGAGAGGACGCACTTGCAGAGGAGTTCAAGAACTTGGAATTTGAAGACTAGCTGCAACGTTGTACATTAGGAGTTCAAGAATTTTTTATTTCTTGTACGTGTGTACATTTGTGATTTCTTGTAAACGTTAACAATTGTAATCGTTTGATAGTTTACACATGATTGACACTTAGATGGGTGCCAACCTAGTTGGGATGCATCTAAGGTGTAGTGATGCAAATGTCAACAATGCTAATGTAAGCAACTTTCCATTCTTCTTTCGGTTGGTCATTTTCCTAAAATAAGAGTAAGTGTCGACCACATAACTACATGGTGTCGACCGCAAATCCACATTGTGTCGACCAGATAATATTGTGTCAACCGCATAGATACGAAGGTGCCGACAGCACCTTCGCGAGAACGTGTGAGGTGTTGACCACATAACAAGGTGTTGACCGCAGATCAATCCAGAGCGTTTTATGGTGTCGACCACACAATTAGGTGTCAACCGAAGCTTATTCCAGAGCATTTGAAGGTGTCAACCAAGTTGAAGGTGTCGACCGCAGCTCGACCCATAACGTTTTATGGTGTTGACCACATATGAAGGTGTCGACCGACGACCGTAGATTAATCCAGAGCGTTTCATGGTGTCGATCGCTTTGAAGGTGTCGACCGCAGCTCATTACAGAGCATTTTATGATGTCGACCGCAGATTAAGACAAAGCGTTTTATGGTGTCGACCACATATGAAGGTGTCGACCGCATTTGCACTAGGTGTCGACCGCGACCCCATTAAATCTCAGACCGGTGCCCTAAAATCACATTTTTCCGATGGTCTTCGACGATTTCCGACGCCCCACTCCAATTTCTTCGTGTTTTCGCTCTCGTCTGTGCCGAATCGTCAAGTGTAGAGGTAACTATCACTTCTCCTCCTCCATTTTACGTATTTGACACGTTTTAAATGACATCGACCTCGCGTACAAAAAAATGCAAATTGTCCAAAAAATCGAAGGTTACCTCTGTTTCGATTCCGGAGGAACCTAATGTAGGGCCCATGTTCGATTCTAATTTGTACCTTGATTTAGAATGTCAACAAATTTTTTTATCTGATTTTCAATGCAAGTCCATTATTCCAAGCCGTGTTTTCCAACTGAATTCCATCTGTAATCTACCGATTCACGAGTTATTCAATCGTGTTGGTTTGTCTGAGTTGTTTTAATTTTGGGGACCGTATTACGAAACCCCAATTCTCATGTTTTATGCCAATTTTTTGTTTTCACCAAACCCTTTACAAGTGTCTAGTTATGTGTACGGAGAACACATAACTATCACGTCTCGTAAACTTAACGAGATGTTGAACTGCATAGGCAATGAGAGAGCCTCTCGTTACTACGAGTCTTTCACCGAGCCTCCTTGTGTCGAAACAAGTGAGTACACTCAATTTCTCCGCTTTGTTGTGAAAAATCTCGACACTCACCTTCCCCCTAAACCAAAAGCCAATGACTTGAACGTCACGGTTCGTCTTGTCCACCCCATGATCTCCTACAACCTCTTACCTAGGGATGGTCATAGGGATCACGTGAGTAGTATGAATTTGCACATTCTTTACAACATTTTCACTAGAACCAACTTTAACGTTGGTTATGTAATTTTAAAAAAGATGATTGATCATTTTGAAAATTCCTCCAAGTCAATGTCATTCAACCTTTTGTTAATAGAAATTTTTCACCAACACGGTGTCAACTTTCCTTCCTCCGAGACACCTCTCCCCATTAGGAGAGTCGACACCTATACCGAATCTACCCTTGCGAGGATGAGTATTGTGGAAAACACCGACGACGAGTGGATCTTCAAAGCCGATCATCCGGGTTCGACATCACAGGCACTCCAACACGAGGGCGCTGAGCAAGACCAAGAACAACAAGCTGAAGCAGCTAGTCGTCCTCGTCCATCGACAACCCGCCAGATCGAGGTATTTTTGCACGACCATTGGGAATTCACGGAGAAGGCTATCAACCAAGAGTAGATAATTTTGAATTATCAAAAGAATCTCATCTGAAAAATACTTATATTGAAAATTTGAGGGTAAAAAGGGCAATGAAAGCGTGCTGTTATTCCTCTTGCATTTTCTTCGGCCTCTTACTATCTGCCAGTGCCTACTGCTTCTCTCCCCTCTCTTCATTTGATGCTGTCTTGGCTTCATTTTCTAGCGTATCATTGTACGTTTCTTGTTTCAGAATTGTATTTGTCAGAGAAAAGGAACGATTTTATTTACTCTTAATTATCGGTCGGAGTAACTTTTCACCGATTCTTCACTTTTCTCAGTTCATGCGAACGATTTTTCGTTGGAAAAGTTTTCTATGCCTATTTTCTGTTTTGCTTCCAGCAATTTCCCCATTTTGTTTCTGCCCATTGGGTCTCACCAAATTGGTTTCTTGACAGGTAAACCTAGTTCGAACACTGGAGGTTAAATTTTCTCTGAACAAAGAAATGGGTCTGGAGTTTGTCTTTATAATTCGAGATTTGCCCTAGTTTTGGATGCTCATTTAGTGAGTTGGCTGTGTAGGCCAACATTTCTCTTTGATATATTTGGAAAGTACTTTTATCATGCCAACCGTGAAAAAGGTTTTCGGAGCTTTGTTTCTTTCGTTCGATTAATTTCCTTATTGCGCATGTGACACGCAAACTCGCTTGTATGATGCGCATGTTTTTGTCTGCTGAATAGAATTCTGAGCGCAGTAGCATTGGCCATGTTTTCTTCAAGTTGATGAAGCAGATTGGAGATCCAACTGACTTTGAACTTCCTGATTGGTTTAATAAATGGAAGTCTATGCCATACACCTTTATAAAACGAAGTATCCTTTCCAGTTATGTTCATATCTGTTGAAACTAGTATACATTTTGTGTATAAACTACTACAAAGAAACTACAATCATCTTTTATTTCAGTGTACGTAATTTTACTCTTATGCCTCAGCATATATAATGGAAAATTTAAATTGTAATTTCTTTTATCATCATTACGAACATATTTGGTCTCCATTTCTTTACCTTTCGCACTTTCAACACAAGTTATACCTGCTTACTGATGAAGAATAGTGTTCTCTTTTTTCCTCCTGCCATGTTTGATATTGACATTTTTAAGATATTCATCTTACTAAAAAAATGAAAAGACGCCTTGAGGATGATGGCATTTTCTGTTCCTGTTCCCAGACGCCAGGAACCCCTGGTGTGTGTGGCAGAGATTGTCACTGTGGGTATGCTCTTACTATTGTGATTCTTGTGCTTCTTCTATATAGAACTAGAGGGAATCAACATTTGCTCATGTGATTAATTTTACAATTTCATGGTTCAAATTGTCCTTTTAAAAGTGATGGAAACTGGAGCTCGCACTTCCTAATCTACTGAATGCTGATTATATGGTTTTCCCTTCTCAGTAAGATTATATGGCAACTTTTCTGCGTATCTGGGTCCTCATTATAACATTGAGTGCCAGCCAAATAAAACAAAAACTTACTAACCATCCAATCTCAGATCTTTTTTAGTGAGATAGTTTTTCTCGGAGCATGTCTATTGGCATATAAATTGTAATCTTATGTTACAGGATGCTTCTTTCTAGCTGCTCCTCAGGTTGCAAATGTGGGAGTCTATGTCTTAACAAACCTTTCCAGAACCGACCTGTGAAAAAGATGAAATTGGTTCAGGTATATTATTTTTTACATGAGATTTGTGAATGTTATGCAGTCTCTTAGTGTCTCTATTTACTGTCACTTCTCCTGCACTTTCTAATAAAATAAAGTTACTCCTTTTAGACTGAAAAATGTGGGTCTGGGATTGTAGCTGATGAAGATATAAAGCGCGGAGAGTTTGTGATTGAATATGTGGGAGAAGGTAATTTTCTACCTTAATGTGTATTTCTCATTGTTTATTTTTCTTTCATGCTCTAAGATGTTGAGCCATGGTACATTATTTTGAATCCAATTGCCGATGATACTTTGCCGTAGTTATCGATGATAAAACATGTGAGGAAAGGCTTTGGAATATGAAACACCGTGGAGAAACAAACTTTTACTTGTGTGAGATCCATAGAGATATTGTAAAAACTCGGAATTTTAAATTTCAAATTTCAACGAAAATCTTTGAAATAGTTTGACTCGTTAATTGTCGTATACGGAACGTAAATTTGTCGTATATGCCACGTATGACGATTTGGTCAAACTAATTAAATTGGAATGTCTCGAGAGGAAATCGAGTTATAATTTTTGAATGTAACGTAAAAGTCGATTTTACAAAATAAGTAGACACGTGATCGTGTCGGAATTTTTAGTGGGACGAAAGAAATCGAACAAAAATCGAAAACGTTACACGAAATTAATATTATATTTTAATATTATATTATGTAATATAATATAATATTATTATTATAATAATATTAGAATTATTAAAGAAGAAAACGTTCTTTCTTCTTCAGTAAACTTCCCCGACGCCGAAAAATCGTGAGAGAGAGAGAGAAAGAGAACGCCGACAAACGGCAACCGTTCGACGAGATCTTGGTGTCGGAACGTCCGTCTTGGAAAGATAAAGAAGTCTGTACAAGCGGTTTCGAAGGTAAGTCCTTATTTTGTGAGAAATCTGAGAAAAACCGAGAATTGAGATTTTGGTTTCGGTTTTTCAAATCTTAGTTTTTCTCGCGATTTTTGGTGTGGTTGTGTTCGTCTCGTCGAGAGGAACATTTTGGTATAAAAATCGGTCAGAACGGAGTCCGGAATCGGCACCGGCGACGGATCGTCGACAGCAGGGCGCGGGCGCGTGAGATCCACGCGAGCCGCCGGGTCAACCAGTCCGAATCGGACCGGTTCGAGTCGAATCAAATTGATTCGATTTGAACCGAACGAAATTAATTCAAACCGAATCGAACCGAATTGAATCAGACCGAACCGAAACAAATCAGACCGAGTCAACGTGGACCGTTGATCAGGTCAACGTGGACCGTTGACCGGTCCGAACCGGACCAAACCGGACAGCAAGCTCTCGGGGCCCAATTTGGCCCGTTTTTGAGTCTTTTCGCTCGGTTTTCATTTCTCTTCTCTTATACGCTGTATATTGGATATTACAGAGGAGATTATTGATATTGAAACGAGCCCGGTGTGGGAGAAACAGGATTCCCTAAGTCGACCTAACTTTTCAAGGAATTAAAAAGGTAGGGTTGTTTTATGACTACAAATTTTACATGTTTAATTGCATTTATATTATTATTATTATTGCAATTTATTGTTATTGAATATTGTGCACGAATGGTTAATAGGGACGACTAAGTCTGCCCTTGGGTTTCGAATCCCTAAACCGGATCCGGGTTTGTATGGTTGCCACCACCATAGTGTGGACTCTCCGATTCTTGGAATTACACATCTTTTGCACTGTATTTCATTGTGAATTTATCTTATGGTTGCCACCACCTTAGTGTGGAGTCTCCCCTTCTTGGAGTTACACATTATTTATACTGTAATATGTTTTATTTATAATTTAATAATAAAA
>QAOC01029720.1:0-10714 GCA_003255005.1 Begonia fuchsioides | reverse complement strand
CAATGTCTTGAACTTTAATTGTCTTCCACTGGTCGACATACTTGATAGGCGGTCGACATATGATTCTTCTCTGGACTTTGAGCGGTCGACAGAACTTCTTACCTGTCGACATAAGTTGCTTCTTCAACACTTCTGTTATCCGTGCGGTCGACATATTGAGCAATTCGGTCGACATAGGCTTTAAAAACAACTTACCAAATTCTGCAGCACTTGCTAGACTTTAATTTTATCTTTCATACATAATTAACATAGTTATCATAAAAAATAATTGATTGCTTTAAAACCTTTTAAAGCCAACAGTTGAATTGGTGGATAAATATGAATGATTTCATGTATATTGTTAGAAAATCGGTTGATTGTGTGCAGGGTTAGGAGTTTTGAGATTAGGTCAAATTTTAGCACGAATTTGAGTTTATGTTCTTCATAAGAGTTAAAGTAAACACTTTTAATGATCGATATCCGTTTGAATCACTAAATTATAAGCTATGTATACAAAGTTATGGATGTTGCAAGTTTGTAGACGAAAACTGGGAGAAGAATTCAGACGACCGTTTTGTAGGTTAGGTCGTCCGTTTTGTAAATTAGGTCGACCGGTAACGGTTGACCGGATCCCGATTTTCAGAATGCATGCTCTCTGTTTTTGAGTAGCGGTCGACACCTTGATTTAAGCGGTCGACCGGTTATGGATTTAAAGCAATGTATACTCTCATTTTCTGAATTTGGTGTCTTCTAAGAAGTTATAGTAGACTCTTAAAGGAATAATTTGACACCCGTAGCATCATGAATGGATCAATATAGAGGAAGTTATAATTGATCAAAGTTTGGATAAAAGTTACGACTTTTGCAATAAAACAGGTCATGCTACATGAATTCTCATTCTTAAATGATCTATAGATTTAGGTCATCGATTGGATTAAAAGAGGCTCAAGTGGATTAATTCAAGATAGCGGTTAAGGTAAGAACTCATTGCATGTGTTTTTCCCTTAAGGCCCTTCATCACAAAGAGTAGGACTGGGGTTAACGTGATTGAAGAAACGTTAAAAATGTTAAATTATTAAGCATGAAATGAATACGTTATAGCTATATATGTATGAAATCTATTTGGGGTGCATCGCACCGTGCACCGACTCAATAAAATGAGTATGATTGGTGTTTGTGTGACATTGAATTGTGATGTGTATGCTATAAGTAACGCCTTAATATGTAAAGCAGGAAAAGTATGTTAAGAAATAAAGTTTAAGTGCATTTGGGAGACGTATGTGTTTATTTGTGATTCATGTTCAGTGGTTAAGCAAAACAGGATTTCTTAAGTTATCAAGAATACATGAATTAAGTCAACTTGTCAAGTTTTGCATGTCATCTCATTCATGCATCTTATTTCAAGAAAAATGTTTATCAAACATGCATTCAAAATGTCACCATTCATCGCATGAAGATCAAGTTATCAAGTATCAAGTTATGAGAGGACCCCGTAGGTGCTAACTCTCTATCAAGCTATTATATTATGAGAGGACCCCATAGGTGCTAACTCTCTATCAAGTTATCAAGTTATCAAGTTATGGGAATGATGCATTTCCCCTTTATGCGATGTAATAGCAGCATGTATCAAGTTAAGTTTTGAGGATGGTCGTGGTATGGGACACGGATCTTCACTCTAAATATGAAATGACCTTTTGAGGATGGTCGTGGTATGTGACACGGATCCTCACCCCAAAATGATTTGAAAAAGACACATTTTACGAAAAGAACATGTTTTAAGCATATCATGAGCATGCTAGGCACGTAGGACATTATGATTTCTTACTGAGCCTTGAGCTCACTAGTTAAGCTTTGTGATGTAGGTGACGAAGCTCGGGATGAGGAATTTAGTCCTCATCACGTGCCATGACATGTGGATGAAGCTGTTTTGGAGCGGGCTGTTTACGAAACAAAGCAACGACCCGTGGGGGAAGGAAAAGAAAATTGTTTTAATGTATTTGATGTTTTATCGCAAAACTAATTAGATGCTTTACAATATTTTGAATGATGTTGGTGAAGCCTTTTGTTAAAGTCTTGAACAATTATGTCAAACGTTTAAAAGGAATGAAAATTGTTATTTTGCGTAAAGTTACCTTTAACCTGTATTGATGAAATTGAGGTTTACACGTGTATGAGTTCATTAGTTCAACGTTTAAAGTATTACGTTTCCGCTAAGTTTTCAAGTCAAGTATTTCAAGTGTATTTACAAAAAAGAAAAATTTTACCGTTGTTTTCAAAAGGTTTTTAAATAACGGGATGTTACACCTTGACCCTTGACCCTTAACCCTAAAACACTGAACTCAAGAACCTTACAACCCTAGAAACCTAGAATCGTTGTACCTTGAACCCCAAACCTTGGAACTCTTAACCCTAGACCCTAGAACCCTGAAACCGTTAAAACTGTGAAGTCTCAATCATGTACTCTTGCACCCTAAACCATGCAATGCAGAATCTTGAAACTTGGAACCATTGAACCTAAAACTATGACCCTTGAAACCTTGAACTTGACCTTAAACCCTAAAACCTTGGAACCAACGAACCTTGGAACCTTGAAACCTTGAACCCTTGAACCTTAAACCCTGAACTCTAAACCTTGGAATGCTAAACTGTGAACCCTAGAATTGTAGAACTTTAGAACCCTTAAACCCTAAACCCTAAACCATCAACCCTTTGTAGGATCGAGATTAACCTAAGAGGGGGGTCAAGTAGATTAATAAAATTTTCTTTGATGATTAAACTTTAATCAAGTTCGTGAGTGTAGTTTACTCAATCTTAAACTCTAATGCATAAAGGATAAACGATTTAATAGAGTTTGAGAGTGAGAGAATGACATCGGATTGTTAACGCGGTTTGGCCAACCTTGCCTACGTCCGCGCTCCAAGGTACCTCCTTGAAGATTCTTCCTGCTCAATTCTTTGAGCTCACTCCGATTGACTTACGGGTGTCAATCAAACCTTTACAGCGACTCTTCTTTAGGAGAGGCGTCACCCCTCTTACAAATTTCGCTCACAGAGTTTAATAGAAGATTTTTTGGTTACTAACCGACTCTCTCAATCAAAAAATGAATATACAAGATAGAAATACAAAGGTTGAGAGAATGAAATGATTCTCTAAAATTTGGCAGCAATTCGGCTTTCTTTTTGCTCTTTTAAAAATCGTTGTTTCAATCCACAGCTCAGCAGCTATTTATAGATTTCAATCGGCTCAGACTGGATAAGTCGACATAAGTACGGGATCGGTCGACATAGATATAGCCGTTTAGACACATTCTGAAATAGCCGTTGGAGGTTATCTTCTTTTTCTGCTCTTGTTCGGTCAACATAGCTTTTGATCGGTCGACATAAGATTTAGTGATTTGTCATTGAGAAGAACTTAAGTCGATATAGATATGGCATCTAGACATGTATGCAGTCGACACATTATTGCGCAGTCGACATAAAGTTGGCCTCTGGATATGTATACAGTCGACACAATAGTTCTACAGTCGACATAACATTGGCCTCTGGATATGTATACAGTCGACACAATAGCTTTGTAGTCGACATAACGATGGCCTCTGTAACTTGTAGAAGTGTGGTCGACATTGTTGCTTCTTGCTTTGAATATCTTCGGTCGACACAATGTTACAGCAGTCGACATAACATTCCTCTCTGGTTAGGTCATCGGTCGACATATAACATAGCGGTCGACATAAGTTAGTTGCTGCCCGTGGATAGGTCGACATATGTGTAAATCGGTCGACATATGTTTTTCCTCTGCCAGAGGATGTGTCGACATAAATATAAATCGGTCGACATAACCTGTAATAGACTTAGCAATTTCTGCAAAAACTCAACCGATTTGTTAGACACAAGAGGTACCCTTCGATGAGGGTATTTCATAGACATCATTCAAATTAACTTCTCTTAACGGTTAATCAATTTTCCAATGTATTAATGTTCATCAATCAAAAACAAAGGTTACTTCAAAGCTAACACCCTTGACCTTAAACCCTGGTACACTTGAACCATTAAACCCCTTAACCCAGAACCTTCGAACCCTGAACCTTCGAAACCCTATACTGTTAATCCTAAACCCTTAAACCCTGAACCCTCGAACCCTCAAACCCAAACATTCGAAATTTGAACGCTGAATCCTAAATCCTAGACTTCTAAAACGCTAAACCTTAGAATTTTGAACTCTTAACAATCGACCCTAGAACACAGAATCCTTGAACTTTTAATGTTGACCCTTGAATTTTGAACCCTATACTTTGGACCCTAGAACCCCTTAAACCTTAAACACTAAACATCAAACCTAAAACCCTTAAAACCTAGCATAGTGAAATTTCTACCCTGACCACTTTACCTTTGAACCTCAGAACCCTGAACCTTCGAACTCTGACCTCTGAAACCTTTGGACCCTGGAACCAAGAACCCTGAACCTTGAACACTGAACACTATAAACCTAGAACCCTAGATTCTTAAACACTAAAGCATGAACCCTTAACCCTGAACATTGTAACCTTGGACCCTAGAACCCTAGAACCCTTGAGCTCTTGTACCTTTAACCTTGAACTCTATAACCCTTAACTCCGAACACTAGAAACCCTAAACCCTAAATTCTAAACACTTAAACCCTAAACCCTAAATACTAAACCCTAGAACCCTAGAACCCTAGAACCTTAGAACACAAAACTAGGAACCTTCTAAACCTTCAAACCCTAGAACCCTTGAACCATGAACCTTGAATCATAAATCCCGAACGTTAAAACCTGGAATCTTTAAACCCTAGAACCCTTAACCAAGAACCTTGGAACCTTGAACCTTTGAAACCTAAACCCTGAACCTTGAACACTTGAACCTTGGACCCCTCAAACCGTGTAACCAAGGAAACATGAACCCTTAACCTTGAAACCCAAGACCCTAAATCATGGAACTATGGAACCTTAAACCTTGGAAATTTTAACTCTAAACCATTAACCCTAAACCCTTGGAATCATCAAACCCTAAACCTTGAACCCTTGAATCCTAAACACTAAACTTTGGACCCTATTACCCCTTAAACCCTTAACTTTGACCTCAGAACCCTACAAGCTTGAACCGTGAACCCTTAAGCTTGGAATTCTAAACTCTAAACTGTGGACCGTAAAACTCTAAACTCTAAACCCTTAACCCTAGAAGGTTGAACCCGGGAACCATGAGCTCAGTAACCCTGAACCATAAACTTTATAACCATGAACCATAAACCCTAAATCCTGAACTGTAGAACCATAGAACCCTGATCCTTTAGCCTTGGAACCTTAAACCCCAAACCTAGAACTATGGAACCCTTGAACACTAAACCCTTAATCTTGAACCCTGAAACTTGGAACCTTGAAACTTGGACCCTGAGCTTCAAACACTGAAACCCTTAAACCCTACAACCCTATAACCTTGGAAGCCTAGAACCCTAAACCTTGAACCTCGGAACCTTGTACACTGGAATCAAAACCCTGAACACTGTACTCAAACTCTAGAACCCTAAACCCATAAATTTGTGAACTCTTGAAACCTGAACCGTAACCCTGAAGTAATGAAACTTGAACTCTTGAACCATGGAACCCTTAACCTTGAACCTTGGAATTCTGGACCTTCTAAACATGACCTCTTGAACCCTGAAACACTGAACCCTTGAATCTTGAACCCTAAATCCTGAACCCTTAACTCTGAACCTTGAAACACTGAACCCTTGAATCTTGAACCCTATTCCTTAAACCCTGTAAGCCTAAACCCTAGAACACTAGAACCATTTGAGCCTTTGTACCTTGAACCATGAACCTTGTAACAGTTAACTCTTGACTCTAGAATGCCTAAACCCTAAACTACAAACCCTTCTGAGCCTTGAAGAGTGAACCCTAGAACCCTAAAACCCTATAACCTTGGAACACAAAACCGTGAACCCTAAACACTGAACTTGGAATCCTAGAACCCATGAACCATGATCTTTAAATCATAAATCTTGAACCTCAAATTATAGAACCCTTAAACCCTAGAAACCCTTACAAAAAACTTGGAACCGTGACCCTCTAGAAACCTAAACCTTAAACCTTAAACCCTTGACCCCTTGAACCCTGAAACCTTGTAACCTAGGAACCAGGAACCATGAACCCTAACCATCAAACCCTTAACCGTAAGTACTGGAACTATGGACCTTTAACCTTTGAAATTTTAACTTTGAATTCTTAAACTTGGAACCCTAATCCTTGAACCATTGAATCTTGCACCCTGAACTATGGAATCTAGAATCCCTTGAACCCTAAACCTTGAACTTTGACCTTAAAACCCTTAAACCCTAGAAGCCTAAACTTTGAGCCCTTATCCTTGAAACACTAAACCTGGGACACTAGAACCCCTTGAACCCATAACCATAAAACCTAGAACCCCAGAACCTAGAACCCTAGAAACCAGAACCCTAGAACAATGAATTTCGAAACCTAAACTTTATAATCTTGAACCCTAGAACCTTTTAACTAGTTAAAAGTGGAACATTGAATGTTAAACCATTTAACCTCAAAACATAGAACCCCAAACCCTAAATTTAGAGCCATAACCTCGGAACCTTGAACCTTGAACCCTATTCTTCAAAACTTGAAGCCATTAAAACATAGAACTCTGAACCCTTTAACCTTAAAACTTTGAACCTTGAACCATAGAACCTTAAACCTTGAACTTTAGACTCGAGAACCCCTTGAACCCTCAATCAGAAACTTTGAAACATGAAACCCTTAAAAACTAGAACCCTAAACCCTAAAACCTTTAACCATAAAACTTTGAACCCTAAACCTAGAACTTTGGAACCCTAGAACCCTGGAACCTTGAACCCTAAGTCTTGGAATCCTGAACACTAAACCTTGAACCCTGAACCTTAGAACCTTGAAACCCAAAACTCTAAAACCCAAAGAACCCTTAACCTTAAACCTCAGAACAAGAAACCCATAACCAAAGAACCTTGAACCTTGAACCCTAAATCCTAAACCCTTTAACCCTGAACCTTTTAGCCCTAAACCCTCGAATCCTGAACCCTCAGCTATGGATCCTGCAACCATTAACCCTTTAACCCTGAACCCTTGAACCCTACACTTTTAAACAAAAAACTTTGAACCCTATAACCCATTAAACCCTGAACACTTCAATCAATGAAACCATAGAATCCTTGAACTCTGAACACTGAACTTTAAACAGTGGAACCTTGATGATCTTTGAACCTTGGAACCTTGAACCATACAACCCTAATCCTGAACTCTGAACTTAAAACTCTGAACCCTGAACACTAAAACATAAACCCTAGGACCCTTAAACCCTAGAACCCTTTAACATTAAACCTAAACCTTAACCCTGGAACCTTAACACATAACCCCGGAACCCTGAACCTTATAGCAGTAAACCCTGAACCTTGATCCATGGAACCATAGAACCCTGAACCTTGAACCGTAGAAACTTAAACCATAAAACCCCGAAACCTCTGAACCCTGGAATCTCAGAATGTTAAACCCTGGAACCCTTAATCCTTAAAAGTAAGGCAATCTTTGTACCTAAAACCCTCAACCCTAGAACCCTTAAGACTAGATTCTTGAAACTTGGAACCCTAGAAGCGTTAAAACCTACATCCTAAACCCTATCCCCACAGCCTTGAAACCCTAAACCTTGGATCCATAAACACGAAACTATATACCCCAAACCCTAGAACCTAGAACCCTTCAACCTTGAACCTTTAACAATGTAACCCTTGAATCCAAGAAAAGTAAACTCTGAACCCTAGAACCTTAAATCTTATGATATTAAACCCCTAACCCTAAATCCTAGAATACTGAAACTCAGAACCATTAAACTTGAATGCTCAAACTCTGAACTCTCAAACCCTAAATTATGGAACCCTGCACATTGAAACCCTAGAAGCTTTACCTTGAACTTTGGAATCCTAAACCCTTAACTCTAAACCATGGAACCATGAAATCCCAAATTCTTAACACTGGAACCCTGAACCTTGAACCCAAGAACCCTAGAACCTTGGAACTATGGAACCTTGAACACTTAACTCTTAATGCTGAACTTTTGAACCCTAGAACCTTGAACCCCAAACCATAGAAACTTTAACCTTGGAATCATGAACTTGGACCTTGAACCCTAGAACCCTAGAACCCAAACCCTTTAACCCTGAAACTGTGGAAAAACATCCATGAACCTTGAACCCAGAATCCTTTAACCATGAAACCTTAACAATAAATTATGGAACCCTTGAACTGTGGAATTCTTTAACATTGGAACCTCAAACCCTGAACCATGGAAAACTAAACCCTGAACATTAAATCTTGGAACCCTAAAACCTAATCAATAAACGTTAACAACTCAACCCTAGAACCCTGAACCATGAACCTGTTGGGAGTATGTGCCCGACAAGCAAAGTATTTGAACAATTGAATAAATTAATATTGATCATTATTATGTCTTGCATATTTGAAATGTTTTATAAAGTTCATAGAAAGTAGGATTAGATTTTGATAATATTTTAAATATTAAAATATATTACGAAATCAAATTCAATTTGAATTTTAAAAATCAGTTTCGATTTTGATAATATTTTAAATGTTAAAATATATTACAAAATCAAATTCAGTTTGAAGTTTGAAAGTCGCTTTAGATTTCGATAATATTTTAAATGTTAAAATATATTACGAAATCAAATTCAATCTGAATTTTGAGAAACAATTTAGATTTTGTAAATATTTTAAACGTTAAAATATTTTATAAAATTAGATTTTAAATTTTAATTGAGAGATTTTTGTAACTGTCATGAAAATATTTCTTTTTAAAATCAAGTCTGACAACTGACAATGAGAATAAAGAAAGAGAACTAGTGAATGTAAACTGAAGCGAATTGAAAAACTCTCTTGAGTGAAAATCAGTTTTCGAAATCTCCCGATTTGATTTTAGAGAAAAGTTCTCTAAATTCAAAATAGATCGTCTCAAGTGTTGAGAAAATGATCAACCATAAATTGAGTGAAACGATTTGTCAATCACGCCACACGCGATTATCAAACCTTAAAGTTTCTGAATCTTGGAGAAAGGTATATTTTTGAAAATCTTTTAAATTTATTTTGTCAATATAAAATGAAATTTTTATAACATATAATTATTATTATATCATGATAATGATATTTCTTGTTAATGATTAAATGTTTNATTTTGGGTTTTTACATGTAATTTTAGAAATACCCAAATCGACCCGGTCATTATTTCATTTATTTTATGTTTTGATAAATTGTTTTTATCATTGTCATGCATTCACATGTCATATAGAAATTGCATTTAGGGCCTACTCATAATTTTAACATTGACATGCATTCATAATAGTTATTGTTTGTGATTTTATTTTAACAAATAGTTTGTTAAAATATATAAATAGTTTTAATTTGATTAAAACTAATAATTCATATTTATGAATTATGTGAGAAATAAAGTAGTGTAAAATTTTAACTCTAAACTAGAACCCTCGAACCCTTAAACACTAGAACCTGAAACCATGAACCCTAGAACGCTTAACCCTTAAGCCACGAACCCAAGAACCTTTTTGCCTTGGGACCCTTGAACCATGAATCATGTACCCTAGAACCTTGTAACATAAACCTTGAACCCTAAACCTTGGAACTATGGAACCTTGAACTCTTAACCTTGGAACCCTAAACCATTAAACTCAGAACTCTAGAACCCTTGAACACTTAAACATTGGAACCTTGAACCTTAGAACCCTGAACCTTAAACCATTGAAATCTAAACATTAAAATTTGAACTTGAACCATGGAAGCCTAGAACTCTTAACCAATAAACGCCAAACAACTATCCCTTAACCATGAGCCCTCAACCTTGAACTCTAGATCCCTTTAACACTAGAACCTTGAACTCATAACTTTGATACCCTGGAACCATGAACCTTCGAACCCTAACCATGAACCTCGACCTTAGAACCTAAAATAAACCCTGAACTTAAAAACCATGTAACACTAAACTTTGAACTCTGAACTCTGAACCTCAAACCCATAACCCAGAACCTTGAATCCTAAAACATTACAACCCAATAACTATGGGACCTTGAATTGTGAAACCATTAAACCTTAACTTTGGAACCTTTATCCTTGGAACTCTAAACCTTGAACACTAATTCCAAACATAGAAATCCTAGAATCGTTGAACCCTCAACCTTTAACATTGAAACCTAAATCCTGAACCCCGAACCTTTGAACACTAGAACCCTTAATCCCTAAACTTATGAACCCTAAACTGTGAACATTGAAAACACCATGAAGCTTAAATCCTTTAAACTTGAACGTTGATGACTAGAAATTTGACCCTGGAAATCTGGAACCAAAAACCTCTAACCAAAAAACTTTGAACCCTGAACTATTGATCCTTAAGAACCTAGAATCCTTGAACACTTGTATTGTTAAACCTGAACCTTGAACCTTGAACCTTGAACCTTAAATCGTGAACCATGAACCTTGAAATCCCTTTAATGCTTAAACTTTGAACCCTAAACCTTGAACCCCAAACCCTGAACTATGAGACTTTGGAACCCTTGAACCCTCTACCTAGAACCTGAACACTTAAACCTGAACCTTAGAACCCTAAAACTTTCAAACCTAGAACCCTTAACCCTAAACGCTTTAACCTTAGTACCCTCA
>QAOC01029699.1:27538-39671 GCA_003255005.1 Begonia fuchsioides | reverse complement strand
ATTCTTAACATAAAATGAGGGTCGTTACAATTACAATCATGCAATGTGGGAGGTTTTATCAGCTACGAAGAGAGGAAAAAGGGAGGGAAAACTAAGGGCTAAAGTCATGCAAAAAGCATGCTGTAAAATGAATAAAAGGAGGGAAAAGTTGGACCAATGAGAATTCAAGAATGTGCAAGACACGTTTCCTTGAATTCCTTCAGCCAAATTTATTTTCTTTCTTGGCCCTAAATACCCTTCTTCCAGCCAAATAAACCCTCATGCAAAACCCCATGCACGACATGCAAAGATTGAAAATAAATCTAGCTGAGAAACCCTGTCGGGTTCTCCAAATGTCAATGTAAAAATTCACGTAAAAATTATCCAAAAAATGCAATAAAATTCCTTCAATCCGTAGAAAAGTTGATGAGTTGAGTCGTGAGATGATTGAGCACGATTGCATGTGACTCCAACTCGCCATGCAAAGTAAACTTCAATCAGGTACGAGTGCGGGCTCGAGTCCGGCGGTCCGGTTTTAGGTTGCAAATTCACCTATTCACCGCGCCAAGTTATCACGTGTTTTGGCCTTGTTTTATCCTCCAAAGTTGGCTTAGAAATATATAATTCTTCAATTAATTTTCCTGCAACATTAACAAACATATTAGAAATATCTCGAGCTCGGGTTCGAGTGATTGCTCCACTTGGCATGCCAATCCATGACATGTCAATTAGTGAAGGAATTATTGTTATTTTGAGTATTAAATAATAGTATGATGATTACTAGTTACAAGTTCACGGACTTTAGAAGTTATGGTTTATAATTTTGTATAAATGACAAATAATTCTGTTTTAATTGCTTAATTGTTGATATATATGAAAGATAAATAAATTGGTTCATATTTGTTCATGATATACCAAAGTAGTTAAAAATGGTAAAATCTATGCAGTTTTAGTTTTTTTTTGTTACAAACATAAGTTAGACAAATCCATTGGGCAAGCCTTTTTAGCATGTTTAACTCGACATCTTATCTGATATTGGTGCTAGGGATCACTGCATTTGAAATTGTGTACATTACGTTATGATAATTTGAAGTTGCTGCAAAAGAATGAACAATATGTCGGGTTAAGATTAAAAGTTTTTTTTTTATAGGTTTTGAAGTGATTAAAATGCTTTGATTGTGTTGCCTAATTGCAAAGACCTAAGGAAAGTAATGCTATGTTTGTGTTTTGCTCACTTGGGCATACACCATGAAGTCTTATGTCATGCTTGTTTTTTATGATATGAATTGTTTAGCTAGATGAAATTGTTGAATGATGGTATTTAGTTTGACGATTTGTTTTAAAATGGTATTTTTTATTAATTTATGAATGTCATGTTTTTAGATAATATGTTGCAATTATGTTGATGTCGCAAGGATTGTTTTATGTTAAAATGGGTGTAGTATATGCCCTTAGCTATTGTTAAGTAATTAAGCTAATGTAGCTTACAAATAAAATAGAATATCATGATCTTTTCTATTATGTGATGAATTGTTATGTTCATGCTATGCACGATAATGATCTGCTTGGTACATTTATATTATGTATGTTGAGTTGCTTTTCGTGCATCATATTTTCAAAAATATTACGAACTATTACCAAGGATGTATAATCTTTTTATCTTTCCACACTAAATTAATCACACATAATTTATCTTAAAAGTATGTAACTTTTTCAGGTATTTCATATGATGTGCATTCGATACAGCACAACCTAAAAATATGCATGGAAATTTCCTAACTTTGTAAGTTTCTATTTTGTAAATTTTCATGGATTATATATGCAAAAAGCTAGTAAACACGGTAACTTATCAACTAAGTATTCAGTAGATATCTTACTAATCAAGCATAACTTAAGATCAAGCCTAGAAAATCTAGAATGCGTGACAATACTCAACTTAGACATTTTTAACATTGCACGTTTTAAAGTGGGAATTCTAGACTAAAAATGACCAATAATATTTACTATTTTTTTTGGTTAATTTAGTTTTCTTTTTCTAATAAGGAAAGTTTCCTTTCTCAAATAAGAAGTTTATGAACAAAGATACTAATGCTCTTATTCCAGTCTCCAAATAAAAACCCTTAGATGTTGATGTTCCCATCTTGGCAACGCACATTGATACATGCCTTTTGAAATAATATTAGAACAAAGAAGTTTATAAAATTTGTGGATATAGCCGAGTCAACTAAGGATTTGATTTATTTAAACAAAAAAGGTAATAATTGATTGGTATAAGCCATTAATCAATTGAACCATTACCTTAATGATATTAGTGATATTGCATGTTGAAATTGATCAAAAATTCTTGAAAGAAAATTTATAATCTTTGATGAGCACGCTAGTTTGGATGTCAAAGATATGTGCTTAAAAGCTTCTATGTTAATGAATTAATGAGCCAACACAGCCTCAGAAGTGAAATGAACAACATGTTTAAGGTCATATTTATATATCCTTGCTTTGTTTACATAGAAAATAAAGGATGGACCTCAAGCTTTATGACTTTACTATTTGCATTTATAGAAAATTTAGTGCTAAAATCTTTTATTGGTGGTTGAATAGAATGCAACTTTTGTTATATTTGAGGGTGAAAAGAACACACTGTTTTGGAATCTCTAGAAATTGTTGATGAAAAGACCCTGAGAAATATACGTTCACCGAAAATAAGCGTAAGAGAACAGTCTTTAGTTTTTGTGATAAATGGTTGCTATGGTCATTCAAATTTTTAACATTTATGGCTATCCATGTGAGATTAACAAGTGTTACCCACCTATTGTTAGAATTGCTTTGATACTGTTTCAAGCTCTAATCAAAGAATCTGAGGATACAGTTTTCCCTTTAGCAATGTACTTTTATTTGGCCAAATGCTTGGTGCTTTTGGGAAAGATGGAAACATAAAGTAAAAAAGTAACTTTCATTAAGGATGTTGACTTTAGTAGTCTTTTGGATTAGGATCCTTTTTATAACTTTCAAAAACTTTATGATCAATTCTGTAAAGCATTGGATTTGAGATCTAAGCCTTTTTAATCCTCGGAGGATAATGTGCCATGAGGTCCATTGAAGAACAATCTATCAAGGCTCATTTCCAAGCTTTGTAAATGTGCCATGTGTTTTTCAAAGGATTTTGTAAATGGTCATACTTCAAGTATCTCAAGTCACTCAAGTGTGTCACAAAGTCCACATGATGTCAATTTTTAAGTTAAAACATAATTAAAGAATCAATTGCAAGTCAAAAGTTTACGATCAATAAAGTTAACCCAATGCTTAATGATTTTCGAAACAGAGGAAATGCAAAGTTATTTCATAGAACTGAGAGTCTATTTTGTATTTTATAGAACATAAAAAACAATCTAACGATGATTGAGATTTGGGAAAATTATGGAATTTCATCTATCTTCAATGTTCAAGCATTGGATTTGAGGACAAATCTTGATGTGCTACATTTTAAACAAATTGAAGTACCAGTTGAAGAAAGCTCGAGGAGAATCATCAGGTGAAGCCAAGCTTGCACATTATCTAACTTGTTTGCTCGTTTTGTAGGAAAACACCTGAAGATTATTGCTGAGAAAAAAACTTCTTTGGAAGAACAAGAATTTTCATATCATTTGATAACTCAGCAAAAAGATACTTGTCCCAACAAAACTCTTAGGTTGTTGAGCACGTTGGAGGCCAAACCAAACCACCCTTTATAAGCCTTTCATATGGTTTTATCCAGAAATTTTAGAAGACAATAGCATAAGGGGGAGAGCTTCTTTAGGAGTCTCTAGCATCCAACTTTTTGCAGTAATTTTTGTTGATCTCTCTCATTTGACTCATTTAACCTCCCCTTTTTCCAATTAGAGAAAAGCTTGTAAAATCCATTTCTTTTTTGTGTCGAATTCCCTCTCATATAACCTTTTTTTCAGCCACAAATTGATAATCCTTTGACTTCTAATTACATTCACCTATTTCAGTTAGATTTCAACAAAATCTCTACAAGTCCACCATCTCTGCAGCCATTAACTAAAAGGCTTTCATCCTTATCACCTCCAGCTTCTCCGATCATATTTAGACATGCAACCTACAAGCACACTATATTTGCAGTCATTAATTTATAACCACTTAACCTTACAATCACGTCGGGAAGTGCATCCTTCAAGCACACAATGGAAGGAATTAATTTTGGAGCATTCACACTACTTTTTCATTTGAAAACTACTTTTTAGCATTTTTTTGTTAACTTTTTTTAGCTAGCCCTAAGCAAAAACCTGATGTAGGTAATTTAGAGGCTACCAAAGACTTCCTTAGAACATTTTATAGAGGGTGTTGACCTTATAATATCCAGAGCATTTCGTTAATGTTAGTTTGTTGAGCAATCCTCCAAACAACCCTACATTTGACCCCGTAAGTAATATACATTTGTTTGTGAGTTTTATCATCTCGTTGCTAGTTAGCTGAGCAATTAATCAGATAACCATCAAATACCTCTATCCCATTCTGAGACTAGAAGACATGTTGTATGAGCTTAGCGGTTTCAGAATCTTTTCCAAGGTTGATTTGAAGAGTGGTTACCATCAAATTAGGGTGAGAGAAGGGGATGAATGGAAAGAACCACTTAACCTTTACCCGATTTGGGGGAGACCACGAAAATGGTTCCCCTTATACCTGCTGCCATCCATGCATTCCCAAAAGCAAAAACTCATGCAAAAGATAAAACTCACTCCAAACCCATACCAAACCCATAGAAACCCATGACTTACCCATAGAAACCCATGGGAAACCAATTTTGCAAACCCTAACCCTAAAAGCAAGTTGGTAAAGCTGAAACAAACACATTCAAAGGCTGAGAGTAAGACGTTCTTATCCCTTGGAATTAGGCTTGGACCAATGTCTTGAGGCTTGTGGACTCCAAAAAGAGGAAAGTGTTCTTCCCGGGTAAAGCTGTTCTTGGACATGGGCTCTCGGTGATGTCATCTGTTGACAAAGCAAAAAGTGTCCAATTTCAATTTTTGACCACTCTCTAGAAAGCTTGCGAAGTTGGCTACATTGATTATGAAGACGTATTTTTCATTAGAGTTGAGAACGGCTATCAAAATGGCTGAGAAAGCATCAAAGGTCCAAGTGTGCCGGATCCAAATGTGGTCCCCATGTTTTGTTGCTTGGACCACTAGCATGTGGTCCCATCTCCACCAAAAGGCATCCAAGTTGGCGCCCTAAAATGGCCTCAAATGGCCATGAACAAAATATAAAGTTTTGTGCAAAAATTAAACCCTAAATATAAGTGTTACATTTAATTTTTCCAATGAAACATTCTACCTCCTTTAAGGGCGACTTGGGTCATGGCTCCACTTCAAAAGGGAAGGATTGTGCTGCTCCATTTCCACCCTGGTTGTCCTCTAATTTCTCATTTCCTTCAAATGGCTCTTGAGTCAAGGTTTGACTCCAATTTGGTGAAGGCTTCGAGCCGACAAAGGTTGAATTTTTCAATGAAATAAGGAGCTACAAAATTAGCAAACATATTAGATAAACATTTATGGCAAGATAATTTTAGGGCCATCCATATCATGTCATCCTCCAAGGGTTGATAACGATTTTTCCTCAAATCCAAAACCATCTAAGAGATTCAATAGCCACAGTGTTCTCTCTATACATTCCTTTAGGGCTCCAAGACTTTACAATATCACCACACTTTAGAATGATGGAAAGTTGTAAACCATTTAACCACCAAAAAAAGTTTATAACCCAAATTCGTCCATGTGGTTCTTCAATCCATTCAAATCCAACTATCAACATGAAAAATTCATTCAAAATACACGAGGCATGTCGTGGGTCATCAATCAAAAATCCATCCTCATAACCAATGTGCTTGTCATAAGGCACAATACCTTCAAAAATATCATTAACAAGAAACCATGGATACCAAACAACACAAAAGTCTCTATCATTAAAGTTGATAATAGGTAGAACCTTCTTGGCCAGAGGTCTAATAACCATCATACACTTGCCATCAATGAATTTCAATTTTAAGAATAACTTTGATGAATCTTCCCAAACTAAATGTTTATCCCAAGATAAAGATAACATCCAAAACATAAGGTTGGTTGAAAACTTTTCCATCTTAAAATAGAAAAAGAACCATGCACTTATATACTTCTCCTCATTCTCAATCACATGATCAATCATAATCTTACTCCAAGGAAGCAAAGCATTTTTAAAGGCCGTTGTACCAACTTCAAAATCACGAGTATTTAGTATCTCATCACACAAAGCTTTTTTATCCAATGACCACGGTTCATGTAGACAAAATGTATCCAAATTCAAAAAGCTTCTAAAATCATTATGCATAATTCCAAATGAGTTATCCCTCATTAATTTCTCAATTTTACAACTAAGCAAAGCTAGTTCATAATTTTGCAAGAAAAGTTCCTTAGCTCCAAAATTTGCATGCTCGAAAACAACCACGAAATTCTTCTTCAAAAAGTTAATGTCAACATCACTAAAATATATATTATCAATCCAATCAATCGCATGAAGACCCATAAGAACTTGGTCAAATGGATCTACCTTTCGGTCACAACCTTGTGCGGTTTGGCCACTTCATCCTCAAGGTCTACTTGGATACACTGGTATTCCATTATAAACTCTTCAAAATATTTTGTCCTTTCCATGCAAGGATGAGATGTTGCTGCCAATGAAGGGTTGTCTATGATCTCTTCTTTGTTAGGCTCGTGAAGATTCTCGAAGTTATCATTAGAGTTGTCGGATTCCGCGGAAACATGATTTTCCTCAAAACTGACAACATCTTTCACTTGCTCGGTTTGTACCTCAACATTTTCTTCCACTTTTGGTTGGAGAGAAGCAACATAACTTTGGTTCAACTTCTGAAGATCTTGACGAAATTCCAACATAAGGAGCTTGAGTTCATCCAATGATTCATAATAGTCTGATTCAAGGTAATCCGAGTAGTGACTTTTTGCTCTGCGGTTTGATCTCGAATGTGGTACAACTAGTGAATACATATTATCAAAATAAAACAACAAAAATACAGAGGCAAAAAGGAAGGTGGGATAGGATGCTTGTCTCTGATACCAAATGACAAGCTTTAAGAGTGGGAAGAGGAATAAAAGGGACTTGGGAAGTTGGCTACATTGCTCATGAAGACGTCGTTTTCATGGGAGTTGAGGACGGCTATAAAAATGGCTGAGAAAGCATCGGAGGTCCAATTGTGCCGGATCCAATTGTGGTCCCCATTATTTGTTGCTCCTATCTCCACCAAAAGGCATCCAAGTTGGTGCCGTAAAATAGCCTCAAATGGCCATGAACAAAATATAAAGTTTTGTGCAAAAATTAAACCCTAAATATAAGTGTTACATTTAATTTTTCCAAGGAAACATTCTCCCTCCTTCAAGGGCCACTTGGGTCATGGGTCCACTTCAAAAGGGAAGGATTGGGCTGCTCCATTTCCACCCTGGTTGTCCTCTAATTTCTCATTTCCTTCAAATGGCTCTTGAGCCAAGGTTTGACTCCAATTTGGTGAAAGCTTGAATTCTTCAATGAAATAAGGAGCTACAAAATTAGCAAACATATTAGATAAACATTTATGGCAAGATAATTTTAGGGTCATCCATATCATGTCATTAGGGCTTAGGACTTAGGGCTTAGGATTGGCGGCTGAGGGCTAAGGACTGAGGGTTTAGGGTTGAGTGCTTAAGATTTGAGGCTAACGGCTAAGGGCTTAGAGTTTGCATGCTAGGGCTTAGGAGGAATTCATAATTCAATCTTACGACCTTTTGCTTAGGGGTTGAGCTTGGTGCTTTGGTCATAGGGCTTAGATCTTAGAGGTTACAGCTTCTATCTTTGTGCTTGTGGCTTAGGGCTTAGGAGTTAAGATTTATGTCTAGCCTTAAGGAAGAGGGTTTACGTCCTAAGGTTTTCAGCTTAAGGCTTTTGCAGTAGGGTTTGCATCTTAGGGCTTTATGCATAGGGCTTAAATCCTAGGGCTTACGTCCTAGGGCTTACGTCCTAGGGCTTAGCCTCTACGGCTTAGGACTTTTGGTTTATGCTTAGGGCTTAGGTTTTACGTCATAGTGCATAAGGCTTCGCGCTTATGGCTTAGGTCATGTGGCTAAAATTGTAACAGCCACCCTTTTTGTTTATTTTGTAGATTATGAATAGTGAAGTATATATATATGTATACATACATATATTTAAGGTGTTAAAATTGTATAATTAAGATGAAAAATTTGTATTAACTTTTGTTGGTCAAATAGGCAGGATAAGAAATTAGAAAATATACAAATAGTACATATTAAATTATAAGTTTAATTGGTTGATTACTATACAGATCAAGATTAATGTATCTCTTAATTGATGTTTTAGGATTAAGGTTTTTGATCGGATGAATTGGAAAACACTTATCTAGAAAAAAAATTAAGAGAATAAAAGTGAAATTTGGTGGTGGCACTTCATGCTTCTTGAAAAGTCACCTCATGCTGCACCTCGTGCTTGATGAAAAGACACCTTTTGCTCCACTACATGCATCTTGAAAAGTCACCTCCTTACTTTTCTATCTCCCTTCTTTTGATGTGATGTGTGCTTCTTGGATGAACCCAAAAAATTTTACGGCTTTGTTGTATTCTCTCAAAGTTAAAAGAAGGTTAGAGAGATTTCTTACAAAATTGGAGAAATTTCGTAAGGTTAATGCACTAAAAAGGTGTTTTGTGCACTTTTAAGTGTGATAAGTAATAGACCCATGAATTAGAAGCTTCAATTTGAATTTGTTTTTAGGTTGTGAGGTGAATAAGGAGCTTTGATCAAGTGTTACAATTGTGCCAAGGAATTGACGTATGTAGTGTGTGCATGTTTTTGGTCTTGATAAGACTACATTACAAAGTACTAGGTTTCAATAATATTAATTTTTAAAGTAATGATGAAAAATAACATGATTTCGTGGCATTTGTTTATCTATTGTTGATACATGCTAGTCATGAGATGGAAGGTATAAATGAAATGATACAATTTTGCATAGTAATATTCTCTTGAATATGATTTAGTTGTTGTAGAGTTTATGCATCATTGTTTTATAAAAAAGAACGAAAATAGTTTCGCATGCATAAACTTTCATTTGCAACATAATGAATGAATAAACTTTAATGTATATTGGATTCGTTGTGAGATGGGATAATGGAAGGGTTGTTCCAAAAGGAGGAACCGAAGGCATACCCTTTTTGCTACCTGCTTATAGAGTTCTCTAACAAATCTATATGCATCTAAAAGAGAGAGATGATTAATATATGTAAGATTCGTTGTGAGACGGGATTATAGAAGGGTTGTCCCAAAAGAAGGGACAAAAGTCATACCCTTTTATCTACCCACTTATAGAGTTCTCTAACGAATCCCTGGTTATCGAAAGAAAATGTATGAAAAGACCGAATGAAAAGAAGAAAGCTATTTTTGATAAATGCATTTCATATCATTTATAGAATTATTTTATATTACACTACTTACTGAGCAACAAGCTCATTAGATGAACTTTGTAATGTAGGTTTGGATGATGATGAAGTTCATTTCGTTGATGATCATAATGGTGGTTGGTGAAGCTTGTCCATGGCGAGGATTTGTAGTTGCTAGAGTAAATGTGACTGGTGGGCAAACTTCTTAAATATTTTGAATGTTTATATAGCTTTGAATAACTATGTTCCAGCAAGTCGGATATAAAAGCAACGTTTTGAAAAGAAAATTTTATGTAAAAACCTAGTTTGATGTATGTAAATAAAAGTATTTCTATACAAAATAGAGTGGTTACTTATGTTTTACTATATTACATATATGAAAGAACGGGTTCTTACTTTTGCAAAATTCTTCCACTGCAAAAGATGAAAAAGGCTTTTAAACAATAACATATGTATATATATTAGAAATAAAAAAAAACAGATGTGACAAAAAAAACTAGGACTAAGAGCATTCAACTTAGTGCTTCGGGCATAGGGCTTAGGGTTTAGGGCAAAGAGCTTACAACTTTTGGCTTAGAGCATAGCGCTTATGGCTTAAGGTAATAGCTTAGGGCTTATAACTTTGGCTTAGGGTTATGTCTTAGAGCTTAGGGCTTAGAGTTTATGTATAAGGATTTAGAGCTTAGGGCCTAGACTTTTGGCTTACATCTTATAGCTTTAGTTTTTGGGCTTAGGCCTTAAGCTTAGGGCATAGAGTTTATGGCTTATGGCTTAAGAAGTTGGGCTTAGGACTAAAGGCTTAGGGGTTAGGGATTAGTAATATGGGCTTAGGGCTTAAGGCTAATAGCATGGGACTTTAAGTATATGTCTTAGGGCCTAAGATTTAGGGCTAAGGGCTTATGGCGTAAGGCTTATGGCCTAGGACTTAGAGCGTAAGTATTAGGTTAAAGGGCTTGTGGTGTTAGGCTTAGGGTTTAGGGTGTAAGGCTTAAGGATTAAAACTTAGAGCTTAGGGCTCATGGCTTAGTGTTTAGCTTTAGCGGTTAAGGCTTGGGGATTAGAGCCTAGGGGCTAAGAATTACGTCTTTGGACTTAGAGCTTGGGACTTAGGGCCTAGGGCTAATGACTTAGGGCTTAGGGCTTAGAACTCTTGGCATAGGGTTACGTCTTAGGGTCTCGTTCTTAGGGCTTAGGTTTTACGTCTTAGGGCTTAGACTTTAAAGCTTAGATTCTAGGAATTAAGGGTTAAGGGTTAGAGTTTAGGGCTTAGGCATTAGGTTTTTTTGCTTGGGGTTAATGAGTAAGGGTTTACATCTTAGGCCTTAGGGCTTAAGCTTAAGGCTTCAAACTTATGGCTCTTCACTTAGTGAGTAGGTCGTAGGGCATAGGGCTTAGAACATAAGGTTGAGGGCTTTTCTGAATCTGGCCTAGGTCTTAGGATAAGGCCTTAGGGCTTAGGGCTTAGCTTAAAAGCTTGAGGCTTAGAGAGTAGGACTTAGGTTATAGGGCTTAGGGTTATGGGTATAGGTCTTATGACTTAGGGCTTTAGCCTTCGGGGTGGGGTTTAGGGCATGATGCTTAGGGCATGGGGCTTAGATTTTGGGGCTTCTAAATTAGTGCTTAGTTTTTAGCACTTATTGCTTAGGCGTAGCGCTTACAAGTTGGGCTTATTGCTTAACGCTTAGGGCATAGGGCGTGGGACTTAGGGCTTAGGTCTTAGGGTTTAAGGTTTGTGGCTTACGGCTTTCGGTTCAAGGCATATGGATTAGGGCTTGGGGCTTTGACATGATATGGAGGGCCCAAAAATTCTCTTGCCATGAATGTTTATCTAATGTGTTTTCTAATTTTGTAGCTCCCTATATCATTGAAGAATTCAACCTTGTTCAGCTCCAATTCTTTCCTTTGAAGTCAAAGCATGGAGGTCAGATTGAAGAAGGAGTCGAAGGCCCATGCTAGTGGTCCAACAACAAAGCATGGGGACTATAATTTGATCTGGCACAACTGGACCTCCGAACCTTGCTCTGCCAATTTGACAACAGGCCCGCCCTCTGATAAAGACAATGCTTTCATAAGAAATGTGTTGGCTTTAAAAGGTTTTAAAGCAATCAATTATTTTTGATGATAACTATGTTAATTATGTAAGAAAGATAAAATTGAAGTCTAGCAAGTGCAGCAGTATGTCGACCGAACTGCTCAATATGTCGACTGAATGGATAACAGAAGGGTCGAAGAAGCAACTTATGTCGACAGGTAAGAAGTTTTGTCGACCGCTCAAAGACCAGAGAAGAATCATATGTCGACCGCCTATCAAGTATGTCGACCGGCTAAAGACAATTAAAGTTCAAGACATTGGATCGTATGTCGACCGGACGCAACTTATGTCGACCGCTTAAAGTCCAGAGAAGAATCATATGTCGACCGTCTATCAAGTATGTCGACCGGATGAAGACAATTAAAGATCAAGACACTTGATCGTATGTCGACCGGACAAAACTTATGTCGACTGCCTGTAATCCAGAGACAAATTGTATGTCGACCGTTAAGAACATTTCTCGACCGTTCAAGTTTCCAGCGGAAGAAGAAATCTGAAGTTATGTCGACAGTTAAAGAACTTATGTCGACCGGCCAAATAACAGAGAGTTTTCCATGTCGACCACCAAGAGTAGATGTCGACCGAAGAACTTAGA
>QAOC01029699.1:0-27528 GCA_003255005.1 Begonia fuchsioides | reverse complement strand
CCCCCTTACTTAGGTTAAACACGATCCTACAAAATGTACCCAATCCTTCAAGGTTCCCTCAGAGTGGTAGAACGTTAAAATTGGACATTGTTTGCTCTGTCAAACAATGCATCACAGAGAGCCAAAGAAGAACCTTACCTGGGAAGAACATTTTCCCCTTTTGAAGTCCACAAGCATCAAGACATTGGTCCAAGCCAAACTCCAAGAGAGAAGGACGTCTCTATCTTGTTTTTGAATGTTTCTAACTTTTATTTCGGCTTTTACAAACTCTCTTTTAGGATTAGGGTTTTGAAGATGGGTTTCCCATGGGTTTTCATGGGTTTTGTGGGTTTTGTGGGTTTTTGTCTTGGTAGCTTGCTTCTCTCTCTTCTCTTGGATGGCTGATGAAATCAAAGATGAATGTTGGGGGACAAACTTTGGGGACTATTGTCCTTTGTCCTTCCAAATCGGGTAGGTTTTAGGTGGTGGTCCTCCTCCTTGCTTTCGTGTTTTGTGCCAAATTGGGTAGGTGATATTTTGACCATCCGATTGCCCCATCTCTCTCTCTGATTTTCGAGGGAGTTTTAAGTCATCTTTGGAGGCATTTTTTATTAGTTTTTGGTGAATTAAAATCGTGCTTCTTGTATAGTTCCTTGGCTGTGTTTTCTGGCACCCAAGACTCGGCCATCCGGTGAGTAATATCCGACAACTTTCGAGAGTTCTCTCCTTTGTGTGGGCTTCCCTTCCAAGCTAGGGTTAGCTAAGTCATGCTGCCTATCTCCAGCCACGCCCCGTGTTCTTTAGGGTGAGTGAGAGATCCATAAGCGTTTCTTCCATCTCGGTTCTTTCCCCAAGTTTCCGATCATCCCCCCCCTTTCCACTTTTTCGGCAAGCTCTTTGAGTAGTCCCCACTGCCCTCTGCATAACATCCGATTCCCTTGAGGTTTAACCCTAATTTTGGGAGGATAAACTATTCTTTCATCCCTCGACAAACTTTTAAAACTTCAGCTCCAAACTACATATGCAACCTGAGAAACGCCCCTCTAACTTCACTCATTTTCTTGAACTTTTGGGTTTACCCCTCTTCAACTGAGAGTAGGTGATCTTTTCTTCCTCCACCTACTTGAACCCTGTCAGGCTTAGGGCTTAAGGCTTAGGGATAAGGGACGAGAGCTTAGTGATTTGGGCATAGGGCTTAGGTCTTAACTCTCAAATCCTAGGGCTTACAACTTATGGCTTAGGGCATAGGTGTTAGGTCATGGGGCTTAGGGTTATATCTTAAGACTGTGGGATTATTGTGTAGGCATTAGAAATAAAAGGCTTAAGACTTAGGGCTTAGGGTTTAGATCTGAGACTTTAGGGCTAAGGGCTTAGGACCTATGGCGTACGGTTTGAGTTTGTCTTAGGTCATAGGACTTTGGGATTTGGGGTTATAGATTCGGGCTTTGGGCTTAAGGCCCAGAAAATAAGGGCATAAAGGCGAATGTCTTAGGGCTTAGGGCTAAATCCTACTTTCTTAGGGCTTATGGTGTAGGGCTTTAGATTTAACTCTTAGGGCTTTGGGCTATTTGCTTATGGCATAGGGATTAGGGCTGAGGGATTATGGCTTAACGCCTTGGTTCTTAGGGCTTTTTGGTACGTCTGAAGGCTTAGGGCGTAGGGCTTTGGGCTTAAGGCTAGGTAAAATGGTTTACTTCTTAAGGCTTAGGGAATTTACGTTGTTTGGGATACGGTTTAGGGCTTCAAGCTTAGTTAATAGGATGACAAGTTTAAGTCTTAAGGCTTAGTGCTTAAGGTTTACGTCTTAGGGCTTAGTGCATAGGTCTTAGTGTTTAAACTTAGGGTTAAGGATGTATATTTTAGGGCTTACGTCATAAGTTTTAGGGTTTTGTTTTTAGATCTTACGTCTTAAGAAATTGGGCTTCGTACTTAGGGCTTAGAGTTTAGGGTTAGGGTTTACGACTTTAGGCTTAGGGATTCGATCTTTGAGTTCAAGGTTTACATCTTTAGCCTTCAGGTATACGTTGTAGGGGTTAGGACATAGCGCTTATTACTTAGATTTTAGCACTCAGGGCTTGAGGCTTCGGGCTGATGGCTTAGCTCTTAGGGTAAAGGGTTTTTGTTTTAGAGCTTAGGGCATAAGGTTTACTTCTTAAGACTTAGGCTTTGGGCTTAGTGCTTAAGGCTTAGTGCATAGGGCTTTGGGTTTACGTTAGAGGGCTTAGGGCGTCAGATTTAAATCTTAGGGCATAGGGCGTCAGATTTACATCTTAGGGCATAGGGCTTAGGGTTTACATCGTGGGGTTATGTCTTATTATATAATCTGAATGCCTTGAAAGTGAAACATAAAATCCCAAGCATATTTCCAAGCAATAGAGAATTATAGAATAAAAAAGTGTATGATACTTTTAATAAATCAGACCTAATCCCAAAGCCATAAGCCTTAATCCTTAAGTCCTAAGCCTTAAGAACTAAGCCTTAAGCTGTAAGCCCAAACCCAATTGCCCTGACCCAAAGCCCAAAGTGCTAATCATTAAGCCAAAAGTTTAAAGTTCTAAGCCCAAAGCACAAAGGACAAAGCCCTAAGCCCTAATTCCTAACTCCAAAGTTCATAGCCTTAACCCTAAAGCCCAAGGCACAAAGCCCAAGCCCCTAGGCCCTAAGTTGTAAGCACAAAGACAAAAGCCCAAGCTCTAATTCCTAGCCCTAAGCATTAAGCCCTAATACATAAGCCTGAAGCCCAAACCCCAAAACCTAACCCAATAGCCCAAAGCCTTAACCCCTAATCCCTAAGCCCCCTTCAAAACCAATACCCAAAACACAAAATCCAAAATCAAAAACCTGAACCCTGAAACCCAAAACGAAACTTGAAACCTAAAAACCTAAAACCCAATGTAACGTCTCATCTTTCTTTATACTTATTATTATTATTATTATTATTTTTTAAACTTTTTATTTTAACAAAAATGTGTCAATTAATTCATTTACGTTAAAATACAGCGGAAAACTTTATTAGAAGCAAACCCATTTAATATATAAAACCAACTCACAATTTACATTTCATTTTAACAAAACATAAGTTTTACAAACCATTACAAACACTTATTTTACAAAATACCAAAAGACATTCTTAAAAGCAACTTTCAAAACACATATAAGTTCATTTTTACATGTCACACCACCGGTCAAATTCGCTTAACGATCCCAAGCATCTGCACCAGACATACTCCCTCCATTGCATCAATCTAAGAACCAGGAGTAAACTCCTCACTTTCAATGTCATCACCTACATTACAAAGCTTAATCTAATGAGCTTAAGGCTCAGTAAGTAACATATAGTGTCCTAAACATGAACTACATGACTATGCATTTTATAAAACCATGCAATTTTTCCATATACATTTATTTCATTTCTTTTCACGTATTTACTTTAGTGTGGGCAACACATCGTACAGGGATGAAAGACATCATATGTCCAGGACAGCCAAATTAATGGCAACCGTACAGTCCGCAATATAGGACAGCCAAGTTCAATCCCACCCAGAACATTAAATAATTACGTACATTATGCATTAAATATTGAAAGTATGACGAAATTGAGGATTAGCACCATATGGCCTCCCTCGAGGCAGCTTTACTCAATTTCACCTTCAATACTTAGTTGGGTTACATAATATAAACCATGCATGTAAAACATTTTCGTACTTTAATGAAAACATGATGCATGAACATGGTGACATACGATTCTAGCATACCCTCAAGTAATGACATTAAATTCTAATACAATAAATCAAATAATCAATCAATAACAAACATGCACACAAACAATCCTCAAATGCCTTGAGGTCGGTGTATTGTGCGTTACACCCCAAACATTCCAGTATCGTGCATGATTTATAAAAGTCATATTCTAACTATAACAATTCATACAAATCCTCAAGAACTACTCTTTGTAATGTAGACCTATTGCTAGGCCAAAGACAAGCAATGTTTACTTACCTTAGGTCCTTAGCTTAAACTTGGTCACTTGTTAGCTTAAACTCTTCCACTTGATTACTTGGTAACTCTAATACCATAAAAGAAACTCAAATGAGAAATCTCGGAAATGCCCTATTTTTGCAGCAACTTCAAACCTCTGTAACTTGAGCTATACTAATCCATTTAAAGTGATTCAAGCGTCAAAATCATCCTTATTATGTCTACTTTAGATCATCTGAAGAGGTCAAAGTTAATTGACCACTTGAAGACCACTTAAAAATTCAAATTCCGAAACAGCACATAATTGTCCGAAATTTTGCATAACTTGACAAAATACATGCAAATCATGCACAATCAACCACTAAAGCCTAATACATCAACTTAAATATCATTTTAGAGTGAGATTGATACCTTAGAACAGAGAACATCAAATCCTTTACCCTTGGTCGTGGGTTTCTCCTCTCCTTTCTTTCCTTGGTTTTAGGGTGGACTAACTTCACTTTAGGTGCACAAAACTCTTCTCTTCCTTAACTTCTAACCAAAACTCCACCACAACTCTCAAATAAGGAGAAAATACAAAGAGGGAGAGAGCATTTTTGTAGCTCAAAGATGTCTGAGATGAGGTTTATCTAGGGTTAAAAATCAAAAGGTAAATAATGTAAGGTGGAGGTGTAAAGTAATCACGAGGTGTCAACAATTCATTGCACCTCTTCTAAGCTGCTCCTCAAAGACACCAATCATCTTAATCTAACTTTAATAATATTAATTTGATTTATCCTAATTTTTGGTGTAAAGTAATCACGAGGTGTCAACAATCCATTGCACATCTTCTAAGCTGCTCCTCAACAATCTTAATCTAACTTTAATAACAAAACATTTTGTACAAAAAACTACATAAGTAATGTACATTGATAATATACTTATGACATGAAACTCAAAATATCAAACCTGAACATGGAACTCGACACCTAAAACCTGAAACATGAAACTCAGAACTTGAAACTAAAAAATCAGAACCCCAAAACTCAATACCCGAAACATAAAACCTGAACCCAAAACCTAACACTAAAACTCCGAAACAAAAAAAAAGAACCTTGAAATCGAAACCCAAAACCTTAACTCAAAATATAAACCTGAAATTCCAAACACAAAACTTGAATCCTAAAACCAAGAACTTAAATCCGAAAACCCAAAATACAAAAAACTAAACCCAAAAACCGAGCAACGAAATTGGAAAAGCAAAACCCAAATAAAAAAACCCAGAATCTGAAACTTTGAACCCCAAAACTTGAAACCCAACCCCGAAACACGAAATTTAAAATCCAAAACTCGGAACCCAAAACCTAAATCCCAAAATTGGAAACATGAAACCAAAACCCAAAACCTGAACCCCAAAACCTGAAACCGGAAAGTTAAAATCAAAAACTAAAAACTAAAAATCCAAAACCGAAACACCAAAACCTAAAACCTAAAACTCAAAACCCAAAAGTAAAAACTTGAACCCCAAAACTGGAAACTCAAAACTCAAACCTAGAAACCCAAAACACGAACCCTAAACTAGAAACCCAATACCCATAAACCTAAACCCGAGACCCAAGACCCAAAAAACAAACCACAAAACCTGAAACTGAAACCTTAAATCGAAACTTAAATAAAAAATTGTAAAGTCAAAACTTGAAACTAAAGACCCAAATTCAAAACCCAAAACCTAAAATTGAAACCCAAAACCCAAAATCCAAAACTCGAAACCCAAAACTAGAAATCTAAACCCCTAAGCCCTTTAGCATAATCGCTAAGCCTCAAGCTTAAGATCTAATTCTTACGTCTTAAGCCCTAACACATAAGCCCAAAGCCTAAAGGTCTAAGCCATAAGCTCTAATCCCCAAGCTTAAAGCCCTAAGACCTAAGCCTAGTACCCTAAGCCCAAAGCACAAGGCCCTACGTAAAACGCTTAAAGCCAAAAAGCGCTAAATGCCAAGCCTTAAGCCCTAAGCCCAAAGCCCTAAACCTAAGCGAAACCCTTAGCCCAAAGTCCTAATTTCTTAGCCTTAATACCTAAGCTCGTAGCCCTAAGCCCTAATCCCAAAGCCCAGAGCCCAAAGCCATAAACATTAAGCCTAAAGCCCTAAGTCATACGAACTAAACCCTATATCGTGATAGTTAGGCCTAAAGCCCTAAGCCCTAAGCCCTAATGCTTAAGTCCGATACACTAAGCCCAAGCCCAAAGCCCAAAACCCTAAGTTGTATGTCTCGATTCCTGATTTCGAAGCCCTAACTCCTCAACAAAAAGCCCTAAGGATAAAGCTTCAAAATAAAAGCTCAATACCCAATCCCTAATCACAATGTTCTAAACCCTACGCTAAATCTCTAAGCTTAAGCCCCAAGCCATATGCCCAAACAATAAAGCCCAAAGCCCTTAGCCCAAAGGCCTAACGCTTTATCCTAAATCCATAAGCCCTAAGCTTAAAACCTATTCCCTAAGCCATAGACCCAAAGGCCTAAGCCATAGGCCAAAAGCCCTAGGCAAAAAATCAAAGCCATAAAACCTAAGCCCTATGTCCCGATATATAAGCCCTAGGTCTTGACATCTAAGCCCAAAGCCCTTAGCTCTAAGACCTAAGCCCTTAGTCGAAAGCCAGTACTGTTGACCCTAAAGACCAAAGCCCTAGGTGTTATGCCATATTCCCTAGGTCTTAAGCCATTACTCTTAAGCCCAAAGTCCAAAGACCTAAGCCCAAAGTCGTAAGACCAAATTTTGAAGCCCTAACTCCTCAACAAAAAGCCCTAAGCCCTAAGCCCTAAGCCCTAAAAGTTAAGCCAAAAGCCCTAAGCCCTAAGCCCTAAGCCCTAAAAGTTAAGCCAAAAGCCCTAAGCTTAATTCCTAAGTCACAAGTCTAAAGCCCCAAGTCATAAGCTCTAAACCATAATAAATAAGCCTCAAGCCCTAAACTCGAAGCCTGAAACCTGAAGCCCTAATTCGTAAGACAAAAGCCCAAAGCCCAAAGCTCTAAGCTCTAAGATCTAATTTTGAACTCTAATGCCTTAAGGACTAAGCCCTAAGCCCTAAGCCCTAAGCCTTATGCCATAATCCTAAGGCCCTACACAAAAACCTCAAAGCCCTAAATGCAAAGCGTGAAGCCCTAAGCCTTAAGCCATAATCCCTAATCCCTAAGCCATAATACTTAAGCATAAAGCCTATGCACAAAGCTCTAAGCCCTAACCTCGAATCCCTAAGCCCTAATTCCAAAGCCGAAAGACATAAACCCTAAGCCCAAAGCCCTAACACTTGACACATAAGACTAAATCCCAATGCCCTAAGCACTAATCCTTAAGCTTAAACCGGTAAGCCCCTAAGCTTTAAACTCAAAGCCCAAATCCATAAGCGTGAAGCCCGGCCCACTAAGCCAAAAGCCTAAATCCTTTAGCTTAAAGCTCAAAGCCCAATGCACTTAGCTTTAAGCCCAAAGCCCTTAGCCTTAATCCCTAATTAGTACTCCTAAGCCTAAATCTCCTTAATCCCTAATTAGAACTCCTAAGCCCAAAGCCCTAAAGCTCAGTCATAGGCTCGAACCCTAAGCCCTAAGCCTTAAGCTCTAAACCATAAACCCTAAATACTTATGCCCTAAGCCCTATGTGCTAATCCTTAAGCTTTAAGCCCTTATCACAAAGCCCTAAACCCTAAGTCCTAAGCCTTGAGCTTAAACCCAAGCCTAAGCGCCTACATACCTATGGCCAAAGCCCTATGCACTAAACCCTAATCAAAAGACTAAGCCCTAAGCCATAAGCCCAAGGCCTTAGACCAAAAATCCAAAGCCCTAAAACCTAAGCCCTATGTCCTGACATCAAAGCACAAAGCCCTTAGGACTAAGACCTAAGCCCTTCGACAAAAGCCATAAGCGCAAAAACCAAAGCCACAAGTCATAAGCCATATTCCCTAAGTCTTAAGTCATTAGCCCTAAGGACTAAGCCTTAAGCTCAAATACCAAAGCCTTAAGACCTAAATTCAAAGCTCTAGGCTTAATCCCTAAGGCCCATGCCCAAAGCCCTAAGTCTAAACCCCTAATCCCACATAGGCCCAAATCCGGAATTAAAAAGCCCTAAATCTAAATCCCTACATCCGAAGACCTAATTCCTAAGGAAAACCCCCCAAAGACTTAAGCCTAAGTTTTATTCCCTAAGCTCGTATCCCTAAGCCCTAAGCTACAAGCCCAAGGCCCTAAAAAAAGGCAAACCCAAAGCCCTAAACGCCAAGCCTTAAGCCCTAAGCCCATTGCCATAAACCCTAAGCCCAAAGCACTAACCCATAAGCCCTAATCCTTTAGCCATATTATCTAAGCCCAAATCCATAATCCATAAGCCATAAGCCATAAGCCCTAAGCCGTAAGCCCAAAGTCCAAAGCCCAAAGCCCAAAGCCGTGAGTCGTACGCGTTAAGCCCAAACCCCTAACAGGTAAACCCAAAACCCAAAGTCCTTAGCCTTTACCACTAATCCTTAAGCTGTAAGACCTAATCCCTAAGCCCAAAGCAGAAAGCTATAAGACCGAAGCACAAAGAATAACGCACTAAGCCCAAATCCTAATACCCTAACCCAAAAGCCATAACTGCTAGGCCAAAAGTCCACAAAGCAAGCTCTAAGACAAAAGTGCTAAGTTGTTAGCCTAAATAAGGAAGCCCAAAGGCCGAAACCCAAAGCTTTATGTCAAAAGTGGTTAGTCCAAAGCCTAAGCCTTAAGCCCAAGTTAAAAGCCTTAAGCCCTAAGCCAAAAAACCAAAGCCCTTAGCCTAAAAGCCTAAACCCAGATACCTAAGCCCAATGCCTTAATCTCTCAGCCCTAAAGACTAACCCACATCACTAATCCCTTCTTAGCCCTAATACCTAATCTCAAAGCCATAAGCCTAAAGCCCTAAGACCTAGGCTTTAAGACTAAAGTCCTAAGCCCAAAGTCGTAAGTCGCACGCCCTACACCATAACCCCTCACAACTAAGCCAAAAGGCCAAATTCCTAATCCTTTACCACTAATCCCTAAGGTGTAAGACCTTATCCCTAAGACCAAAGCAAAAAGTTGTGAGACCTAAGTGAAAAGCCTGACGCACTAAGCCCAAATCCCAAAGCCCTAACCCATAAGCCTTAAGTGCTATGCCTAAAGTCCAAAGCAAAAAGGAGAAAGCCCAAAGCCCAATGCCCTTAGATCAAAGTCTTAAGTTGTAAGCCTGAATAACTGACAAGAAAATTGAATGGAAAAAACGAACACTTTCTAGATTCGGGTGGAGAAGGGTGGAAATCCGGATAAGAAGAAAACAAAGGGAACTTGTGGATAGTAGATCTCAAAAACGGTGGTGGTATTATGCCTGAAATTTTGAGGAGGCGTAGATGAAGAGAGTTGAAAGTTTACCTCAAAATATGAAAGAAGTCTCACGAGTAGAATGGAAGATATGTAGACGGGCGTGAAAATGGACAGAGGGTAGCCATAAAATGGTATGTGCGGGTAGATTCGAAAAATATGGGCTTTCGAGATGAAGAATGGAAGGAAGAGCTAATGATCTACAAACTCACCCTCAAGACCACGAGTGTGGCTGGAGATATGTAGTAAGGATAGGTCCTCCTAGCTCGGAAGGATGACCAACTCCGGGGTTGCTCTCGGTTGCCGGAAGTCCACCGAGATGTCGAGTCTTGGGATCGGAAGATCGACAAGGAAATTGACAATGCAAAGCAAAGTTTTTCAAATTAACCAAAGATGCCCTACAATGCTCAGGGAGTTGAGCTTAAAACATGCACAAAGCTGCATGGTAAAATGACTCAAATCAGATGGCACATGGAAGCTTACCCGATTTGACCACACACACAAAAAGGGGGGGAAAAGTGACCCCTGACCAAACTGTTTTGGGACAATTCTAAGCCAGCATCCCTACCTCCGTGACCAACCCTAGAGCCACCAAAATGCAGCCTAATTAACAGGTGTTCCACTCCTAAGAAGATCCCCTAAGGGAGTCAAAAGACTCTCATGCAAAAGCATGCAAAAACCAATGTTAAAGTTTTTGCACAAAAAGAAACACACAAAAACTTAAAGTAAAAATTCTCCCTCCTCCATTTCAATTGGTCTTGTACTTGCTTCCCATTGGGCTGGTCTCCTTATAATCCTCCTAAAAACTCCCTTGGAAGGTCCAACTCAGGTTCTGAATATTAACAACGTCCGCTGGCTTCTCTATGTAATTCACAGAGTGCTTGGGCCTCTCTTGGTCCATTAGGTTTGGTTCCACAATTCTAAATCCTTCCATAAGCTTCCCTAGAAAAGGAGCTCACGTGTTAGAAAATTCCCGCGCTCGATGGCTTTGTGATGTTCGGTTAAGGGTAAGGTATTTTGTGGCATGTCATCGTCCCGGGGTATTTGAGGATTTGTCCTTAAATCCATAACCTTAATTATCCTTCCAAGGCCTCTTCTCCCCTCCTTAGGTTGCTCGGTAACTGTCCCATTCTTTATATCCTTTGGCTCGGTTATGCTCTTCCAACCATAAGTGGTAAGTTGTTCCAATCCCATGATAATCGTCTTGCTTGGTTTCTTTTCTCCACTATTAAAAGTGTCTTTCCCCTTAGGATCCATGTTAACCATCTCTAGATGGTGCCAAGCAATTAGCCACATCTTAAATGAAGCTTGTGCCAAAAACATACTCATGCCAAAAACTTGAGATAAGAAAAACGAAATTCCAAAAATACAAAGGCAACACTTGGTAAAAACAAATGAATTATTTCCATAGCTCAAAACCTCATGTAGCTTTCCACCATCAATTAAAATGTGGTGTTCCATTCCCTTTAACCACCAATAAAAAGTTTTTGCCCATATATTTCCAATAAGGTCACCGATCCAATATATGTCAAACAACAATCCAACAATTTCATAAAAATCTACGAAGGCATGCAAGGAGTCCATAATAGTAAATGTGTCCATATAATACCAAGTTATTTGCCTCGTCATAATGCACAAAGAATCCACGTAGATGTTGTCATGTTTAATCCCAAATCCATTGTCCCTCATTAATTTCTCAATTTCACAAGTAGGCAAAACAAGGGCATAATTTACTAAGAATAGTTCCTTAACTCTAAAATTCGCTCAAAAGCAACAACAAAATTTGCCTTCAAAAAGTTTATGTCCACACCACTAAAATATCCACTATCAAGCAAACCAATCTAAAGAAGATAACTAAGAACTTGATCAAATGGATCATACCTCATGGCCACAACCTTTTGCGGTTCGGCAACTTCGTCCTGTCGGTTGACGTTGATATTAAGGTGTACCACTAGGAGCTCTTCACGCTACTTTGTACCTTCAATCAAAGCAAACGAAGGTGCTGCCACTAAGTCTTCTTCATGTTCCACTTCTTGGAAAGTCCCTTCTATGTGCTCCAAAGAAGGGCAAGAACCATCGGATTCCAAGGAGGTGGGATTTTCCTTAAGAACAACAACATCCTCCACTTGCTCGGTTTCTACCTCCATAGGGTGTTGGAGTGTATTGGAATAGCTTTCAGCCAACTTGCAAACGTCATGACGGGCTTCCAACAATAAAAATTTAATCTCATCTAACCACTCTAAGTTATCCGGTTTAAGGTGATCTGTATAGTGAATTTTTGCTCGAGAGTGAGGGAGTTTTCCATTTGGCAAAAATTCCTTTCTAATTAGATTCTTTATGGCCTTCCAAGTTCTAACTTCATATTCTCCATTTATAATCCTCTCCTCTTTGAGATCTTGCCACCAATTATAAGCGTCACCAACAAAACTACTTGAGGCTAACGAACTTTCCCTATATCCGAGTAGTTATTACATGCAAAATGTGTTTCAACTAAATCCAACAAACAATAATATTCTTCATCATCAAATGCCCCTCTAAAGGAAGGAATTCCAACCTCTGAATAATTTCTGACGTGATTATAGGCTGGAAACCATGAGGGTTGAAAAGAAACCGAAGACTCATCCAGCTTTCCGCGGCTTCTTGGTACGGTTGACATATCTTTTCGTTTTGATCTACTCCCGGAAAGAGTTATGGATGGCTTCTCTTCAAGTGTTCATTCTAAAAAACAAAAGTTAACCAAAATAAGATTCAAATGGAAGAATGGGAAGGGATGAATGGCTCTGATACCAAATGACATGAAAATTGAATGGAAAAAACGAACACTACTTAGATTCGGGTGGAGAAGGGTGGAAATCCGGATAAGCAGAAAACAGAGGGAACTTGTGGATAGCAGATCTCAAAAAAGGTGGTGGTATTTGGCCTGAAATTTTGAGGAGGCGTAGATAGAGAGAGGTCAAAGGTTACCTCGAAATATGAAAGAAGTTTTTCAAATTGACAATGCAAAGCAAAGTTTTTCAAATGAACCAAAGACCCCCTACAATGCTCAAGGAGTTGAGCTTAAAACATGCACAAAGCTGCATGGGAAAAGGACTCAAATCAGATGGCACATGGAAGCTTACCCGATTTGACCACACACACAAAAGGGGGGGGGGGAAGTGACCCCTTGACCAAACTGTTTTGGGACAATTCTAAGCCAGCATCCCTACCTGCATCCCTAGAGCCACCAAAATGCAGCCTAATTAACAGTTCTTCCACTCCTAAGAAGATCCCCTAAGGGAGTCAAAGGACTCTCATGAAAAAGCATGCAAAAACCAACGTTAAAGTTTTTGCACAAAAAGAAACACACAAAAACTTAAAGTAAAAATTCTCCCTCCTCCACTTCAATTGGTCTTGGACTTGCTTCCCATTGGGCTGGTCTCCTTATAATCCTCCTCAAAACACCCTTGGAAGGTCCAACTCAGGTTCTGAATATTAACAACGTCCGCTGGCTTCTCTATATAATTCACGGAGTGCTTGGGCCTCTCTTGGTCCATTAGGTTTGGTTCCGCAATTCTAAATCCTTGCACAAGCTTCCCTACAAAAGGAGCACATGTGTTAGAAAATTCCCAAGCTCGGGCTCGGGTAATGGCTCCGTGATGTTCGGTTAAGGGTGAGGTATTTTGTGGCATGTCAATAACGAATCCTAAAGGCCTAGACCCAAACCTTTATATCATAAGCAGTTAGTCCAAAGCCTAAACCTTAAGCCTTAAAGTCAAAATCCCTAAGCCAAAGCTCAAATCCCTTAGCTTAAAGCCATAAGCTCTAACTCAAAAGCCCAAAGCTCTAAACCTAAAGCTCTAGTTTAAAGCTCTAATTCCTAAGACTTAAGACCAAAGTCGTCAGCTTAAAGCACAAAACCTCATATCCTAAGTCCTAATTCCTAAGGCAAAAGCCAAAAGTCGTACGCCCTAAGCTCAACTCCATAAGCTGGAAGCCCAAAGCCCTAAATCCAAAGCCCAAAGTTGTAAGTTCTTATGGCTAAGCCGAAAGCCCTAAGCACTGAGCCCTATCCCGTAAGTTTTCAGCAGTAAGCACTAAGGCCTAAGCCCTAAGCCCGTAATCCAAAGCCTAAGTCGAAAGCCCCAAGACCAAAGTTCAAAGCCCTAAGCCCTCTACTAGAAGGTCTAAGCCATGAGCCATAAACCTTGCAACCAAAGACTTAATCACTAAGTCCTAAAGCCCTAACTCTAATCCTTCAGAGTCAAGCCCAAAGCCCTAAGCCCTAAGACTTAAGCACTAAGCTCTAGAACTTTAGTGAAACCCCTAAGCTTTATGCTCGAAGCCTTAATTCCTGAGTCTTATGTCCAAAGCCCAAAATCCTAAACCCTAAGCACCAATTAATAAGGCAAAAGTCCTAAGTCGTAAGCCTTAAAGCAAAAAGCCCTAAGTCCTAAGCCCAAAGCCTTGAACAAAAAGCCTAAAGCTCTGAGTCTTAATTGCTGAGCCTAAAGCCCAAGCTTAAAGTGAAAGGGCTAAAGTCCTTAGTCATAAGCTCTAAGCCCTAATCCTAAATCCTAAATCCCTAAGCCTTAAACCCAAACATCTATGTCATAAGCCATTATCCCAAGCACTAAATCATAAGCCCAAAGTTAAATGCAATAACCCTTAAGCCCAAAACCATAAGACTTAATCCCATAGGCCATAAGTGCTAAACCTAAAGTCCTAAGTCATAAGCTCTAAGTCGTAAGCCAAAATTCCAAAGCCATAAGCCCCTAAGCCATAATTCCAAATCCATAAGCCCTAAGCTTAGACCTCTATGTTTTAAGCTGTTAGCAAAAATCCCTAAGCCATAAACCCAAAGTTCAAAGCCTTAACCATAAAGCCCAAAACCATAGGAATTAATCCCAAAACCCTAAGCCCAAAGCCCTAAACCATAAGCCCTAAACCCTTATAGTAAGGATAACATGGACAACACATTGGAAAGGCACAAAGAAGCTGAAGCACTCAATGGATTAATGCCGCGAGCCCGAACAAAGAAGTTCAAGGAACGACTCAATATTTATATCCAAGAATTCAACGAATGCTACAATGTTGTTCCAACATCAATTATTAACTATAACCTCATGACGTTGATCTAGATACAAAATGAATAGCTCAAAATTTCTTTTATTTTGCTATTAAATTTAAGAGTTGTCAATTTATGAGTCTATTTGAGTTTTTGACTTTAGTTAGACCCATATTTGTCCTTTTATGTGTGTCATTGGGCTGGACCTTTTATTTTTAGTGTTTTGAACCTTTTTAGGTATTTTTGGGATTAGGTCTTTAGGGCCCAACCCATATTACGAAATTGTGCCTATAAAAGGCTTAGTTTGAGAATGAAGAACACAATTCAGATTTTGAGAAATAAGTTTTGAGAGCAATTCTCTTTAGTTCTTTGAAGAACTTTTACAGGACTTATCGAGTTTCTCCGTTGCGTCCACCTCCGACTTATCAAACGGATTACCATACCGTTTGTGGCATCAATCTCTACACTAAGGTTCTTGGTTGCACTAAAGCAGCCGGTCTAGGGTTTTCAAAACAAAAGTTTCTTGTTTTGTGTCGAACTTGGGTCAAGGTATTTCATTTCTATTATCCATATACAATACGATCACTGATTTCAACCATTATCGGAAGAAATTACATCATTTGGTATCAGAGCAAGGTTTGGCTCGTTATTAAGTTTAAATTTTTAAATATGTTCTTCTCATTTTGGGTTTCAATTTTTATTTCCGATTTGAGAGTATTCTAAAAAAAAATTGAATCCTTTTGTTGAATCTACAAGTTTATTGTAAAAATCCATTGACGTTTACATAATCACACCCCTTCATATTGTACCCTTCAAATCATGACCCTTCAAATTGCGCCCTTCAAATTCTTTCCCTTCAAATCGTGTCCTCTGAATCGCACCCCTTCCAATCGTGGCTTTTGAATTGCACCCCTTCAAAATTGTGCCTTTTGAATCGTACCCCTGTATATTTTTTTTCTTTCTTTCTTTCTTTCTTTCTCTTTTGGTAGGTTTGTTTGGTTGTCATCGAGTTTCCTGTAAAGTTATATTAGTTTCAAAAGAACTAGAGAGATACTAATAGTGGAAAAGGCAGGAGAGTGAAAGCTTTTTAGAGGGTACAAGCCAAATTAAAAAGAGTGAAACACAAGTGACATTTTTTTTAGTGAAATCATAAACTTGAGCGAAACACGTAAGGGACTATAATGAGGTCCTTTTTCATACATTATTTTCTAACGTTCTTTTGCAGGTTTATCTTTTCAAACATGTCTAATTCAGACAACAGTGCACAACCACAAGGTGTAAATAATCTTCAATATCATGTACTAATAGGTGAGATGAGGAGGAGGATGAGTTGGGCTAGATTATTGAGCGTTTGAATGATGTAGAAGATAGAGTTCGACAACTACTGCAACATCAAAAAAATCCCGACAGGCGTAGGCGAGGGAGAAATCCACCTAGGAGAATGAGAGAGGAGGATGAGAATTATGTAGATGTTGACCTTGAAGAAGGAGATGGAGTGTAATACCAGTGTACAAACTAAGTGTTTTTACGCTATCTAATGCTTCAACTAGAAATTTGTTTGAAGTCGTACATACTGAATTATGAGTAAGAAAAGAAGGCGAATTGGAGTATGACACATGTCACTATATGATTAATACCAAATCATGATTAAGACATAATTAGTAAAAATTATGGGATCATTAAGGTTTACTAATCATGATTAATTAAGTTAACCCTGAGGATTAGCTTAGAACTAATGTGAATTAATTAGTTAAGCTAAACATGATTTAAATAATGATAATGGAGGTATTTTAGCAAATAATAGAGCAGGTTATGATAAAATGGTAAAAGTAAATAGATAAATTTGGCAAAATAGTAATTTCACCCCATGAACCATCTAGAGATATTGGAGGATGGCTGATGAACAGCCATTTTTGTGCTGAAGAGAGAGAGAGGGTGAAAGAGAGGGAGGATTGAAAGAAAAGAGTTTAGAGAGAGAAAGTGAAAGTTGAAAGGGGAGAAGCTGAAATTGGCCTCCAATCTTTTGAGGAGAAGTGTTCCTCTCATCAAGAGGAATCTATTCAGCTAAAAGTCAAGAGGTATGACCTTATTTTTACGTGGTTTAGAGTTATTAAGATTATTCATATGATTACATTAAGGATAAGTGAGAATTATAGGATTATAAATGACTTTACAAGTTGGTTATGAGTGATACATGAAAATTAAAAGTTTTGATCCATGGTTCTGTTTATTGGTAACCAATCATGTTGGAATATTATATATATTTTTATGAATGATGGAAATTTGAATTGGTAGAAGTTGTGTATATTTTATCAAAGTTGCCATAAAAGTATCAATTCTGTACAAATTAAGATTTCGTATCTGAAGCCAATGATGGACTAATCTCATGCCCTAGATGTTTTAGCACATTAAAGTAGACACTTTGAGTGACATATAGGCTTTGGAATCATAGCATTTCATGGTGTATATAAAAAGTTATGATATTTTGAAGTTATCACAAAACAAGACATTGATTCCGAAAATTGTGAATGATATTAGGTTATTGAGATAAAAGTGATTCACAAGAGTACCTACTACTAGAAAGACTAGCTAAGGATAGACAAGGTAAGTAGTATTGTGTGTGTGTCGCCCTTAATTGGGTCTACATCATAGAATAATAGGACTTTGCTGTTGTTTTATGCTTTACATGTTGAGATGAGATGCGCGTATAACATGATGTACAAAAGCATATTTTGGTTTATGATATGATGGATTTTTGTAATTAATGTTATGAATATTACTTAATTGCTTGACACGTTCATACCACAAACATCTTATGCATCATGTTTTCTACAAAGTTACAAAGTATTTACATGCATGAGATTTCGTATGAAACATAATATGAAATGGTTGTTTCGGGTTGAGCTTGAAACACAACTAAAGAAAAGATAAAATAAAGAAAGAGAAAGTTACGTAAATATCATTGGGAAGGGGTTTGAGTTGGCTGTCCCCTTAGGTGGACTCAAGTTTGTGGTCTCTCAACCCTTGGAATCGAGTTGGCTGTCCCCTTAGGTGGACTCAAGTTTGTGGTCTCTCGTTCCTTGCCAGGAAGCCCCAATGATAAGGAATGATAGAAATTAAAGGAATGAAAGACCCAGAATAAAACAAAAAGAAAAGTTTTACTTATGCATATCATGTACATGTTCATGCATATTTATACTACTTGCTGAGCCTTATGCTCATAGATAAGTTTTATGATGTAGGTGAGGAAGACGTACACTAAGAGGTGTACGAGATGAATCGCTTTGTTCATGGAGGTGGTCGATGTTGTTTGAGCGGATTTTGATCTGTGGGCAAGGATTTTGAAGAATCGTAAATAATGGTTAGGAGAAGAAGTTTTTAACTTTGTACATATAACTTGTAAATAGTTTAAGAAATGTAACATGTTGTAAATATGTTTTAAGTAACTTTAGTTTTCATGTATGCCTTAAATGATTTTTACAAGAAAATATCTTCCGCTACAAGTAAAAAAAAAATGAAGAACATATTTCTAGCTAGGAAGGATGTTACCAATTTATGGTATCAGAGCCCAGGTCGAAATCGTTTTTGCAGACAGCTCGACAACACAACTTCCACCATGAACGAGCTCCAATATTAGTGAGTTTTTCTTATTATAAGCTAATAAGTATTTCCTTATACATTATTGCTCGATGTAGGATAAGTACAAAATGGTATGACGAAATCCTGCAAGAGATGAGGTTGTTAATCGGCTGCCAGATATTTTTGGGACGAGAGATCTTAGCTGTGAAAGGTTTCGCCGCCTGCACCCTCCAAGTTTTGACGGGCAATCATCGGACCCAACATATGCTGAAGAGTGGGTTCGTACACTTGAAGATATGTTTGATTATGCTAAAATTGAAGATCGGGAGAAAGTTAATTGTGCAGCATATATGTTAGCCAAAGATGCACGATATTGGTGGGACACTGTGAAGGCCACCAATAATGTTCAAACCATGATGTGGCAGCAGTTCAAAGAAGTGTTTTACGAGAAGTATTTTTGTCGCACAGTTAGAACAAGTAAACTAGTGGAGTTTGAACAGCTACGTTAAACCTGAAGTGTGGCTGAACATGTACGAAAATTCGAATCCCTGGCTCATTTTGCTAGCCATTTAGTTAACAACAATGAGCACAAAGTTCATCAATTCACCCAAGGCCTGAAAGCTGAAATTTATAGGAGTCTAAAAATTTCAGGTACGCATGAATTACCATACTCATCTGTTGTAACTAAAGCATTCAAAGTAAAAGAAGCCGAGGTTAAATTTCAACAACATCGAGAGAATGTTCAAAATTTTTACACTGAATGGCAGTCATCTAGAGATAAGAGATGGCAGACTGCAACGAAAGGTAAAAGACAAGGAGAAAAATTACAAAACCAAGGCAGAGAAAATAAAATTCAGAAGTCTTCTTAACCACCACAATGCCCAAAATGCCCAAAATGTAAAAGAGTACATTTAGGAGAATGCTTGAAAGACACTGGACAATGTTATAAATGCAAGCAACCAGGGCACATCTCCAAGTTTTGCCCGATGCTTGAAAAGGAGATATCAAAGGTGACACCGCGTGTTTTTGCAATGATAGAACTTGAAGAGGCAAATGAATTTGCAGTGGTGTCAGGTACCATTTATATTATGGATATACCTGCTTATACATTGATTGATTCAGGTGCAACTCATTTGTTTATCTCACTTGAGTTTATATGTATGCTTAATTGCTACCCTCAAGAAGCAGAGTATGAGTATGATGTGATGCTACCTTCGAGTGAGCATTTACATTTAAGCCATGTGTTACGAGAGTGCATAGTTAAGATAGATGATAGGATACTATATGCTGATTTCATAGTCATGAAAATGAAGGGTTATGATGCAATTCTGGGAATGGACTGGCTGCATCGACATTATACAACAATTAATTGTAGGACCAAGATTTTTCATTTTCATCCTCTGAATGAAAAAATTTGTTCTTTTCAAGCAGTTAAGTGTGCAAAGAAAATGCCGATTATATGAGCTCTTAATGCTCAACAATTACTGAAAAGCGGGTGTGAAGGATTCTTGGCAAGTATTATTGATACTAAAAAACAACCAAGTATCCAACTGAAGGAGATCCCGGTAGTGCAAAATTTTACAGAAGTTTTTCTAGATGATCTTCCTGGTTTGCCACCTGACCGCGAGATTGAATTTGTAATTGATGTATACCCTGGCGTAGAACCAGTATCTAAAAACCCGTATAGGATGGCCCCAGCTGAATTGAAGGAGCTAAAAAGTCAATTGGAATAATTGATGAGGAAGGGGTTCATTTAGCCAAGCTTTTCCCCTTGGGGAGCTCCAATATTATTTGTAAAGAAGAAAGATGGAACAATGAGAATGTGCATCGATTACAGAGAGTTGAATAAGTTGACGGTAAAAAAATAAGTATCATTTACCACGAATAGATGATTTATTCGATCAACTCATTGATGCACGAGTTTTCTCATAGATAGACTTACGTTCGGGTTATTATCAGCTTAAAGTGAAGTCTGAAGATATTCCAAAGACAGCATTTTGTACAAGGTATGGACATTATGAGTTTTTGGTAATGTCCTTTGGATTAACAAATGCGCCAACAACATTTACGGACTTAATGAATAGAGTGTTTTGAGAATATTTAGACAGATTTGTAATCTTCTTTATCGATGATATCCTTATATATTCTAGAAGCAAAGAAGAACATGAGAAGCATTTGGAGATTATCTTAGATAAATTAAGGCAACACAATTTATATGCAAAATTTTCTAAATGTTAATTTTTGCTAGATCGAGTGAATTTTCTCGGCCATGTTATCAACGAAGATGGTATATCCGTGGATCCAGCAAAGATTCAAACAATCAAAGATTGGCCACAGCCAAGGAATGTGGGAGATGTAAGGAGTTTTCTTGGACTTGCAGGCTATTATCGAAAATTCATTGAAGGATTTTCAAAAATTACTATGTCTTTAACTCGATTAACCAAGAAGAACATGAAATTTTGGTGGTCATTTGATTGTGAACAAAGTTTTCAGGTATTAAAGATAAACTTACCACAGCCCCAGTATTAAAACTTCAAAATGAAGATGGACATTTTAGTATTTACTGCGATGCATCAAAAATAGGCCTTGGATGTGTACTTATGCAAGAGGGGAAGGTGATTGCATATGCATCAAGGCAACTAAAATAATATGAGAAAAACTACCCAACACATGATTTAGAGCTTGCTGCTGTAGTTTTTGCTCTCAAGATATGGAGACACTATCTATATGGAAAGTCATGTGAAGTATATTCCGACCATAAAAGTTTGAAGTATATTTTTACACAGAAAAAGCTTAATATGCGACAACGGAGATGGTTGGAATTCGTCAAGGATTATGACTTTGAAATTAAGTACCATCCAGGAAAAGCCAATGTTGTTGTTGATGCATTGAGTAGAACAACAGGCTTTAAGCAACCAACATTATCGGCTTTATTGGTTGCATTACAATCGGAGATCCAAAAATTTGATCTGGAGCTTATAACGGAAGTAACTAGTAAGATAGCTGCATTAACGGTTAGACCTACACTTTTAGATGAGATCAAAGAGACATAATTAAGAGATCCAAGGTGTTTGGATTATAAGTCAAAAATAAATCTTGATGAATCTTCTAAATTTCATTGTTTAGAAGATGGTATTTTAAAATTCAAAAACCGATGGTATGTACCACAAGATTCAGATTTACGAAGAAAGGTGTTATCTGAAGCACATTCATCTATATTCTCAATACATCCTGGAACTACAAAAATGTATCGAGATTTGAAATTACACTATTGGTGGCCAAATATGAAAGAAGACATTGCAAATTATATTAAATTGTGTCTAATTTGCCAACAAGTAAAGGCAGAACACCAACGTCCAGCAGGAACTCTACAACCATTGCCTATCCCTGAATGGAAGTGGGAACATATTTCAATGGATTTTGTTTTTGGATTACCAAAAACTACAAAAGGACATGATAGCATATGGGCAATCATAGATCGCCAAACAAAATATGCCCATTTTATACCAGTAAAGATGACGTTCTCACTACATCAATATGCTAAACTCTACATACAGGAGATAGTGAAGTTGCATGGAGTACCCGTATCTATTGTGTCAGATCGAGATTCAAGATTTACATCAAAGTTTTAGAAAAGTTACACGAAGCAATGGGCACAAAGTTGAATTTTAGTACCACATTTCATCCTCAAACCGATGGGCAAATAGAGAGGACAATCCAAAAATTGGAAGATATGTTAAGATCATGTGTACTGGAGTTTAATATTACATGGAGCAAGATGCTGCCATTAGTAGAATTCTCCTACAACAATAGTTATCAAGCTACTATCGATATGGCACCATATGAAGCTCTATATGGTTGAAAGTGTCGATCCCCCTTGTGCTGGGATGAAGTGGGAGAAGCCAAGATACTAGGCCCTGAAATCATTTAATAAACACTGGATCAAGTGAAGATAATCAGAGACAAAAATAAAAATAGCTCAGAGCCGACAAAAGAGTTATGCCGATCAACGAAGAAGGGAGATAGAACTTGACGAGGGAGAAGAAGTATTTTTAAAGGTTTCCCCGTTTAAAGGAGTAGTAAGATTTGGAAGAAAGGGCAAGCTTAGCCCAAAATTTATTGGCCCTTTTCTTATTAAGAAAAAATTTGGAGGAAGGGCATATGGACTAAATCTACCTTCATCAATGGCCGGAGTGCACAATGTGTTTCATGTATCTATGCTAAGGAAGTGCTTAAGAGATCCATCCCAAGTGGTACAACAAGAAGATATCGAAATTCGACCAACATTGGAGTATACGGAGCAACCAGTTTGCATTCCCGATTACTTGACCAAAGAACTTCAAAATAAAAAGAATCCTTTAGTTAAACTTCTTTGGAGTATTCACCAGGTAGAAGAAGAAACCTGGGAAATAGAAGACGATATGAGAAGTCAATACCCTCGTCTATTTGATGTTTGAAATTTTGAGGACAAAATTTTTGTAAGGAGGGTAGAATGTAATACCAGTGTACAAACTAAGTGTTTTTACGCTATCTAATGCTTCAACTAGAAATTTGTTTAAAGTCATACATACTGAATTATGAGTAAGAAAAGAAGGCGAATTGAAGTATGACACATGTCACTATAGGATTAATACCAAATCATGATTAAGACATAATTAGTAAAAATTATGGGATCATTAAGGTTTACTAATCATGATTAATTAAGTTAACCCTGAGGATTAGCTTAGAACTAATGTGAATTAATTAGTTAAGCCAAACATGATTTAAATAATGATAATGGAGGTATTTTAGCAAATAATAGAGAAGGTTATGGTAAAATTGTAAAAGTAAATAGATAAATTTTGAAAAATAGTAATTTCACCTCATGAACCATCAACAAATATTGGAGGATGGCTGATGATCAGCCATTTTTGTGCTGAAGAGGGAGAAAGGGTGAAAGAGAGGGAGGATTGACAGAAAAGAGTTTAGAGAGAGAAAGTGAAAGTTGAAAGGGGAGAAGCTGAAATTGGCCTCCAATCCTTTGAGGAGAAGTGTTCCTCTCATTAAGAGGAATATATTCAGCTAAAATTCAAGAGGTATGACCTTATTTTTACGTGGTTTAGAGTTATTAAGATTATTCATATGATTACATTAAGGATAAGTGAGAATTATAGGATTATAAATGACTTTACAAGTTGGTTATGAGTGATACATGAAAATTAAAAGTTTTGATCCATGGTTCTGTTTACTGGTAACCAATCATGTTGGAATATTATATATATTTTTATGAATGATGGAAATTTGGAATTGGTAGAAGTTGTGTATATTTTATCAAAGTTGCCATAAAAGTATCAATTCTGTACAAATTAAGATTTCGTATCTGAAACCAATGATCGACTAAACTCATGCCCTAGATGTTTTAGAACGTTAAAGTAGACACTTTGAGTGACATATAGGCTTTGGAATCATAGCATTTCATGGTTTATATAAAAAGTTAGGATATTTTGAAGTTATCACAAAACAAGACATTGATTCCAAAAATTGTGAACGATATTAGGTTATTGAGATAAAAGTGATTCACAAGAGTACCTACTACTACAAAGACTAGCTAAGGATAGACAAGGTAAGTAGTATTGTGTGTGTTTCGCCCTTAATTGGGTCTACATCATAGAATAATAGGACATTGCTGTTGTTTTATGCTTTACATGTTGAGATGAGATGCACGTATAAAATGATGTACAAAAGCATAATTTGGTTTATGATATGATGGATTATTGTGCTTAATGTTATGAATATTACTTAATTACTTGACACGTTCATACCACGAACATCTCATGCATCATGTTTTCTACAAAGTTATGAAGTATTTACATGCATGAGATTTCGTATGAAACATAATATGAAATGGTTGTTTCGGGTTGAGCTTGAAAAACAACGAAAGAAAAGATAAAATAAAGAAAGAGAAAGTTACGGAAATATCATTAGGAAGGGGTTTGAGTTGGTTGTCCCCTTAGGTGGACTCAAGTTTGTGGTCTCTCAACCCTTGGAATCGAGTTGGCTGCCCCCTTAGGTGGACTCAAGTTTGTGGTGTCTCGTTCCTTGCCAGGAAGCCCCAATGATAAGGAATGATAGAAATTAAAGGAATCAAAGACCCAGAATAAAACAAAAAAAAAGTTTTACTTATGCATATCATGTACATGTTCATGCATATTTATACTACTTGCTGAGCCTTATGCTCATAGATAAGTTTTATGATGTAGGTGAGGAAGACGTACACTAAGAGGTGTACGAGATTAATCGCTTCGTTCATGGAGGTGGTCGATGTTGTTTGAGCGGATTTTGATCTGTAGGCAAGGATTTTGAAGAATCGTAAATAATGGTTAGGAGAAGAAGTTTTTAACTTTGTACATATAACTTGTAAATAGTTTAAGAAACGTAACATGTTGTAAATATGTTTTAAGTAACTTTAGTTTTCATGTATGCCTTAAATGATTTTTACAAGAAAATATCTTCTGCTGCAAGTAAAAAAAATGAAGAACATATTTCTATTTAGGAAGGACGTTACATGGAGAATCAGAAATGGGTAATAGGACAAATGAGAGACACTCTAGAGAATCTAGGACTCTGGTTGATGACAGCATGAGTAACACCAAAATGCATATTCCTTCTTTCCAAGGAAAAAATGATCTTGATGCTTACTTTGAGTGCGAAAAGAAAGTTGAATTGGTGTTTGATTGTCCCATTTACTCCGAGTTTAAAAAGGTAAAGCTTGCTGCAATTAAGTTCTCTGATTGTGTAATTTCTTGGTGGGATCAATTGACTTTGAGCAAGAGAAGAAATGGAGAACGTCCAATTGAAACATGGGATAAAATGAAAGCAGTAATGAGAAAGTGTTTTGTACCTAGCTGATACTACTGTCACTTATGGCAAAAGTTGCATAAACTTAAGCAAGGTAATCAGAGTGTGGAGAAGTATTATCAATTCATGAAAGTGACCATGATTCGAGCCAATATTGAAGAAGATCGAAAGGCTACAATTGCTAGATTTTTTGATGGTTTGAATGTAGAGATCCAAGAAAAGATTGAGTTGCAGCACTATCTGTGTAACGTCCTATTTTTGCCTTGCTTAAATTTTTTTTCTTTTTGTAAANATAATATTATACATTAGTTTTCAAACAAAACATTTCCATTTACATGGGCCGCCCACCGGTCAAAATTGCACTAACAGCCGCAAACTTCTGCAATGGACATACTTCACCACCTCAAGCATTTATCCCTACATTACAAAGCTTATTTAATGAGCCTAACGCTCAGTAAGTTAATCCATGATAATAAAACATTTATGAGGCCTTTATGCATATGCTGCTTTATAAAAACAATGCAGTTTCAGTATCTTTCATTTCATTTCTTTTCTTTCACTTAACAATTCAGCTAATGTGGGTAATAACTTCTAGGGGAGAGTATGCATCATTTGGTCCAACCTCTTGGGACAGTCAAACTCAAACCCCACCCAACATATAGGTATTTACGTAAATTTTGTTCATTTCATTTCTTTCATTATTTGCAGTTTAAGTATCTTTCATTTCATTTCTTTTCTTTCACTTGACAGTCCAGCTAATGTGGGTAATACCGTCTAGGGTAGAGTAGGCACCATTTCGTCCAACCTATTGGGACAGCCAAACTCAAACCACGTCCAACATATAGCTATTTACGTACGTTTGGTTCATTTCATTTCTTTCATTATTTACAGTTTCAGTATCTTTCATTTCTTTTCTTTTCTTTCACTTTACAGTCCAGCTAATGTGGGTAATACCATCTAGGGGAGAGTAGGCACCATTTTGTCCAACCTCTTGGGATGGGACAGCCAAACTCAAACCCCGCCCAACATTTAGTTAATTACGTTCATTTCGTTCATTTCATTTCTTTCATTATTTGATCATTGAAGGTACCACGGGAGAGAGTAGACACCATTTGGCCTCCCTCGAGGCAGTCTAACTCGAGCTCCTCCCTCAACGACCTGTTGCATATTATCATGAAAATCATGCATGCAAATCATTTTTGTATTTTTCTTAAACCCATGATGCATGAACAATTAAAATGCATGAACATGTTAACATGCAATAAAATATACAATTCAAACATTGCAAGCATTCTAAACATGTATCTTTATTCTAATACAAAAAAAATCAATCAATCATCAAACATGACACACAAACATATCCTCAAATAAATTGAGGTCGGTGTATTGTGCACTACACCCCAAAAAATCCAGCATATTCCAAAATCATAAAATCCTAATCTTTGTAATGTAGTCCACATAGGGCCAATCACATGCAACATTAACTTACAGAGCTGTTTTCTTGAATCAATTTACTTGAGTCCCTTTTTAATCCAATAAATGACCTAAACATATAAATCATATAAGAATCAGAAATTGCATAAAGTCTTAACTTTCTATTCCAACTTCAAATGACTATAACTTCCTTGATAATGATCAATTTTTGATGATTAAGGTGTCAAATCGTTCCTTAAAGAGTCTACTATAACTTCTTAGAAGACACAAATTCAAAAAATGAGCGTATGGATTGCTTAAAATCCATAACCGGTCGATCACATAACTTTGTCTACATAACTCAGAATTGAGTGATTCAAACGGATATAGATCACTCAAAGAGTCTTATTTAACTCTTATAAAGGACATAAACTGAAATTCGTGATAAAATTTGACCTAATCTCAAACATCCTAACCCTGCACACAATCAACCGATTTTCTAACAATCTACATGAAATCATTCATGTTTATCCACAAATTCAACCAATACAAGTACTGAACTTAAAAGGAATTCAGAGGATAGAAAGATTACCTTGAACTTCAACGGTAACTCACTTTCTTACTCTTCTCTCTCACGCTATCTCTTTTCTTTCTCAATCTCACTCTCCCCTTGATCAAGACATGAGAACTTAAAGTAAAATAGGGAGAAGGGTCATGCTGGTAAGGAAATGGCAGACCATGCCTTCTTATCTCTTAATTAAACAAAATCAACCTTTCCTTTACGTCCACCGATCGGATTCCTCCAGGTTGTTGCTGACTTTTCAATTCAAATCATGAAAGGTATCGGCCGCTAATCCTTTGCGGTCGACCGTTTACAAGGTGTCGACCGCTAACCCATTTGCGGTCGACCGTTTGGCAAGGTGTCGACCGATAATCTCTTGCGGTCGACCATAATAGAAGGTGTCGACCGCCAAACCTCTTGCGGTCGACCGGATCTTACATGAAGGTAGTCTTTTAGTATATTTAACCCAACTTACTTCATTAATTTACTTAAACCTAGCAACCATCAAACAATGGACTTCAAACAAACACCAATCAAACTCAAACTCTTGGGCCGGTGCACGGTGTGATACACCCCAAACATAGTATTCTTATTCTAATTATTCATAATAGTAACCAATTCACGAGTTTCTAATTTTCCAACCTTTCTGAATAACTTTATCTCATATACCCCTTGAACATTATTCTCTTTATCACCTTCAACCTACTAATTTACTAATATCCACAGCACTGCCCTTAGCCATAAGCCCAAACACCTTAGGCCTAAGCCCTAAGCACTTAGACCTAAGTCCAATG
>QAOC01029661.1:1859-13635 GCA_003255005.1 Begonia fuchsioides | reverse complement strand
CTCATTCCTTCTCAAACCCTAATTCTGTTTTGTTTTTGTAGATTTTCGTCAAACCCTAATTGGTTTTCCCATTTTTCCTTCCTCCCATTCCATTTCCTGTCAAAAACCTTTCCTTTCTCAAATGTAGCCACACAAGATCTCCTTCATTGAATATTACCTCTTTTTCCATCGCTTAGCTTTTTTGGCATATGATACATTCTTCCTCTCTAAGTTCCTTCTCACTTGCTCTTGCATGACTTTCACTAATTTAGCTTTCTCAGCTGCATTACGATTAACAAAATCCTTGATGGGAAGAGGGATGAGGTCCACTGGGGTATGAGGGTTGAAGACATAAGCTACCTCAAACAGAGTCTTTTTGGTGGAATTATGAAAACTCGAGTTGTAGGAAAATTTTACAAATGGAAGCTGAACATCCCAATGTTTAAGCTTCTTGCTAACAATCCCTCATAAGAGAGTTCCCAAGGTTCTATTCACCACCTCATTTGGAACATCACCTCTAGATAGAAGTTCTTGTACCTGATTTTGTAACTCCTTTGCTTTCTTAGGATTCATTCTATAAGAAAGTCGGTTAGGTAACACCGCACCTGGTTGGAGGTCGAGTTGATGTTCAATACCTCAAAAGGGTGGCAACCCTAGAGGTAGCTCTTCTGGAAACTAATCTTGATACTCCTCAAGCAAGGTTAAAACCTCCTTACAAATCTTTGCAATCTCCTTAACTCCTTCCCGAAACAAGATTATCACAAAGGGAACACCATTTTGAAAAGATTTAAATAATTCCTCTTTAGACGTAAGAAATTTTTTTTTAGCCATACCTTGTCTCCTTGTAATCTCATTCTTAGAAATTTTCTCTGGATCTAGTGGTTTTATTTTGATGCCTCTCTCTTCAAACTTGAATAAATATTGATTGGTGTAGCATTCATGCATAACTTTTTGGTCAAATTGCCATGGTCTTTGCAAAAGTAAGTGGCTAGCACTCATAGGTACCACATCACATAATACCTTGTCCTTGTAGCCTCCAATAGAGAACTCACATTGCCCTTGCTTGGTCACTTTGATGTCTTCCTTATCATTCAGCCACCTTAATTTGTAAGGGTTCGGATGTCCCATAGTTTCAAGCCCCAATTTATCTACAAGGTCATGAGAGGCTACATTAGTGCAACTACCTCCATCAATAATAAGAGAGCATACCTTTCCCTTGATGAGGCATTTACTATGGAAGATATTCTTCTTTGATCTTCACTTCAGGCATGTGAAGTCAATACTCAATAAATAACCATAAGTAAGGGACCCTCTTGAGCATTTCTAATTCATTCTCTTGCTCTTTTTCTATCTCTTCTACAGCTTCATCTTCACTTTCTACCTCATTAGTACCCTATCTTAGGGTCATTACCCTTTTGTTCGGGCATTGTGAAGCAATGTCACCTAAACTAAGACATTTGAAACATTTGATTTCCTAGGCTCTAGGCCGAGTGTTCTCTACAACCGCCTTAACTTCTCCATCTATCTATTGAGGCCACAACTTGATAGATGTCGATTTATTTCCACCTTGCTGGAAGTTTGTAAGAATTGTTAGGTTTAGGGGTGTAGCATTGAAAACACCCTTACCTTTCCTCTTTAGTTGCTGCTCCACTTTCGTGGCCAGTTTTCTTATGACATCCATTGAATTTAGTGGTTACAACTTCACTATATCTTCTATTTATTTATTTAAGCCTCTTAGAAACCTTTATAATTTGCTATTCAGGTTCATTAAGATCACAAAAAATTCTAAGAGTTTCAAACTCAGTTAAATAATCTTCAACTGAAAGGTTAGCTTGTCTTATTGATTGAAGTTGTAGAAAGAGCTCTTGCTTGTAGTGGCTCGGAACAAATCTTCTTCTCATCAACATCTTGAAATCTTTCCAAGAGAGGACTTCATGATCACCTTCACGCCTTCTTTGAGCTCTTAAGTTATCCGACCAAAGACTATCAAAACCGGTTAGTTCTAATGAGACTAATCTAAATCGATTCCCATGGTGCCGCTTTCTGCCTTCCCTCACTTACTTACTTACTTTACTTTACTTCACCTTACTTTACTTTGCTTAATTGCGGGCAGCCCGAGAACTGGTCCGTTACTTTTCTTAACTTACTTACTTACATTACTTTGGTGGAAAACTTTTTACTTTATTTTCTGAAAACTATTCTTAACTCATAAAACAGTTTACAAGGAAACCGTCAATGATAAAAACATACATTTGAATTCCACCTTTATCAAAAATACATAATCATTCAATAACGTAAACTTACAGCGGAAGACTATAGTTCAACTTAAAATACATTCATCTTAAAAATACATTCATTTCAAAAGCTTTGAAATCCATCACACGAATATAAGGGTACACATCTTAATTACATCTCAAAACATACAAAACATTTTTTTTTTAGAAAACAACTTGTGTGTGTCATACATCACTCCCCGTCGGTCATTGCTCAATAAACGGTATCATTTGGACACCCCTCTGTTCTAACTTCTTGCTCAGTCATTTGCTCACTTTCCTCCATTATATTCNACCCAATTCAGAAAACCAAAGCATGCTGACTTACGTCGACAAAACAGAGAGCATACATTTCTGGAACTCAAGAAACAGTCGACATAACCTATAGATGTCGACCTAACTTAGCATAATATGTCGACTACTTATTCATGCGGTCGACCGAACCATTTACAGAGAGTTATTTTGTGTCGACCGGTCGATCATGTGTCGACCGGTGCTCTCCCAGTTTCCATCTACCAACTTGCGACGTCCATATCTTTTCCTACATAACTCCGAATCAAGTGATTCCAACGGCTATAGATTACTATAAAGGTCTACTATAACTCTTGTGAAGAACATAAACTCAGATTCGTAAAAATAATCGACCGAATATCCAAAAACCCTAACCCTCTACGTAAATAACTAATTTCGAAACACTTGACACAAACTCCTTCATTTTTATCTACTAATTCAACCAACATCATCTTTTTATCATTATTGAACCTACAAGTACTTTAAAGGATATGAAAATACCTTGAGCTTCAGCCTCCACGAAATATCAAAGCTCTTCACTCCACTTCTCTTGAAGTCACTCACTTTTTCACTCTTTTCCTCACAAAACTTCTTCTCTATCTCAATCTCACCCTCCTTTGCTTTGGAGCACGAACCCTAGGGAGAAAAAGGGGAAGGAGATCGTGGTTGGGAGGGGAAAATCCAGCCAAGACCCACTTAAAGCCCCTTTATTAAATAAAATCAATATTCCTTTTATGTCCACCAATCAAAATTCTGCTGATTTTGCTGTCTTTTCCAACTTATGTCGACATAAGTCGACCTATGTCGACATAATGAATTCCCGAAAGTTATGCTATGTCGACCGCTCGTCTATTGTGTCGACCGAACTTGAAGGTGTCGACCGCTTGACCATGCGGTCGACCGAATAAACTCCCGAAAGCTATTCTATGTCGACAGACTGCAAATTGTGTCGACCAAACCTATATAATTTTCCAACCTTTCTGAATAACATCATCCCACATACTTCTTAAACATTATTTTCTTCATCACCTTCAGCCTACTAATTTACTAATAGCCACAATACTCTAATACTCTAACGTTTAAGCATTTTTCATAAAAAGGTTTTAATCGCTTCCATCTTAAAGTCACAAATCCTTAAAAGAGAATAATAAAAAAAAATGAGGGTTGTTACAATTGATATCTTTATGTTTCTCATGTCATCATCATGGTTGAAATGCTCATGAACATCATAGTCTCCATCAGATTACTCAATAGCTGGACATTTTGAAGCAAATAAGCCACCTCGGAGTTTTCTCTTTGGAGCCAGGGTTGGAGGAACTCTCATAGGGGGTGGATAGATTCAGCTTTTGCAATAACAGCTCCATCTTCTGATTACTTTCATCAATTTGTCCTTGGTAGATAGATTCAGCTACCTCATGGATTGGTGTAGTAGAACGGTGGTTTTGTGCAATGGTTTCTTTGTTGTTTTGGTGTGAAGCTCTACTTCGAGTCATCATCACTTAATTGAAAGTGTATCAAGATAACCAAAGTAGAAATGGAAGTGTGGGAAGGAATTTTAAGCTCTAACACAAAATGACAGGAAATTGAAATGGCGTATATGTTAATTCATTGGGTCTCGGATTAAGGACAAATGAACTTGTTTTTGTGAAGGTTGGCCGATTATATGGAGGTCGGAATGTGTTTGGGAAAAAGGAATTTATGGCTGATTTTCAGCGAGTTTGATGGAGGATAATGATCACCAAATGGAGTAGAGATCTAAATGGAACATGCTACTAACCTTCCTTCCTTTCAAGGATGATGAAAAACAACAAAAAACTCAACTTACTAGTTTGGAAGTAAGCTGAATTGAAGGTTCTGAAAATGACTGACCAGAGTTCTATTGGAAGGGATCTTAAGAAATGAATTCCAAAGAAATGCCAATGCACTTTAATTTCAAATATCACAAAGCTGATTACAACTATCCTCAAGTGAGGTACTCATAGACTCTAAGTAAGCTTAAATTATAGCCACATTTGGTTGAATTAATTAACCTAAGCTGAGTGACTACATTCATCTTTAAAATAAAAAAGGAGGGAAACTAATTCTAGATACTTCTTAGCAGCTAGCTAACATCACATGGAGGAAAATAAACTTCCTTCACATGAAGGGATAGAGTTGGCTGCAAATCAAAAAGTTAAAACCCCTAAAACCAATAAGAAACCCATAAAACCCATGTCATTCCCATGTGCACGAAATTAAGAATGAAATAAGCTTAAACTAAAAACAAAGTTTGTAAATGAATAATACTGCATGGGCCATGCAATGCTAGAAACCGGGTGAGCCAAATGCTATCTTCTCGTGTCCACTATCTTCTCGGGTACCCACTTAACTTCTTCTCCTTGAACCATCCATGAAGGGTCAAGCTCCTTGTTTGATAACTTAGGTTCCGTCAATAAGGTTCGATTTGGGTTAAGTTCATCGTGCTTGATTCAAAAGTGACCTAAGTATCATTTTTCTACATTTTTGAAGGGTCTCGGGTTCAATATAGTTGTGGTTCTCATCATGTAAATTAGAGGTTATAAAATCCCTCTTTAGCATATTTTGTAGAGGTTATTGAACTCATAATATCCAGTGCATTTGCTTGCTTTAGTTTGTTGAGAAATCCTCCAAACACCCTTTAATTCCCTTCGGTGAGTAATATACGTTTGTGTGAGAGTTTTATCATCTCTTGCTAGTTGTAAAATTAGAGACTTGCCGCAATCTTCCCCACTTCGTGCAAAAGGGATTCAATAATAATATTGTACATTTGTTTGCTTTTCAGTCATTTCTCAAACAACTCTATTGTGTTTTCCAGTACCGTGGCACGTCATTTTGATCAAAAAATTTTAGGGAGAGTTCCCTGAAAGTGATTTCAAGAGAGAAAAGCCTTGAATAGAAAAACTAAGAGAGTGGAAGAATGGATAAAAATAATGATGAAGGCAATCTTTCCAACACGACGACATTCTCACATTCACAGTTTGGTAGTTATCTTTTTCTGTTTATCTATTGTTGTGGTGAGGATATTTGTCCTTATCCAAGATTATTAATTATCTTGATCATATTAGTGATCCTCTTTGAATATCATAGAGAACTTTAATGTACTCATTATTAATATAGTGGAGTTTTACAGTGTTACTCGCTCGTTGTTTTTTGGTCAACTGGGATGGTTTTCCTACGTAAAAGTATTGGTACCACATATATAGCTTATTTTTCCATTATTTGCATTATTTTGGGCATCTTAAACTTTTTTATTGAAATTTTTTTTTTGTTGAGATTTGACACCCATTTCAATCGCAATAACTTTTAAATAATTATTTATTTTAGATAATTAATTTGTTTGACAATATTTTTATTATTATTTCTTAACAATTGGTATAAGAGTTGTGTTGGACGATTATTTTAAATCTATGTCATAATGGAAGATCAAAATTCTATCATGATGATAAAATTAAACTCCATAATTTATGTAATTTATTAAAGGAAGATGTTTGATCTACTTTGTAAATATCTCTTTTATATGACAAGGAGTACCACCAATAACCAACGAGCCCGTGAAACCAACAACAAAAACAAGAAAATATTAGCCAAAAGGGTGAGCCAAATCTACAAGGTCAGATCGATGATTTGTCTACAGTCCTCTAGCGACTCATGAAAAAATAGAATAGTTAAATAGGCAAATTTCTTGAGCCCCTAGACCACGAGGAATTACTAGGATTGTGAGGAGAGAGTTTTGCCAACCAATTTTGCGAAAGAAGTTTGCTTGATAAAGCTATGGAGAAAAAGATGTCTCCTAACCATAAACGTGGTTCTGATACAAAATTGAGCACATTAAGGTTATTGTACGTCCATTTATTGGCACTGGTAATGGTGGTGTATTTCTCGATTGGTTGGATAAAGTAGATAAGGTGTTAGAATTCCATAACTATTCGGATGAAGCAAAAATACAGCTAGTAGATTTAGAATTATTTGGTTATGCACATTTGTGGTGGGATAATGTAAAGTCTAAAAGGAGACAAGAGGATCATCAAAAGTCTATGACATGTAGATTGATGATGTGATTGATGAGAAAGAGGTTTGCACCTCTCCATTACCAGGAAGAACTTATGTTACAATTACAAACCCTTAAGCAAGGAGCATCCACGGTTGAAGAATATCTAAATGAGTTTGAAACTTTGAAGATTAGGCATGGATTGGAAGAACCTGAAGAGTGTGTTCTTGCACGGCTTTTAAAAGGGCTCAAGAAGGAGACTGGAAATATTGTGGAATTGCAAGCTTTTGAATAAATCAGCATTTAAAGTAGAGAGGCAGATTAAAAGAAAGGGAAAGCAAATTAGTACTCGACTTACTCTTAAACCGGACATTCCATTCAAGCTCTCACTAAGGGTTGAAAAAAAGGTACCATTTGGAAGATATTGGCCATCCAAAGGAGTGGAACAAAAGAAGGAAGGTCAAGCCATTGCAAGACCAAAGGCTCCAGAAATTAAGTGTTTCAAGTGCCTCGGCCTTGGACACATTGCTACAAAAGCTACCTACAAACAAGTTATCTTGATGTTTGAGGATACTCAAGAGGTCAAAGCGAGGAAGAAGAGCCAAAAGATATTTGTGAAGAAGAGGAAGAAATGGAAGAGGTATGCCACCCAAGAAGGATCTCTCTTGTTGGTTATAAGGAGAGATTTAACTTCCAAAGCCATAGGAGATCATACGTAAAGGGAAAACTTATTTCATAGTCAATGCTTGGTGATGGATAAACTTTGTTTCCTATTTATTGATGGAGTTGTACAAATGTTGCTTCAACAGATTTAGTAGAGAAATTGGAGTTGGAGAAAACCAACCATCCCCGACCATAACTATTTAAATGGTTGAATGAAAAAGAAGACATTAGGTGACCAAGAAAGCTACTATAGAGTTTGTTATTGGAGGGTACATTGATAAGGTGTTATGTGATGTGATTATGATGAATGCCAGACATTTGCTTTGGGGAAGGCTCTGGAAATTTAATAGGAGGATTACACATGATGGTTTTACAAATTATTGTTCTTTCAAGCATGGAAGAAAGGAAATGCATGAAGCGCTATGTGGTTTAGTGGAGGAAATCTAAATGAAAGAATCTATTCCACATAAAAAAATGCTAATTATGTGTTGAAGAAAATATTGATATCATGCAAGGGGGTCAAGAATACAAGCCCAATAGCCCTAGCCTACTACAAGATATTGAAAGGGCAAAGGACATAACTTTTACTTGACCAACAAGTAAACCAAATTATACTTGACTAGTGAGTAAATCTTTGGGCAGATTTGAGAATCTTTCCAAAGTTGTTTTAGTTTTCTAATATCTTTCTAGTTCCTAATTTACTTAGAAATTATGTAGCCTATTTGAAGGCATCCAAGTTATTGTGAAAGACACAAATTTTATGATTAATTCACCTTGTGTGTTTGGAGAGAATTTTCTCTTTGGTTCTTTGTAAAGAACTCAATCTTCATGAAGTTAATTCTTGATAGATCAACTTTGATAGCTTTGGTTCTTACCGATAAGTTTAGTCTGGGTCAAACTTCTTGTTTGATAACTTAGGTTACGTCGGCAAAGTTTGATTGGGGTCAAGTTCCTCGTACTTGATTCAAAGGCGTTCTAGGTATTTTTTTTTGCATTGTTGAAGGGTCTCGGGTTACTCGTTGTTCTCATCATTAGGCCTTAGGGCAAAAGGCTTAGGGCTTACATCATAAGCTTAATGATTAGAGTTTAGGGCTTATTGGGCTAAGGGTTTAGTGCTTTGGGCTTAAGGATTATGGTTTAGGACTTAAAACTTAGGGCTTAGAGCTTAGGGCTAAAAGCTTAAGGCTTAGGGCTTAGGGCTTAGCACGTAGGGCTTAGAGGTTTGGGTTAACGACTTAAGGCTTAGTGCTAATAACTTACATCTCAAGTCTTAGGGTTTAATGCTTAGGGCTTGGGTCGTATAATTTAGGGCTTACGTCTTAGAACTTAGGGCTTAGGGCTTAGGGCTTAGGGCTCAAGAGTCACGGCTTAGAGATTAGGGTTTATGTCTTAGGGCTGAGGGATTATGCCATTGGGCTAAGGCTTAGGGAGTAAGCCTTAGGACTTAGGGCTTAAGGCTTAGTGCTAAGGGCTTAGGACTTAGTGCTTAGGGTATAGGTCATAGGGCTAAGGCTTAGGGCGTAGTGCTTAGGGCTTAAGGCTTAAGGATTATGGCTTAGGTCTTATGGAAAAGAGCTTAGGGCTATGGCTTTAGGCTCACGTCATATGACATAGTGATCAGAGTTTGGACCTTAAGGCAAAGAGCTTAAATCTTTGATATTATGGCTTGGCTTCGAGCTTAGGGCATAGAGATTAGGTCTTAGATTTTATAGCCAAGAGCTTACGTCTTACGTATTAGTGCTTAGGACTTAGAAAATAGGGTGCACGTCTTCGGGCTTAAGGCTTATTACTTAGTTCTTAGCGCTTAAGACGTTGGGCTTAGGGCTTAGACGTAGTGGTTTAGGACTTAGGGCATAGGAATTAGGCATAAGGGTTAAATGCTTATGGTGTAGGGTTTACGTCTTACGGCTTGGGGTTTACCATTTAGAGCTTAGGGTTTAGGGTCTATGTCTTAGCACTTAGAGGGTAAAACTAAAGGCTTAGCGCCTATTGCTATGGGGTTAGGCTAAAGCTTAGCACTGAAGGTTAGGGCTTAGGTCTTAGGACTTAGGGTTTAACATTAATGTCTTAGCACTTTGGGCGTAAGCCTTAGGTCTTAGGGCTTCGGGTTTAGGGCAGAAGGCTTTGGGATCATGGCTTAAGAATTAGGCCATTGGGCTTCAAGCTTGGGGCTCACGGCTTCGAGCTTTGGGATTAGGGCTTAGTGGTAAAGACTTAGGTATTAGGGCTAATGGTTTAAGGCTTAAGGCTTAGCACTTAGGGCATATTTCTTAATATTTAGCACTTAGGGTTTAGGCCTTAGAACTTAAGGTAAACTCTAAGAGCTTAGGGCTTACCTCTTAGGGTTTTAGGGATTTAGGTTTATGACTTAGTGATTGGGGCAATGGGTGAGGGATTTGCGCTTAGGTCTTAGGACTTAGATCTCAGGGGATAAGGCTCATGGCCTAGGTCTTAAGGCTTAGGCCTTTGGGCTTTGAGGTTTGAGCTTTGAGCTTAGGCCTTGTGATGAGAACCACGGGTATATCAAACTCGAGACCCTTCAACACTGCGGAAAAAGACACCTGGATCGCTTTTGAATCATGTACGAGGACCCAATAAAACCTTGCCGATGGAACCTACGTTATCAAACAAGGAGCTTGACCCAGACCGAACTTGTCGGTAAGAAACAAAGCTATCAAATTTGATCTATCAAGAATTGACTTGATGCAGATCGAGTTTTTCACAAAGAACCAAAGAGAAAATCTCTCCAAAACACTCAAGGTGAATTAATCATAAAAGTTGTCGCCTCTTACAATAGCTTAAATTCCTTTAAATAGGCTACACACTTTTAAAACTAACAACAAGTAAATTAGGAAATAGAAAGTAATTAGGAAACTTAACAAAATAAAAGAAAGAATTTTTTAGGCACTTCTGTTTTTGTAAGTTGTGTATTTTTCCAAGCAAACGAAGTTCTATTTTTATGTTCTAGCTCATTCCAAAAAGGTCTTGAAAGCAGCTACAACTTTGATGAAGAAAACGTTTTCAAATAACGTTGGAAAAATTGACGAATCTGCCAATATATTCTTGCTGGTCAAGTAAAAGTTTGATTTAAGGAAAGTTGCATGTACTTTCCTATTTCCTTTGTCCATTCAATATCTTTTATTGGCTTGGGCTCTTGGGCTTGTGTGCTTGACCACCTTGTATGATGTCAATATCTTCTTCAACACTTAACATAATAAGCATTTTATTCTGATGTTGAATAGATTCTTTCATTTAAATTTCTTCCGCTAAACAACATAGCGCTTCCTGCATTTTCTTGGTTGTTGACCTTGTCATTGGGCCTCCAATTCCTTGCAATTGGTCTTTCTTCTTGGGATTGATTTGTGTCATCACTTGATCTGCATCACCTTATCTCTTAGAGCTTAAGGCTTACGACTTAGGGGTTTAGGGCTTTATATTTACGTCTGGCGTCTTAGGGCTTAATGTTTCGGATTTAGAGCCTAAACCTTATGGTTTAAGTCTTAGGCCTTAGGGCATATAACCTAAGTACTTAGAGTTTAGGGCATAGGGCTTAAGGTTTAGGGCTTATAGTTTATGGCTTATGGCTTAAGGCTTAGGGAATAGACTTAAGTTCTTAGGGCTTAGAGCTTAGGGATAATGAATAGAGTCTCAAGGCTTATTGTTTATGCCGTAGGGCTTAGAGCTACAGGCTTAGAGCTTAGGCCTTGTACCTAAGGGCTTAGAGTTTAGGGTTTAGATCTTACGACTTAAAGTTTAGGGCTAAGGTTTAATACCAAAAAACATTTACCTACTTTTATGATAAATTGAGATAATTTATTAAATAGGAAAAAAATGAAAAAGGTAGTATTATTAGACAATTAGTATAAATATGATAGTAAGTCAAATTACACTTCATTATTTAGGAATATGCAACCGCCACCTTAGATTTCTTCATTAATCAATGATATTATTTACATAAACCTTAATCAGATAATAATATTAGATATAAATATTATTTAATATTCTAAAGAAGAGAAGCAATAAGAAAGTGTCACGTGTCCCAATTTTATTAATGACTGGATGTGATTAAAGCATAATTAGTGATAATTGTAGGACAATTAATGTTTGCTAATCATGATTAATTAAATAAATCTTAATGATTAGCTTAGTACTAATATAGATTAATTAGTTAAGCTAAGTATTTTTTCAAGACAATAAAAATGTATTTTAGAAATTAAATGGATAAAGAATGACAAAATAGTAAAAATAATAGGATAAGTTAGACTTAAAGGTAAATTCATCCTAAAATCTATCTAGCAAAGGGGAGAAATGGCTGAGAATCAGCCATTTTCGTGGCTGTAGAGAGAGAAAGGGAAACAAGTAGTAAAAATAGAGAAAGGATTTTAAAGAGAGAAAATAAAAATTGAATGGGAAGGAGTCTAAATTGGCTTCCAATGCTTCAAGGAAAAGTGTTCTTCTCATCAAGAGGAAGCCTTAAGATGAAAGATAAGATAAATGGGAAGTTATGGTTGATGGATCTGTATAAATGATACATAATCATGTTATAATAGCTTAGGTATGAATA
>QAOC01029649.1:0-10253 GCA_003255005.1 Begonia fuchsioides | reverse complement strand
GAAGTTACCACGATATATCCTAATGCGTTAGGCGCACTCCATAAATCAGAAGTGATAGAAATAGACATACACGGTGCATTTAAAAAAAATGATATTAATTCATTTTTCATATTACTATACATTTTAATAATATCATTTCTAGTTGTATTTCTAGGCACTCGTTTAAAACTAGGATTAACGTATTCTTTCATAAAATTTTCAAATAATTCGCTATCAAACATAGATAAAGGTGTTTCAGATTGTGATACATATTTTGCTATTCCTTCTCTTAATCTATTATGTGAATAAATAAAAGTGCCACTACCACTAGCATTCAAGAGAGTTTGTGTAGCATCTTTTTTTTGCTCGTTTGAGAGGGGCTGAGACGGCTGCTGCGGAGAAAACGACGGCGGCGAAACGGCTGAGAGGGGCGACAGACGGAAAGGGGAAGAAGAAGACGGCAGCCGACATTTGTTACAGAAATCTCCCTCCGACGGCACTCCACAAAATCCCTTCACGGTTTTGCCTTTTGCTCTCGGATTTGAGGGGGTTTTGCCTTGCCGGAGGTTTCGATCTTCTCCTCCATCCCTTCCGGCGAGTTCTATCACCCCCACGGCGTCATACTTGGATTTTCTTCTACGGCGAGCTACGGCGATGACCCAGAGGAAGACGACGAACTGCCGGCGAAGACGACGGCCTGCCGGCGAAGACGACGAGCTGCCAGGCTGCTCGGCCGAAGACGACGAGCTACGGCGATCTTCTCTGGCGTTCTGGCAACCGAAGACGACGAGCTGCCGGGCTGCTGGGCTCGGACCGTCAATAGTACGGGCCAAACGAGCGGGCTGGCGGGCCGGCCCGCTCGTTTGCCACCTCTAGTCTCGACCGGTCGACATGTATTTAGAGTTGTCGACATAACTTTAGTATTTCTAAGTTCTTCGGTCGACATCTACTCTTGGTGGTCGATATGGAAAACTCTCTGTTATTTGGACGGTCGACATAAGTTCTTTAACTGTCGACATAACTTCAGATCTCTTCTTCCGCTGGAAGCTTGAACGGTCGACAAATGTTCTTAACGGTCGACATACAATTTTTCTCTGGATTCCATGCGGTCGACATAAGTTTTGTCAGGTCGACATTCGATCCAATGTCTTGAACTTTAATCGTCTTCATCCGGTCGACATACTTGATAGACGGTCGACATATGATTCTTCTCTGGTCTTTAAGCGGTCGACATAAGTTGCATTCGGTCGACATACGATCAAATGTCTTGAACTTTAATTGTCTTCAGCCGGTCGACATACTTGTTAGGCGGTCGACATATGATTCTTCTCTGGTCTTTAAGCAGTCGACAGAACTTCTTACCTGTCGACATAAGTTGCTTCTTCGACCCTTCTGTTATCCGTTCGGTCGACATATTGAGCAGATCGGTCGACATAAGTTTTCTTTAAAACTGCAACACTTTCTAGAATTCACATAATTATCATCAAAAATACCCAACACCTGTATCATCTCCACCTGTAGCATTAGAAGAGAAATCTACAAAATAATGTCAAAGTAAGCAAATAATAACGCAAAAAATATATATTAACTACTAAAAAAGTATGAGGAATAATAAAAACAGACCTATGTCAAAATCATGTACCAGATCAATAAAACTTTTTGAAAGATGTATTGTCTCACGAACATTGTTAAAACCATGTCAATTCCCCAGTCAAACAAACATTGTTCAATTTCTCTACCAATAGTCTCACCTTTATGATTTGAAATCGAACAAAATTCAAAATCTTCTTCTGCATGATCCAATCACTATCAATATAATGAGCAGTTAAAACCATGTAACTTAAATTTTGAATTGAAGTCCATGTATCAGTAGTCAAACACAATCGTTGAGATGTTGTACTAAAATACTCTTTCAATTGCAAATGTTCTTTTTCATATAAACTAAAAACATCACGAGTAACCGTAGATCTAGATGGTATTACAAACTTGGGTTGAACATATTTAAAATATGCTCTAAAACCCTCACTTTCAACAAAGTTAAACGGTAACTCGTCAATAATTATCATCTTCGCAAGTAGTAGTCGACAAGTATCAGTACTAAAACATGCAAGTTGTTGTCCCGTATTTGTCATATTCTGAAATCCCAAAGTGGTTTGCTTCGTATCTAGATTTGCTAATAATTTTGTACAAATCCTAATGTGCTTCTTCAAACTAGATGTCCCATTTTTCAATGTATCACATGCATATGATTTGCCACAATGATTACATTTGGCTATATTACTGGTTTTGCCATCATTTTCAATAAGAGTAAAATGCTTCCAAACAATTGATTTTTTAGTCATTTCTTTACGGTCAGTGGATGTAATAGAAACCAGACTCTCTATAGTCAAATCAGTTTCCATCCTATAACATGAGTAAATAACAACATTTTAGACAAATCTATAGCCAATAAACAAAAAATCAGAACAAAAAAATTATCATAAGCACACATCAACAGAACATTAATGAGCAGTAAAGTAGTTGGCATAGTATCATAAATAATTAGATGAGGTTGGGAGGTTTGTTAGACAATGACTTTTGTGTGAAGTTAGGAAAAATGAAGCAGTTAATGTTTTGAGTTGCTTGATTTTCTTAAAAATCATTCTAGTTTAGAATAAATTGTGTTTCTCTTACATGTTTAGAATGCTTGTTTTCCTCGTCATATGAATTTTGCGTGTGTACTGGGAGCTGATAAATAATGAATTTGGGTGCTTTTTTTATGTATTAGAATGATAATTTTAAAGTTACTGAATGATAACAATTTTTTAATGAAAAAGCCAAAACAGAAAAATGGAAGATGAAGACGTGAAAAGCCAAAACAGAATAAATTTTTTGGATAAGTTGTCGCGAACCTGAGAGTCGAGAGGGATGAGTCGCTGAGAGGCGAGCGCCGAGAGGGATGAGTCGCCGGTTGCCGAGAGGGATGGAGGCGAGGCCGAGAGAGATGGAAGATGAAGACGTACTAGGGAGTAAGTACTAGGGTTTCAACATATTTAAAAATTAAAAAATAATGACTTATTTTCATTTTAATGGTCTGGTCCGGTTTTTTAACATTAAAACCAAAACCGGACCAAGATTAATCAGTTTTCTATTATAAGGACTAGAACCGGACCATGAGAACTCTAGAACCGACCAAAACCGGACCAAATGTGCCGGTTCTGGTCTAGTCCGGATCGGTTCTCGACATCCCTACTTGCTTTAGCCCCCCGAAACATCTCTCTCTTCTTTCTCTCTCTCTAAGCTCCTCTTTAAACGATGCCCCCTTAGTACTAGTGCCTTCACATCTCCCAAACCAATTAGCCAAGTAATAGTGAAGTATAAAGATTATCATTTTTCGAGTAAATTAATTTACACAGCCTCCTTGGTAATTAATTGTGTCAAAGTTAATTAACTAACCATTCAAAAATATATTCAAAATTTATAATAATAAATTTATATATTTTTTAAATTTCTTAACCTCTTTAATTAAATTGTAATTTACATTATATTATATTGGCTAATTTGGCTCGACTCGTCTAGGTTTAACAGACTCTGTGCGGACTCGGCTCGAGCTCAGCTCAAATAGGCGTGAGGCTCGCGAGCCAACTTGAGCCAAACTTTTTGAAAAAAAAACTTGATAGGCTCCACTCAAATAAACTTGGCTCGAAAAAACTCGACAAGTTCAAAGAGTCAGACGATTTCGGTCTTGGTTCACTCAAGCCGGCTCGAAAGCAATCACTATAGTTGTTTAATCATGAGTTTCAGTTTCACGACAAATTAATATCACCAAAAGGAGAATCGATGGGAAGGTCAAAACTCTATGGAGATATGTTAAAATTGTGGATTATGGATTAGATGTGTATGTGGATAATGATTCTTATGTAATGTCTTCTGCATGTTGAGACGCGATTTGCTGTGACAATTCAGATAGTTTAGTGATTCATTGGAAGAGTATTGATATTGGATGCAGAGCTTCCCAAGGATGAAGCTTTGTGGAAGAAGAGATTATTTTTGTTATTTTTAATGAATTTTACAAATTTTGATCTTGCACTTAATTTTTTTGAAAAGCGAGATTGCCAAAGTATACTTTTCTCGATTCGGTTTTAGTTGGGTCGATTAGCTCCTTGGATCTCTCACATGCAATTCATGATAAGATAGAGATTGTTAGAATTTAGTGTGACCCGAATGGGTCGAGCTCGTATATTAATATTAATATTTTAAGTTTTTTTATTTAATAATGTTTAACTCTCAAACTCATCATAACTAGATTTCTTATAGTGAATTTCTCCTATGCTCTTACTTTTTTTTTATTTTACTACTTTCATATAAAACTCAGTGTTCTAGTGTTTTAGCTCTTTTTCTCCATTATTATTGATCGATTCTCAACACCAAATAATTATACTATTTTATTGGTAGCTAATGAAAATTGTCACCGATGATATTTCTTACACACACACACACATATATGTGTATCAAGGTCGATTAGGTCTACATTAGAACTCTTATAATTCTATTTTCTTTATAAATTCATATAACTTAAAAACACAAAATTTGGGGATGTATTTCAACTTTCTTAATAAATTTATTTGTATGAATGACTTTTTTTCTTGCAAGTGTTTTTTTTCATGTAAATCTATTATCTGATGCCTTGGTTTTTTCTTTACAATTATTTTCTATTGGACATTATTTGAATAATGTTTCTTAAGAAATATACGAGTTTGGAAAAACGTTAATTCAAAAAAATGAAATCAAATATAAAAACTAACAAAAAAATTAATTTTATTTACTACAGAGTGAACATTTTGGTCAAAAATAGAAAGTAGGAAATAACTACTAAAATGGTTTTTGCCACTGAACATTGTAATTAATGTGATTAACTTCTTAATCAATTCCATCTTAACTGTTAAAGAGAGGATGGGCAGGCACTAAGTGGCGAGGTTCAATAACCCAAGAGATTAAATAAATTATTTTGAATCTACTTAACCTAATCAAACCAAAATAAATATTAACGTTGGGCAAACATACACATAACAACCTAGTTATTCCTCAATATTTATGTTTCCTGTCTTCTTCTGTCCGATAATCTAACTTACAATTTCAAATTCTATTTAAATTAAAGTTGTAATTTAATTCAAGTGATTATAAAAAGTCTAATTTATTAGAATAGTAATAATATTTTGTTACTAATTATTATTTGGCAGGCATATTATTATATTTAGAGCAGTAAAATAAGCGAATAAAATATTATTTTTTTACTATCAATAATCTAAAATAGTTTGCTCAATGTCGGAGTCTTTGATCAAAATGTATCTAAATTATTTATTTATAGACAATACCACAAAAATAAAATCTTTGAATCTAACTTTCTTCTATAGTTTCTGCCACATGTTATGCTTTGAAGATTGTTACGCTGATCAAAAGCGAGAATGAATAAATTGCCAATTATGAATTTAACTCAAGCTGGAGAGTTGCCCTAGCATACTTTTTTTGTTACATTCATCCTAAAATCTGAAAATTGTATTCGTAGAATAAGCCGAGAGAGTGTGTTGAAAAATATTAGCTGAGAACAGCTTCTTATTCTCATTCATGCATTCCTTCCATTGTGTTACAAACATGACAGTGGCATAACAAATTTTATAGTACGATCCGAAAAAAGTCCACTCTAAAAACATCATGTGTAATTAAATTTAAGGATATTACTTTTAGACATTAATAAAAATTAGGGCAAATACCTTCTTCTTGTGGAGAAGAGCAGAAATGACCCTAACCATGAATTATTTTAATCGTTCAATAGTAGTTATATAAAATTGTGACATGACAGCAACTACCAAGTGGGATTGGTTTGTATTTTCATGTGTAATTAAATTATTTTAATAAAAATAAATATAAGAATTTAGTGGAGTGGCGCCAGCAAATGAGCTTCTTCAACTCCGGTTTATGAAGTTAAAACAATAATAAGGAAGAGGGATTAGGTTCAGGATAAGCTTTTTTAAGCAAAAGTTATGGAATCCATGACTTATTTAACTCTAGATCACTCGTAATTAATACTAATTAATTACTTATTAAACCCTAATGACGATCTGCACAAATATAATATAGATACATATACACACAGCTTGATGATAGTTATGAATGCAATGAACCTGCCCAAGTGAAAAATCAAATATATTGATTTAAAACCACGAGAGTCAATATCTATGACAGAACCAAGATAAATATAATTCTCTAGTTTATGTGACAAACTCTACTATTTAATTTGTAATTAAAAGTTAAATAAATTCTTAGACATAAACAAAATGACGCCTAGATTAACCTTCTAATCGGGTTCCAATTTGGTTTTTTCATTTATGAAGAGAATATTTGCTTGGGACTATACTCCTTTGGACCCAAAAGAATCTCATTCGATGAATAAAACGATGGGAATTATCGGTTAAGTGAAACTTATTATTAGGAGAAGTGTTACAGCTGCTTTATAGCAAACCGTATGCTTTGAGAGGAGTCGCTTTAACCTTTTAGCAGCAAACATTATCATAAAATCAACATAAATATATATTCGCCACTGAAAAAAAAGCTGAAATCTGAAGCATTATCCACGAGAAAGATTGGGAAATTCCGTGCTATTATTTTTCACCAATTGAATGTGGACACATGATTGTCAAGTGTATTTGTCGACAATAATTAATTACGTTTAATTAAGATAGTGATGTAACCAACCAAAACAACAAAAAGGACTTCTAATATTTTCACTGTTTTAACTTTTTGTACAGAAAGTTTAGAATATAGGGGGTGCAGTTCATCGTTGGAATCTCCCTCCCTCTCTCTCTAGAATACAGATTAGATTCTATCCACTATGTTCGAAATGAAGGAGCCTCGGTCGAAAGTTGGTGTGAATTTTTGTTTTGTACTATGATTAGAGCTGCAGAAAAAAAGAATATGGAGATCTCAAAAAGCCCTGGAAACATTTTTTATTATGTTAATTGATTTATTACGAGGGTAAAATATTTAAAAAATTTTGAATTTTGAAAAAATATTNTTTTTTTTTTATAATTTTTCTAAATATTAAATTAAAAAAAATTATATTTTGATATATTTTAAAATTTAAAATTTTTTGATATGTTTTTTCAAATTTTTAGATTTTTTAAATATTTTATCTTTATTATTAATTATCATTCTACATTAGTCATGGGAAAGTGGTCGACTATCAAATAAAATCTAGAGGAACAGGACAAAAGAAGAAGAGGGAGAGAGACGCAAAGGTGTATCTGATCAAATGAAGGTCCAACATGAAGTTTTCATCAATATTTTATAAAAAAATTGGTTAAAAACACAAAATAATTAAGCTTAAAATAATGAGAAGGCGTAGCAAGGAAAAGCCATGGATTCTCTCCGGAAATTTAAATAACAGGAGGCCTAGGATCGGGAGACAGCCATTTTTGTCCAACACTCGCTCTTCTCCAGCTTCTTTAGTATCTCAGGAAAAGAAATCATCAAAAACAAGAGGAAGAAAAGAGAGTAGAGAGAGAGAGAGAGCCGAGAGGTCTGTAAGTTTGAAGAGAGATGAAGAGGAAGAGAGAGATGGAAAAAGAATCAGAGATAAGGTCTGCCATTGAAGAGCTTTCCATGTGGGGCAAGCTTAAAACTGAAGATTCTGACTCTCCAAGCATACCCACCAACCATTTTCTATCTCTCTGCAATTTGGTTCTTCATGTTCTTGGTAGTATCCTCTTTAACTCTCTCTCCCTCTTCTTCCAGCTCTCAGCTCCTTCTCCCTCCCTCTGCAACAGCTAATCCTACCGTCTCTGTGAAATCTGTGCAGATAAGATAGGGCCAACGATGACGGTTCTGAGACAAGACGTTCATCAAAACATTCAGGTAGGAAAAAGACAATGTTTTCTAATGGCAGATGAGGATAGGGTTTCACCCAATAATGCATCTCCCCCTATAGTTTTCTGGGATTTTGTCTTTTTCTGAAGAATTGAACATAGAAATGCAGAAAATAGAGAGAGTGTATGAGTCCGGTACGTCTTCGTATGCGAATGTGGGTGAAATATTGAAGAAAGAGGCAAGCGAAGGAACCCTGAAGAAGCTCCAAAGTTGCGGTAGAGCCATTCTCTGGCTGACCAGGTTATATCTTTTAACCATGATTAAGCTCTAATACTGCCATTTTAAGTTGCATGTTTAGGCATTAAATCACTTTAACCCTGGTTAAGCTGGTCAACGCTCGACCATGGTCCCAAATATGATAAGATTTGGAAGCTGGGTTCGGATAAGAGCAAAATTTCTTAAATAAGTTTAGTCATCGATTTTGAAAATAAAGAATAGCTGGAGTTGACGCTACAGAGTCTGATGGAATTGAGATTTACTCGTCTTTTGACATCTAAATTCGATTCACAGACAGTAAAAACTAATAATTACAGCTAATCACATCCGAATATAAATACTTTATATTGGATGGTAAGTGACAACATAAAATTTTAATCAGTAATTATATATAGTTTTTGGGCGGCAGGTCCTTGGACTTCACCGCGGCTCTACTACAGAAGCTGACGAAAGAATCAGAAGTGAGCATGGAACAGGCTGTTGAAGAGTCCTACGACGTCGCATTGAAGCCATGGCATGGCTGGATTTCTTCTGCTGCTTTTAAAGTAGATAATCTCTCCATTTTTCCCGTTGACCAAACACAGAGGGTCAACGCCTTACTCCAATTGTTTTTGCAGATAGCTCTGAAGCTGGTTCCTGATAACAAGAGCTTCATGGATCTTCTAGTGCCCAAACCCGAAAACTCTGAAACCCTTCTGGAGGAACTCAAGACCTTCGTCTCCCTCCTCTCACCATTCTTAGAGCGCCTGCATTCCATCCTGGTAACATCAATTTCAGTTTCTGCAATTTACTTCTTGATTTTGTTGTCATTTGGGAGCTGTTTCTTCTCCAGATTTTGTATCGTTTGGAGCGGTTGAAGTCGCCGTAGGAAGACGGATTAGATCCCGGGAAGTGAGCAGAATTTGGGATTTCCCAGCTTTCAGATCTGAAGCTCTGTTTTGGCTTCAATGCAGAGAGAGGAGAGAGAGGATGATGTAAATAGTCAACTTGATAGAATTTGTTGTGACACCATCTCAAGTTTAAGGGCAATCTAACACGATTCAATCATATATGGCCCGGTGACATGCACCGTTTACTAGAAAGTTTGATCATAATCATGGACAGGTCTGTTGTGTTTTAATTGAAAAACAAAGTCGTTTTTATGTGCAAAAGAGAATAGAAAATGGACGGCAAGATTTTAACGTAGACTACCCTACATCCACGGCTGAAGACGACGATAACATTACATGAAGGAAAATTACATGATACATCAGTTTATCCAGATCTATGGACCAGATCTGTGGAATAGTAATCAGTAAAGTAATAATACATAGAAACCTTCCTCAGTTTTGCAGCAATCTTTGGCGACTCTCCTCGGCGCTCCCCCGCTGCTCCAGGCGATTTCTTCAAATAAGTTCTCATTTCTTATTCTTTCTATTCCTCTCCTCATTCCTTGAATATATATTAGGAATTAATTCAGTTAGGTTATTTTTTTTCTGATTCTTCACACCCGGAAGACTTACAGAATATTCCAGCTAATTTCTTCCTTCTTTCTTTCTGTTGTAACTATTGCTTTTCTTTCCAGGTGGCAGAAGGATGAAGCACTCAACCAACAATCTCCATCTTGATGAAAATTCTGCCCTTCAACAGGTATCGATCTCTTCCCCTCTCGGTAGTTTTAGAAGTTTATGACATTTACTAAGTTTAAACAATGTTTAAACTTAGTAACCCCGAGAACCTTCGTTAGAACATCCGTTGGATTGTCTTCTGTATGTACCTTAGAGATATTTATTTCTCCACTAGCTATCACATCTCTAATGAAATGATGCTTCACGCTTATATGTTTAGTCCGGTCATGAAAGACTGGATTTTTCATAAAATGTATCGCACTTTGGTTGTCACAGTACACTGTAATTGCACTGGTCTTTACTGCCAAATCCGTAGCTAGACCATTTAGCCATAATGCTTCTTTAAACCCTTCACAAGCTGAAATATATTCAGCCTCCGTTGTTGATAGAGCAACTGTTCTTTGTAGGCTAGCCTTACAACTTATTAGCCCTCCATAGATAGTAAACATATAACCGAAAATTGACTTAGAAGAGTCCTTGCAACCTGCATAATCAGAGTCAACATATCATCTGTTAGCTTTAAAAGGTTTTAAAGCAATCAATTATTTT
>QAOC01029636.1:18031-33853 GCA_003255005.1 Begonia fuchsioides | reverse complement strand
CTTTACTTTAAACTAGGCAGAACAACAAATCATGCTCATGAATATGCTCACGGGAGCTTAAATAAAATGACTCACTTGCATACTAAAATGAGTTATGGTCTTGAACATAGTGAGGATGAGTATAGGGAACCTATAATTATGGACACAACTGTGGAGAGACATGACATAACAGGGTCATATGCAAGTCAAGGAAGAGGTGGCATGATGGAGAGGCATCCTACTTAAACTAGGAATTATATTTTGGGATCTCAGCGACTTGGGCAGAGCAAGGATTTCAGTAAAGCAAGATGGTCGATTTGTAAATGTTTTGGATGACCATGTTGAAGTGGTAGGTAAGATGCCCCAAGATTACAAAATATCTCATTTAGACAATTACCAATATTCTCATGTCTCAAGTGAGCATGACTATGGAAGAAAAGAAAAAAAAAATTGAAGTTTCACAAAGAACTTTATAGTCGTCATGTATCCATGAATAAACAAAATCGTAAAAAAAAAAACATGGATTGGTTGCAATCAACGGAGGGTTATGATTCACATAAATAGGGAGATGTTAACAGATAAGTTGGAAGCAAATACACTCACGAATAAGAAGTAAGAGTTACTAATTGTAGGATGAATATGTCTCGTGAGTATGAGACTTCAAGAAACTACCACAATTTATACTCCAATGACAAAGACGTTTTGGCTATGGATTCGACAAGGGAAACAAGGTTTAAAAATGAGAAAAACTTGAATAGTATGAGGACATACGATCAACACAAATCTGTTCAGCTGGTGACTGGTTGACATCTCAGGAGTATATTAGACGCAGACATGCAGAATCATGTGAAGGCACAAAAAAAAATGATACTCGATTTATGAAGGTAAATCCAAGACATGAATCTTTTAGTGGGAATAGTTCACATCACTTTGAAAGAAGAAATAAACATGATAAGAATCATGTAGTTTGGGAAAGAATTTAATATTGTCATGATGATGAGCAAGTAGAAGAAATGAATGGTCCTGCTGATCCTCTAGAGAAGTCTGAGGAGTTAAAGTAGTTGGTACCAAGAACGTTAATCATGCTAATGTGGTGGTCAAGAATCTTGGAAATTTAGATGTGGGTTATGAGGTATAAGAAATCTTTGATGAGAAATTCTTTGAACTGATAATACCTCAATCAAGTAAAGAATGACAACCACTGAGAAGAACAAAATGAATCAAGTGAGAATAAGCTCAAAGGAAGTAAAAGCAAAAAGAAATTTTAAGGTTCTTCTCGAGACAAGTTATGCCATAGATTTAAAAGAGGCATTTTGGAAAATGTGCAATCGACACATGAAGATTTATTAAAATGCAAAGAGAATAGGGCGTCTAGTGAGAAACTATCCCTAAATGAAAAAGTAACAACCAAGAACAAAGTCAAGGACGTAGAAATTAAGTAAGCTAACGATAAGGGATAAGTGTATGACATCAGAGATTGATAATTTGTTTGATGAAAATGGACGATATTTCATGATGACATTCATGAAGAATATAAACATTACGAGTTTTTGGAAGATATCTGTTAGAGTAACAAATGAACCAGTAGTTTTATGGACGTAACAAGTTGAATGTTTTAAACATCTTGGACAAGTATATGAAGATGCACATCTAAAAGATAGTAAGAATAGTCAGGATTTCAATCTCCATTGTTTTGGAAAGACCATGAGAAAATTTTAGAAATATGAACGGCGGTTCATCCCAGAACTGGTAGACGAATCAAAAGGGCAACCAAAATTTAGCAGACATAGTGAAAGCATCAGTGTTGAAGTTTCAAAATGTAGTAGAGCAAGTCATTGCCCTTAGTTAAGTTTACTTACACTCATTACTGCTAAGCTACTATTAGTACGACCTTTATAAGGTGAATTATGATGAGAGGTTTAAATTACCCCAAATTAGTTAACACTAGAGAAGCGAAATATATGATCCAAGAATGTTACAACAACTCAGGGATCAATATCTATGATTAGGGAAAAGGATTTGAGTGTCATGAGACCAAGATGAGGGCTATACTAGCTCAGTCAGGACTCAAGTTTGGTTGAGGAACACTCATCCCAAAAGCTATTGGACCTGTCTTGAATATAACTTAGATTGGAAAAGCAGCATACAAATTGGGAATTTCCATCAACTATGCAAGAATTATACAAGTTAGTTCTCACAACAATGTCGAAAAGGTTCATATGGATCCCAATTAAGTGAAGAAAATCGAAACGGTATATGGAGTTTAATGGTTTAAATGTAAAGGTTGAATGTTTGAGGCTGGGCAAAGGATTAAATTGGGGTACAAATGTAGAAGGATAAAAATTAATCAATAATTTAATACAATTGAATGACTTAGAAAGCAATAGAATGAGAGTTGTGTTTGAATGATGATTGATTAATGAATGGAAAGAAGGATTGACGTTAGATTGAAAAGAGATGAAGGGTTTGTATAGGTAGAGTAGTCGGGATTTGATGATGAGATATATAGAGATGTGTTGATCAAATTAAAAGAAGGAGAGATAGAGAGTTGAGTTATTGAATGCAATTGGAATTGAATGGGGTGATTAAAAGGTTGTGAAGAAGAAGAGACAGTAACCTTGAATAAAATAATGAAGAAAGTGTAGGAGATATTTTGGCTACTTAGGATTTTGTAGTCGGATTGCCTACAAGAAATAGAGGAGCAGACAATAAGAATACTGGATACTAAAATAAAGGTGTTGCGGAACAAACAAATCCCATTGGTGAAAGCTCTATGGCAAAATCATAACGTGAAAGAAGCTACCTATGAAACAGAACAAGAAATGAAGGAAAAGTATCTAGAAATGTTTAAGGTCTAAATTTTGAGGACAAAATTTTTATTAAGGAGGGTAGAATGTAACAACCCTCATTATTATTTTAAGAATTATGATTTTAAAATGAAAGTGTTTAAGATTTCCCTTTATGAATGTTGGAAAATTAGAAACATGTGAATGAGTTACGAATATGAATAATTAGAATAAGAATATTCTGTTGGGGTGTATCACACCGTGCACCGGCCCAAGTGTTTGGGTATGATTGGTGTTTGTTTGAAGTCCATTGTTTGAGGGTTGCTAGGTTTAAGTAAAAGTAATGAAGTAAGTTGGGTTAAATATACTAAAGGACTACTTTCAAGTAAGTTTCGGTCGACACAATAGACGAGCGGTCGACATAGCATAACCCTCGGGAATACTTTCGGTCGACACAATAGACGAGCGGTCGACATAGCATAACTTTCGGGAATTCATTATGTCGACATAAGTTGAACTTATGTCGACATAAGTTGAAAAGTCAGCAAAATCAGCAGAATTCTGATTGGTGGACATAAAAGGAATATTGATTTTAATTGATAAAGGGCTTTAAGTGGGTCTTGGCTGGCATTTCTCCCTCCCAGCCACGATTTTCCTCCCCCTCTTTCTCCCTAGGTTTCGTGCTCTAAATCAAAGGAGGGTGAGATTGAGATAGAGAAAGAGTTTTGTGAGGAAAAAAGAGTGAGAAAGTGAATGCTTCAAGAGAAGTGAAGTGAAGAGCTTTGATATTTCGTGGAGGCTGAAGCTCAAGGTATTTTCATATCCTTTAAAGTTCTTGTAGGTTCAATAATGATAAAAGGATGATGTTGGTTGGATTGATGGATAAAAATGAAGGATTTCAAGTAGAATGTTAGAAAATCAGTTGATTGTATGCAAGGTTAGGGTTTTTGAGATTCGGTCATATTGTAGCACGAATTTGAGTTTATGACCTTCATAAGAGTTAAAGTAGGCTCTTAGAGAAATTCATAGCCGTTTGAATCACTCAAATTGGAGCTTTGTAGACAAAGTTATGAATGTTACAAGTTAGTAGATGGAAACTGGGAGAGCACCGGTCGACATATTATCAACCGGTCGACACAAAATAACTCTCTGTAAATGATTCGGTCGACCGCATGAATAAGCAGTCGACACATTATGCTAAGTTATGTCGACACATATAGGTTTATGTCGACCTAATCACTGTTCAAACAGTGAATGCCTTCTATTTTGTCCACGTAAGTCAACATACGTTAGTTTTCTGAATTTGGTGTCTTCTAAGAAGTTATAGTAGACTCTTTAAGGAACAATTTGACATCTTAATCGTCAATAATGGATCAATATAGAGGAAGTTATAGATGTTCAAAGTTGGAACATAAAGTTAAGACTTTATGCAAATTCTGATCCGCATATGATTAATAGGTTTAAGCCATCGATTGGATTAAGAAGGAGACTCAAGTGGATCAACTCAACCTAGCTGCTAAGGTAAGTTAGCATTAAGATTATTTGGCCCTTAAGTGGGACTACATTGCAAAGATTAGGATGATTGTTTGATGTGTGCTGCATGTTTGTTGCATGACATGTTTGGTGATGAATGTTTATTTTCATGTAATGTGAAGTGATGTTTTCATGTTCATATGGTCATGCATCATAGTTTTACAAAATGTCAACGAACTATTTTCATGCATGTTTTACAACGTAGTTGGAGGTAGCGAGATATAATTGGTGGTATGGGACGCTAATTATGTTTCGTCTCCGATGAATTAAGAACTTGAATATCATAACAGTAAAGTAAAGTAAATGGTTATTACAGGCCTGAGCACCTCAAGTAGTAAAGTAGTGAGCTCACGATCAGTAGAAGTTGAAGTAGGTGGAGGGGGTGTTCTTGAGATCCTGTAATATTTCCAAAGATAAACAAGTTATGAAACCTAAGATACGTGAATGAAAAGGTGCATTGTTTTAACGACATGGCATACTCATGCATTGCATTTTTAGTTATGTTTCTTACTGAGCTTTAGGCTCATAGTTTAGGCTTTGCAATGTAGGGAATATAATGGAGAAAATTGAGCCAATAACTGATCAAGAAGTTAGAGCAGATGGGTGTTCAAATTATACCATTTATTGAGCAACGACCGACGGGGAGTGATGTAACGCACACACAGTTAGAATATAAAGTGTTTTGAAAGTTTTGAACGTTTTGAAGATGTAATGATTGTATACCCTTATTTTCGTGTGATGATTTTCAAAGCTTTTGAAATGAATGTATTATTAAGTTAAAGTAATTGACTTCCGCTGTATGTTTTAAGTTATTGAATGCTTATGTATTTTTGATAAAGGTGGAACTGAAATCATAGCTTTACAAGAATGTATTTTTTTTTCAAGTGGACGTTTTCCTTTTAAGCTATTTTACAAGCTAAAGATAGTTTTTTAGAAATTTTTAAAGTAATGAGTGTTCCACCTAAGTAAGTAAGTAAGTAAGTAAGTGTAGTAACGGACCGGTTCTCGGGCTGCCCGCGAGTAAGCAAAGTAAACTAAAGTAAAGTAAAGTAAGTAAGCAAGTGAGGTAAAGGCAGAAAGCGGCGCCACGAGAATTGGGTCGTTACACTTGAACCTTAAACCATAAAAACCTTAGACTAGAACCTTAAAACTTGTAATCCTGAACCATGAACGCTAAACAATGGAACTCATAATCCTTTAACCCTGAACCAAGGAATCCTTGAAACATGGAACCCTTAACACTTAACAATGAAACCCAGAACCTTAGAACCTTAAACCTTGAAACTTGGAACATGAACATTAAACCCTAATTCTTGGGACATAAGAACCACAAAACCTTGGAACCATGGTGACACGCTCCAAGATGCGGAGGGGTCGGGAAAAGGAGAAAGCACAAACAGCCAAAGGCCAAAGGCTTACCCGAGAAGAAAATCTAGAACAAGGGAGGGTTTTGGCTCTGTCACAACTTCAATTCCATACGGGCTATAAGTCCAAGACTTAGGGGATTTTGAGATTAAATATTAAACTCCAACTAGCCCAAATTTCAGACCAAAAGTACGTGAGGATTTTAAAATGGCACGGGTTCCTTTTCAGAAACACAAACAGACAACACAACGTTTTGGCAGTGAAGTAGGTGGAGGTTAAGCTCTGCACAACTCCCAATACCGAAGACCTGAGAAGGAGAAACTTGGCAAAAACCTTCCTCCAAGAAAGGGGAAGAAATTGGCTAGGTTTAATGGAGAAAAGCACGGGTAGTTTGCAAGTTATCACAGGAGGAAATTTGGTCGACAGAAATGCTCAATTTCAGGAGTTCGGGAGTAAGGTAGGAGAAACAAGCATGCACATCGTTTAATTGGAAGGAACTGAGAATGAAGTGAATGGCAAAGTATCTCAAGACACGTATGAGGAACTCACAGCCAAAAATTGAGGACTTTAGCACAAGGGAAACAGAAAATGACACGGATGAAACTTTTGGGACACAAGATGCACTCGGGCGAGATTAAATTGGCAGCAACCAACACATAGCAACAAACATCCAAAAACACACGAATGGAAGGAGGGCTATGGGATTTCTAGGCTTACCTTGATCCAAACAAGAGTGGAGGAAGGCTGGAATATGGTTTAGTGGCTCTAGCAAGACACCAACACCTTTAACAAAATAGAACTATGGATATTACTCACCAAAGCTCCAAATTGCCGAGAGAAAAGGGGGAGGTTTTGAGAGCTTCAAGCTTCTTCAAATTTTATCCAATTCTTTTCTATCTGCAAATGCAGAGAAAGGAAGGTTAAAACCCTCCTTCCCACGAGCTACAAAGGGTGGCATAATGGCCTCCTACAAACCTAAGCAAATCACCATTAAAGAGGGATGGCAAGTGGGGGCCACAAAGACTTCTCCACCAAAAGAGAGGCATGGGAAGCTAAAACGTGGCTGCAACCCATCCTAATACAACTTAACCTCCTACTTGCAGCCACTACACTAAACAACAAACAACAAAGAAATAAACAACACATTCTTGCATGGTTTTCACATAAACCATGCAAGGCAAAATACAATCGGGTTTTCAAAAAAAACAGCAAGAAATTTATAAACCCGAGACTTCCTTCATGCTCCTTGTTCGAAATTGACCTTTTTTCTTGATGATTCAGGAACTCCTTGGAAGGCTTCTTCTTTTAAGATTGGCGTTGGATAATCGGTTTTCTCCATGCATGGTGCCGGTTTTGGCTTTGACAACAATTGGTGTTCTCGGCCGTTTGTTCTACTCCAAACTCCCATTGTAAGCAATGTTTGGGGAGTTTTTGATCCAGGTGTGAAGGAGCATCAAAACAAACAATGGAAGGGAAAGAAGTACCTGAAAAATCAACAAACAAGTTAGAAAAATATCTTGCATGGCTCCGAGTAATTGCCCCCTTCGGTTGTTGGTGAATCCCGGGCATATCCCGTGGAACATTAAATCCTTGAACCTGAAACACTAGAACCTTGAACCCTAAACCCTAAACCCTGGAACCCTAGAACTCTTGAAGCCTAAACCCTGAATTGCAAAACTTGAAACCCTTAAACCCTTGATTCTTTAACCCAGAATTATAGAACATTGAACATTGGAACCCTAATCCTTGAACCCAGAACCCTAAACCTTGAACCCTTGAACCCTCGAACCTTGAACCTTGAACCCCTTGAACCTTGAACCCTTGAACCCTCAAACCCAAAACCTTTGAATCCTTAATCTTGAACTCTAGACCCTAGAACCTTGAAACCATTAAATGCTAAACCCTTAAACTACGAACTCTAAAATTTGTAAACCCTTTAACACGACAACCATTGAACCCGAGATCCTTGAAAGTTTTTAACCGGAAAACCCTAAAACCCTTGAGCCGTAGAACCCTAGAACAATTTTACCCTAAACTCTGAAACTTAGAACCCTAAATCATGAACCCTGGAACCCCAAAACCCTATAACCTTGGAACCTTGAACCCTAGATTCCTTAAACCTTGGAAACTTGAACCCTGGCACCCTGAATCCTTAACCTGCAACTTTCAAACCTAAAACTTTGAATAATGAACTCTGAACACTAAACGCTAGAACCCTAATCATGTTTCTGGGTTCAAGTGTTCAATATAAAGGGATCAAGGTTCAGTGACCCGGATTCAAGGGTTTCTGTGTTTAGGGCTCACGATTCCTAACTTCTTGGGCTCTAGGGTTCAAGGGTTTCAGGGTACAAAGTTCAAGGTTCAAAGTTTAATGGGTTCTAGGGTCTGAAGATCATAGTTAAAGGGTTCAAGGTTTAAGGCTCAATGTTCAAGGGTATCAACATCTAGGGTTTAGGTTCAGGGTTCAGTATTGTAGGGTTCAGAGTTTTAGGGTCTTAAGGTTCGGGGTTCAAAGATCAAGATTTAAAGTTTTACGATTACAAGATTTAGGGTTCATGGTACAAGGTTCCATGTTTCTAGGTTCCTTAGTTCTAGGGTTCAAGGTTTAGGGTTCAAGTGTTCCAAGATTTGTGGGTTTTTGTGTTTAAAGTTCTAGTTCAGTGTTTAAGGGCTTAGGATTTAGGGATCTAGGGTTCATGGGTTTGAGCCTTTAAAGATCAAGGTTCAAGGTTCAAGGTTCAAATTTCAAAGTTCTAGTGATGTGCTCGGGAACCAACAACCACCAAAGGGGGCGACAACCCGGAGCCGAGCAAGACAACTAGCTAACATGTTTGTTGATTTTGCAGGTTTCACTTTTTCTTCCTTGGATCTCTTAGCAGCTCCCTCACATCATGATCAAGAACTCCCCAAGCATTGCTTACAATGGGAGTATAAAGAAGAGGAGAAGTTGGCCGAGTTACAAGATTCTCCTTGTCGAAGCCTCCCACCCGAACCGTGACCACATCCGGCTTCATGCATTAAGATGGCCGAATGCCCCATCACCATTATGGGAGAGTAGTTCCTGCAAGAAGAGTCCATAAGGAGTGCTGAATATTTTTATATGTATTTGGGGTTATAAATCTTTTAAGTAGGGAAGTATGTTTTGTTGTAAATCAAATTGGTTCGGTTTGAACCAATTTTGTTGGGGATTTTGGTTCGGTTTCGACCAACCAAGCCCTTTTTGATGGAACTTAGGTCCAACCCTAAGTTTCTATTTTTCCCTCCTCTTTTTGATATGCTTGGGACGTGGCTTTAGTTGAAAGTTCTATGTGGTTGGATAGGAGGCTTGGTAGGGCCCAATTCTCACCTAACTCCTACTCTAGTCACTCATTGGTCCCTAATTTAGGTTTATTTTTTTGTTTAATTCTTGTGTGTAATTTGGAGGGTATATGAAACCCTCTTCCACTTTGAATGAAAGGTAGAAAAGATATTGGTAAATTGAAGAAGCCTTGAAGCTCTCAAGCCCTTCCTTTTCTCACGGCATTTGGGAATCTAGGTGAGTAACATCCTTGATTCTTGTTTGTCTTGGCGTTGGTGATTAGCTAGGATCACTAAACCTTATTCTAACCTCCTTCCTCACTTGTTTAGGAAAATCCCATAGCCTTCCTCCATTTTTTGTTTGCATTTGTGTTTGTCTTTGGTGTTGGTTGCTGTTTTTGGTGCTTACCCGAGTGAATTTGTGCAACAAAAGTCCAATTCGTGCCATTTCTGTTTTCCGTGAACAAAAATCCCCAATTTTATGGCTGTGAGTTCCTTTTTCATGGCTTGAAATAATTGTTCTTTACGTTTAGCCACAGCCCCTCCCCATCAAGAGTTATGCATGCTTTTCCACTGCCTTCTACCCGAACTTCTGAAATCGGGCAGTTCTGTCAATCAATTTTCTATCCTGCATATCTTCCAATCTACCCGATCTTTCCCCCTCAAACCACTTGCAAATTCTTCCCACTTCGTTGAAGTTAAGTTTTTCCAATTTCCACCCTCCCAAACTCCCTGCATTGGAAGTGGTGCAGAAGTCTCCCCAACACCCCTACACTGTTTCTTTCAGCTTTGTCGGTTTGTGCACCTGAAATTGCCTCCGTGTATTTTATTGATCCACACGTGTTTTAAGCTGTAAATTTGGCCAAACTTAGCCCACTCTCAAAGGTTTAAGTCCTCTAATTTCTAGCTAAAGCCCCTGTGATGTGCCACGGATTAGCACATCTAGAAGCGGAAGGCTCTAGCACCATGGACTTGGTCTCGAGTTTCTAAGCCAAGGCCGAGTCAATATTTTGTCTAAAAAATGTGCTAATTTTGTAGGTGCCAACATGAAAAGGATGATCCAACCATCCTAGGTGATGATAGCACCATTTTTGGTTTCGGCCCAGGATGACCTCCGGGGGTTGTGTAGCTGTTTCGGACACCTTCCAGACCTGATTTGGTCAAGTATGCTTCTAAATAATTGTGGCCAACATCCTAAGGTTTGCATCATGGGGCAGATCATCAATTTTGGAGAAAGATTACCCGGTCAACCATCTCCATTACAGAGGCATCCAGAAGGGGTGGATATCCGAGAACAGCCCACACACCTTCCATCATGCAACCAATAGCCACGGCCTAATGGAGTCCAATGAAGAGCTGAAGGATGGAGTCCAATTTGGAGCCTCTAAGGAGCGGTCTTACACGTGAAAAGATGAAGGAAGGCATTGGCCCAAAAAGGAAGATTGTTGGTTTTTATTTATTTTGGTTTTTGAAAACCGGTTGTACTCTTCCTTGCATGGTTTGCGTAAAAACCATGCAAGTATGTTTGTCTCTGTTTTTTTGTAAGTTAGTAAACGTGGCTGCAAGTGGAAAGGTCTTAGGAAGCACTAAGGGATGGGTTAAACCTTCCCTTAGTGACCCATCACTCCTNAAAGGCGAGTTTGGAAGTCCCATAGCTAACCTTCCATTTTGTTGTTTGCATTTGTGTTTTGTCTTTGTTGTTGGTTGCTGTTTTTTGGTGCTTACCCGAGTGAATTTGTGCAACAAAAGTCCAATTCGTGCCATTTCTGTTTTCCGTGAACAAAAGTCCCCAATTTTATGGCTGTGAGTTCCTCTTTCATGGCTTGAAATAACTGTTCTTTCCGTTTAGCCATAGCCACCTCCCTTTAAAAGTTATGCTTGTGTTTTCCCACTGCTTCCTACCCGAGTTCCTGAAATCGGGCAACTCTGTCCATTAATTTTCTATCCAGCATAACTCCTAGCCTACTCATGCTTTTTCTGTGAAACCACTTGCATTGTCTTCCCCTTTGATTGAAGTTATTTTCTGCTTATTTTTACGATCCCAGACTCCCTGCATTGGAAGTTTTGTAGAAGTTTCCCCATCACCCCTGCACTGTTTTCTTCCTGTTGGTCTGTTTGTGCATCTGAAAGTGTCTCCGTGTATTTAATGTTCCGCACGTGCTTGTAAGCTGAAATTCGGGTCACACTTAGTCCAATTCCTAAAGTTTCATTTGGCAGAGTTTATTTGACTTAATCCTGTATGCATTTGGAATATTAACCGTTACACCTCACTGTTTCTGTCTTGGACTTTCTCCTTGCCAGATTACCCTTGTGTCTTCTTTCTCCCGACACTTATCATAACCCCGAGCGTGTCACCCTGTATGCGTTTTGAGTTCTCCTTGCTCCAATCCCTTGTTGCTGCCTACCTTTCTTTCTCTGGGCAGATTGTTGCCATCTTCTCTCTTCCCGACACCTCCGCATCTTTGAGCGTGTCATCTAGGGTTAAGGGTTCCAAGATTTAGTGTTAGAGTTCTAGAGTTCTGGGGTTTTAAGGTTTAGAGTTCAGGGTTTTAAGGTTTACAATTGAGGGTTCAAGGTTCATGGTTAAGGATTCAAGGTTCCAAGTTCTATGGTTAAGGGTTCAAGGGTTTAGGGATTAAGGTTCTAAAGTTATAAGGTTTATGGTTCAAGGTTCAAGGTTCCAGGGTTCAAGGTTCCAAGGATCCAGGGTTTAGAGTTTTAGGCTTCCGTGGTTCAGAGTTCTAAAGTTCATGGTTCATGGTTCATGGTTCTAAGGTTCATGGTTCAACGGTTTAGGGTTCAAAGTTTCTTGTTTCTTGGGTTCCATGATTTAGAGTTTTTAGGTTCCAGGGTCTAGGGTTCTATGTTTTAGGGTTTTATGGTTCAAGGGTTCAGGATTTAGGGATCAAGGTTCTAGGTCCAGGGTTCAAGGGTTTTAGTGTTTGGAATTCAAGGTTCAAGGGTTCCAGAGTTCTTAGGTTATATGGTTTAAGGGTTCAAAATTCAATGTTCAAGGTTTAATGGGTTCTAGGGTGTAAAGTTCACAGTTCAAAGGTTCTTGGTTCAAGGTTTATGGTTTAGTGTTCAAGCGTATCAAGGTCTAGGGTTCAGGGTTCAGCATTGTAGGGTACAAAGTTTTAGGGTTCTAAGGTTCAAGGTTCAAAGATTATGATTTAAAATTTCAAGGTTACAAGTTTCAGGGTTCATGTTACAAGGTTCCATATTTCTAGGTTCCAGGGTTCTAGGATTCTAGGATTTATAGTTTAGCGTTCAACTGTTCCATGGTTCATGGGTTTCTTGATTTAAAGTTTAGGATTAGGGTTTAAGGGTTTAGGACTTAGGGATCAAGGGTTCATGGGTTCAGCGTTTAAAGATCAAGGTTTATAGTTCAGAGTTTAGTTTTCAGGGTTTAGGGTTCAAGGTTTGATGTTCTAGGGTTAAGAGTTCCAAGGTTTAGTGTTTAAGGTTCTAGGGTTTTAAGGTTTACGGTTTAGTGTTCAAGGTTTCAGGGTTTAGGGTTTAGGGTTCTACAGTTCTAGGGTTCAGAGTTTAGGCTTCAAATGTTATCAGTTCCAAGGTTCAAGGCTTAGGTTTCAAGGTTCTAGGGTTTAAGGTTCTAGGGTTTAGGGTTTAGGGTTCCATGTTTCAGGGTTACAGGGTTCAAGGTTTAAGGTTCAAAGGTTCCAAGGTTCCATGGTTCATAGTTTAGGGTTCAAGGGTTCCGGGGTTCTAGGGTGTCACACCCTGTAAAACTTTACTTAAAAATGATCGCGATAAAATTTTTCTTTCTTTAGAAATGTTCCTCTTAAATTCTTTTTCGTGAAAACAAAATGGAAGACTTTAATTAGAAATCGTAGTAAACCCGACATTTACTTGAAATAAGACATTGTTAATCAAAATATTCATCAACCGCAAAGCGCATATAACATATAGTTTAATCAAAACGTGTAATATACATAATAAACATCTTTACACAGCACTATTTAAAAAAAACTAAACTTTTGAAACACATCATTGTTCAAAGGTAAACACTCCAAAATACTTCAAATGTACATCTTGACCTCCCCATTAGTCGGCACTTAATGATTCAACCTTCCAACACCGGATCTGCCTCCTCCACGACATGATCGTTACATCAAACAGGGAGGGCTAAGTCCCTCACCTTCATCTTCATCACCTAAATCACAAAGCATAACCTATGAGCCTAAAGGTCAGTAAGTAATCAAATAAGCCTATATGCCTAACATGAGCACGACGTTTATTGAAAAACATGCACATTCGTTTCATTTCTTATCTTTATCTTAACTTAAATTGACATGTGTGGGCGTCACATCAAATGAAGGTGAATAGGCACCATATGGCCTTCATGATGCAGCCAATTCCACCTTTCCCATAACTTCATCTTGACTTTACATACATTTATGCATTGGATGATGAATGTGTCCCATAAAACCTTCATCATTCGTTGGGTGACATTTTAAAAACATGCATGAGAAAACATTTTTGTATCTTTCATAAAATATGAAGCATGGACATGATTCGTACATATGCATGACATGATAACATAATTTAAGAATAAGCAACATAAGGCATCAAACATCTCCCAAGTACATCGTAATAAAAATTCCTAGTAAAGTTGACTTAACTTAACTCTTGACTTATGATATACATAAACATCAAAAAATGTCAATCAAGCACAAACCAAACCCAAAGCACTTGGGTCAGTGTACGATGCGATACACCCCCAACAGAATATCATTAATAACATTATCATAAAAACAAACATCTCCTAAGACATTCTTATTTAATGGATATCTAAGTAGTCAAACACATCATCCTTTTGTGATGTAATTCCACAAGGGGCCCAAACACATGCTAGGATTACTTACACGCGTAACATGAGCATGACGTTTCTAGAAAAACATACACATTCATTTTGTTCCTTATCGTTACCTTGACTTAACTTCATATGTGTGGACGTCATATCGCATGAAGGTGAATAGGCACCATATGGCCTTAATGAGGAAGCCAATTCCACCGTCTCCCATAACTTCATCTTGACTTTACATACATTTATGCATTGGATGATGAATGTGTCCCATACCACCTTCATCATCCGTTGGGTGACATTTTAAAAACATGCATAGGAAAACATTTTCGTATATTTCATAAAACATGATGCATGGACATGATTCATACATATGCATTATATGGTAACATAATTTAAGTACAGGCATCATAATGCATTAAACATCTCCCAAGTCAACCGTAGTAAACATTCCTAGTAAACTTAACTTAACTTAACTCTTGACTTATGATAATACATACTCATAAAAAAATTTCAATCAAGCACCAATCAAACCCAATGCACTTCGGTCAGTGTACGGTGCGATACTCCCCAATAGAATATCATTAATAACATTATCATATAAACAAAAAACTCTTAAGGCATTCTTACTTAATTGATATCTAAGTAATGAAACTCATCTTCCTTATGTCTTATCCTTTGTGATGTAGTCCAACAAGGGGCCAAACACATGCAACGATTACTTACTTGGATTTCTTAGCTTAAGCTTGGTATTCTTAATACTTAATGATCCAATGAGCTTACTTATATACCTTAACATCATAAAAAAACCAATATAAGCCAAACTTAGAATACCATGTTTCACCAGAAACTTGTGGCATCCATAACTTTATCGAAAACACTATGATCAAAACACTTAATGTACCAATTTTAACCTTAAAGCGTTGGCTATACTTCATTAGAAGACACCATGACCAATTTTGAACTCAAAGATTTTGTAAAACTTTCATTCTAGAAACCGAGTAACATGACTTATAGTTTGTATACCCATAAACTATCTTTACAATTTCAAGCATTTTTCACCATATATCGTAATTTACATCACTTATAATCTAACCTAGAACAAAAGTAGGAGCTGCTAAATAACAAACTTTGTACCTCATTGTTAAGATTGTGGTCTTCCTTCCTCCTTGCAGTTCTAACCCTTAAATACCTAAATTCTTGTACTAAACACTAAATCCTCATACTTTGATTTCAAACCGTAATTTTTCTCACACAAATTAGGAGAGGATTTTAGAGAGGAGAGAGAGCTACAATAGAGATCTGAGGGTAGTGATGGCTAATAGCTGAAGACTCCAATAAATTTTATCCCTTTGGAAGGTGAGTCACGTGGTTCAAGCATGAGGTGTAACCATCCAAGCTAACTACCTCTTCATGCATGAGGTTTCTGTAATACCCAAACTTTTTGAAGGAACAAGATCCTAAAATCTTAATATATATGTTTATGTATTAATAGCCTTGAAACTTAAGTTAATACGAATCTAAATTAATTAGTAAAGCTAACCATAGTTAAAGGATATGACACCTCCAACTTACATTTCCTCCTTAATCAATGATATAATTTGAATAAATATTAATCATAGAATATTATTAAATGTAAATTATGATTTTATATATTAAAGTCGTGAAGCAATAAGAAAGTACCACATGTCACCATTAGATTAGTGTCTAATAATTATTGAGGTATAATTAGTAAATGATTAAGAGGTAATTAAGGTTTACTAATCATGATTAATTAAGTTAATCTTGAAGATTATATTAGTACTAATCTAGATTAATTAATTTAAGCATGTATGATTAAAAGATGATAATTAAGGTATTTTTACAAATATAAGCAAAAGTAAGGGCAAATATGAATTTTAACATGGACAAATTGGATAATAAGGTAATTTTACCCTAAGAACTCCCTAGAAAAGCTGAGAAACCCACGAATTCTTCAGCTCTCTTCCTGATTCTCTCTGGTTTTGGAAGATTAAGTGAGGTTCTTTTGTTGGA
>QAOC01029636.1:0-13735 GCA_003255005.1 Begonia fuchsioides | reverse complement strand
TGAGCTTTAGGCTCATAGTTTAGGCTTTGCAATGTAGGGAATATAATGGAGGAAAGTGAGCCAATGACCGATCAACAAGTTAGAACAGAGAGGTGTCCAAATGATACCGTTTATTGAGCAATGACCGACGGGGAGTGATGTATGACACACAAAAGTTGTTTTGTAAAAATGTTTTGAATGTTTTGAGATGTAATTAAATGTATACCCTTATTTTCGTGTGATGGATTTTAAAGTACTTTAGAGTGAATGTATTTTGAACTATAGTCTTCCGCTGTAAGTTTACGTAATTGAATGATTATGTATTTTTGATAAAGGTGGAATTCAAATGTATGTTTTTTTTTATCATTGACGGTTTCCTTGTAAACTATTTTACAAAGTAAAAGATAGTTTTCAGAAATTAAAGTAACGAGTTTTCCACCAAAGTAATGTAAGTAAGTAAGTAAGTGTAGTAACGGACCGGTTCTCGGGCTGCCCGCGAGTAAGCAAAGTAAAGTAAAGTAAAGTAAAGTAAAGTAAGCAAGTGAGGTAAAGGCAGAAAGCGGCGGCACAGGAATCGGGTCGTTACATGAATGGAAGACAGCTTTCAAGACCAAGTATGGTCTCTTCAACTGGTTAGTAATGCCTTTCAGGCTATCTAATGCCCCTAGTACGTTTATGAGACTTATACATTTAGTGCTTAAAGATTTCTTTGATGATATCTTGGTATATAGTTTGGATTTTCATACTGATCTTGGACATCTTAGATTGCTAGCTGAAACTCTCCGAGCCACTAGATTATTTGGTAATTTGAAGAAATGTGCTTTTGTCCAAGAACAGATCCATTTCTTAGGGTTCCTTTATTACTAAGAATAGTTTGGAGGTAGATGATGCCAAGATAGAGTCAATTCGGAAATGGCCCACTCCTAATAGTGTTTCAGATTTAAGGAGTTTCCATGGGCTTGCTTCTTTTTATCGGAGATTCATTCAAGGGTTTAGCTCTGTTATTGTCCCCTTAACCGATTACACCAAAAAGGGGAGAGAGTTTGTTTGGACCTCGAGATGTCAAGAAAGCTTTGAGTTAATCAAGCTCAGGCTTTGTGAAGCACCTGTGCTTATGCTTCTCGATTTCCTCAAAGTTTTTGAAGTAGAGTGTGATTCATCCGAATTGTGAATTGGTACGGTCCTTATTCAAGAACGGAGGCCCCTAGCCTATTTTAGTGAGAAGCTCAAGGGTACTACCTTCAATTATTCAACTTACGATAAGGAATTATATGCGGCTATCCGAGCCTTGGAAGTTTGGCAACACTACCTTTTATCCAAGGAATTTATCATCCATGCCGACCATCAAGCTCTCAAGCATATCAAGAGCCAAGGCAAGTTAAATAGAAGACATGCAAAATGGGTGGAGTTCCTTGAAAGATACCAGTATATCATAAAGTATAAGAAAGGAGATAGCAATGTTGTTGCCGATGCTCTTTTAAGGAGGTTTGTTCTCTTAGCCGAGCTTTCTACTAACTTCTTTGGTTTTGATTAGATCAAGGAAGCTTATAAGGGTGACCAAGATTTTGGCCATTGGTATGATTTGAGCTTAAAGAAGGCGGATTGTGTCTATCACCTATGGCTATTTGTTCAAAGGAGGGAAGCTTTGCATTTCTTGTGGGGGAATCCGAGAGTCCCTAATCAAGGAAGCACACAGAGGCAGCTTGGCTAGTCATTTGAGGGAGAAGAAGACTTTGGAGGCCCTAAAAGAACACTTCTTTTGGCCACACTTATTTCTGGATGTGCATAAGGTGGTGGAGAAGTGCATCAATTGTAAGAAGGCCAAGAGTAGGGTGTTTCCCCAAGGACTTTATATGCCCCTACTCGTTCCTAGCCATCCTTGGGTGAAATTGAGTATGGACTTTGCTATCGATCTTTCTCAAACTTGTAGGACAAAACACTCCATTATGGTGGTTGTTGACCGATTTTCAAAGATGGCTCATTTCCTAGCTTGTTCCAACACCGATGACGCTAGTCATGTGGCTGAATTGTTCTTCAAAGAGGTGGTGCATTTGCATGGTGTTCCGAGGTCCATTGTCTCGGATCGGGACACAAAATTTTTGAGTACCTTTTGGAAGACCCTATGGAAGAGGGTGGGAACCAAGCTCTTTTTAGCACCTCTTTTCATCCCCAAACCGATGGGCAAACCAAGGTGGTTAATCAGACTTTGGGAAGCTTATTTAGGAGCATAGTTAGCAAAAAGTTCACGGACTTGGACATTCAACTCCCCTATATAGTGTTTGCTTATAATCGGAGTATGCGTAATGCCCACTCAAATGACTCCTTTTGAGGTCGTGTATGGCTTCAACCCATTGACCCCTCTTGACTTAGTGCCTATACCCTCAACAGAAATTCTCAATCTAAATGGGGCCAAGAAGGCCAAACTAAAGAAGAATAAGCATGAGAAGGTGAGCAAGGCAATTCAAAAGATGAATGAATCCTATGCCAAGTATGCCAACCGCAGGAGGAAAGTGACCAATTTCAAGGTGGGAGACTTGGTATGGCTACATCTAAGGAAGGAAAGGTTTCCGAAGCAAAGAGGTTCCAAGCTAGTACCTAGGGCCGATTGACCTTTCAAGATTTTGGAGAAGGTTAATCCCAATGCCTACAACCTTGAGTTACCCGGGGAATATGGAGTCTCGGCCACTTTTAATGTTCAAGATCTTTCTCCTTATGTTGGGGATGAAGTGGAGGAACGAAGGGAGGAAGATTCACCCTTAGATTTGAGGAAAAATCCTCAAATAACCTGGGAGGATGACATGCAACGGGATGCCTTGCATAGAACCATACCTCAAGGAGTCATCACCCAAGCCCGAGCTAAGGAGTTTCTAACCAATTTACTCTTTTTGTAGGAAATGATGAGCATGGGATAATTATGGAGGAACCTACCATGAAAGACTTGGAAATGGAGGCCAAGATTGAGTAATCTTCGAGCTTTGAACACCATGGAGGGAAGTGCAAAGCTGAGGCAAGGAAGGAGGAGAATTTGGGTACAGGTCGGGGCCCATGGAGCATAGCACAAACCCCAATCGTAATTTCCTCTCTCTAGTTTTATTTTATGCTTTTTAATTTTGTAAAAACTATTATTTAGGGTTTTATGGGTTTGGCGTCGGTTTATATGGGTTTGGTATGGGTTTCAAGTGGGTTTTATCTTTTGCATGGGTTTTGGCTTTTGAGAGTGCTTGGATGGCAGCCGGTGGGAGGGGAACAAATTTTGGGGATAACTCTTCCTTGGTCTCCGCCAAATCGGGTAAATGTTAGGTAGTCCTTTCCACCATTCTTTTTGTGCAAGCACCAAATCGGGTAAAGTCCTTGGATGCCATCCGATTAGGTTACTTCTCTCTAATGTGAGAGAGATTAAACCCCTCTCATCACCGAGCATTGTAATAAGTTTTTATTGAATACAAAGAGTGCTTTTGCATCTTCCTCCTTGGCCAGTTTTCCACCTCCAAGATTCGGCTCTCTTGTGAGTAATATCCGGTGACATTCGAGAGTGTTCTTCAAAGTTTTTGCTCCCCTTCCGAGCTAGGGTGAGATAGGCCATGCTACACAACCACTCACCCATTGTCTTATCGTAAGCGTGTAATCTATATTAGCTCTTCTCTATCTCTGGTTACATCCCATTTTCCGATCAACCCCATTCCCTTTTTTGATAACCTGCTTTTGGCACCTGATATTCTCGTCTGCATATCTCCCGATATCCCAAAGCTTTTACCCCCTATTTTTGATGTTAAGCTCTAGTCTTATTTCTTAACAACCCCTTCAAATCTCAGTTGCAAACTCCGTATGCAACGTGAGAACCTCCCTCCCGAATAACACCCATTTTTGGCCCTTTTATATGCCTATTCTCACCCGAAACCCATTTTGTTCCCCATTCCATTCTTGAATCATATCAAAGATTCATGGTATGAGGGTTTAGGGTTAAGGGTTCAAGGTTTGGCTTCTAGGGTTCTAGGGTACAAGTTGCAGGGTTCAGTGTAACAACCCTCATTTTATGTATAAGTTTATAGGATAATTAGGTGTAACGTTTGTTTGATATGATGCATTATGTTAATGAGTGTTGTTTGAAAGTAATGGAAAATCGCTAATCGATTTTAATTTATGAAAGGTGATTTAGATTTGCTAATGAAGTGTCGAATTTTAATTGAAAAAATAAGATAAAAGTTACATAAATTAGGAATTAATAGAAAATGACACCTCATGCTTGACACCTCATACTTTTTAAGCTTCACACCACCACCTTCTTTCTCTCTCTTTTGTTTATTATGAAAGATAGCTTTACCTGATAAGGAGGCCATGAAACCCTCTTCTTCTCCTCTGGTTTTCTCTCATTCAAAGAGCTCAAAGGGTAAATTGGAAGAATTGGCAGCACTTGTGCAGAACAAATGAGTGTTTTTGTGCACTATCTATAGTAATCGGTAAAGAAGAAGAGAAAAACCCAGCAAGGAAAAGGGTTCTACCAAAATTATACACATCCTAAGGTATTTACTTTAGCTCTAGAAGATATAATTTCAATTCGGAGCAGAATGAGATTTGGAATAGTGTATTGATTTGAATCTTATGCAAAGTTATTAAAAAAAAATGAGAATCTGGACAGGTTGTAGGGTTTTGGAAATTTCGAATTATTGTGATGATTTTCTGAGTTTATTGCCTTCTACAAAGTTGTAGTAGGCAAGTAAAAAAATATAATACCGTTAGATTTACTTAAATTGGAGTTATACAGATTAAGTTATCTAATTTGGAAGTTACTCTTTGAACATAAATAGTTATCCGAAAATGTTCTTCTGCCGAGTTTTATAGTTAAATTGTTTTAGGAATGTTCTGTTGGTTTATTGGAGTTTATGTCTTCTGACAAAATGTAACAGACATCCGAATCAAAGAGATAGTCACTTTAAGTACTGTAATGGGATATGTAGAGAAGAAGTTATGAAATTTGTAAGTGGCTGTAAAGATAAAGATTTAAATTCTGGAATGTTTTGAGCAGTTTCGTAGTTCTGCATTTTACATGATGTTCAGGTGATCAATTGAAATTTTGTGACTTCTAATAAAATGCAGTTGACACCTAAACGGAAATTATGGCATAAAATTTGAGTCCATTAGATCAGTATCGTGTGAGTTATGGTCTTTACACTAGGCTGTAAAATTAGGGCAGAATATCTAAAATGTGATTTGGTAATTCTTTATTAGGGTTGTCAATTCTTCATTGGAGAGAGGTTGACACGCTCCAAGATGCGGAGGTGTCGGGAAGAGAGGAGATGGCAACAATCTGCCGAGAGAAAGAAAGGTAGGCAGCAATAGGGGATTGGAGCAAGGAGAACTCCAAACGCATACAGGGGCTTTAGCTATAAATTGGAGGACTTAAACCCTTGAGAGTGGGCTAAGTTTGACCAAATTTACAGCTTAAAACACGTGCAGATCAATAAAATACACGGAGGCAATTTTAGGTGCACAAACAGACAAAGCTGAAAGAAACAGTGTAGGGGTGTTGGGGAGACTTCTGCACAACTTCCAATGCAGGGAGTCTGGGAGGGTGGAAATTGGCAAAACTTAACTTCAACGAAGTGGGAAGAAATTGCAAGTGGTTTGAGGGGGAAGGCATGGGTAGATTGGAAGATATACAGGATAGACAATTGATGGACAGAACTGCCCGATTTCAGAAATTCGGGTAGAAGGCGGTGGAAAAAGCATGCATAACTCTTGATGGGGAGGGGCTATGGCTAAACGTAAAGAACAGTTATTTCAAGCCATGAAAGAGGAACTCACAGCCATAAAATTGGGGACTTTTGTTCACGGAGATGGAAATGGCACGAATTGGACTTTTGTTGCACAAAGTCACTCGGGTAAGCACCAAAAACAGCAACAAACACCAAAGACAAACACAAATGCAAACAACAAATGAAGGAAGGCTATAGGATTTCCAAGCTCGCTTTTGTTCCTAAACAAGTGAGGAAGGAGGTTGGAATAAGGTTTAGTGATCGTAGCTAATCACCAACACCAAGACAAACAAGAATCAAGGATGTTACTCACCTAGATTCCCACAATGCCGTGAGAAAAGGAAGGGCTTGAGAGCTTCAAAGCTTCTTCAAGTTACCGATATCTTTTCTGCCTTTCATTCAACGTGGAAGAGGGTTTCATATACCCTCCAAATTACACAAAATAATTAAACAAAANTTGTTGGTTCCCGAGCACATCAGAGGTGGTTGATCAATTCGGTTCATTGAATCAAAGAACCTAAGGTAAGTTAGTATTAAGAATGAATGGCCTTTAAGTGGGACTACATTGCAATGATAGTTTATTTTTATGATTCATGCATAATAATAGACTGTTTGGGTGTAATGCACAATACACCGACCTCAATTTATTTGAGGATTGTTTGTATGCTTTGTTTCCATTAGAGTTTGATTATCATGATCATGGTCACATTTACATGAATCATGATTATTTTGAAAAATGTATAAAAATGTTTTCATGCACGGTTTTAAAATACAACATTGTCAAGGGAGAACGAAGTGTAAGTGGTCGTATGGGATGTCAATATAATTATGCTTACGTACTTTTGATGATAAATAAGAGAAACAGTCAGAACATAAGTAAGTGATTATTGCAGGCCTGAGCACTTGCCAAGAAGTAATGTGAGTGGGCCCTAGTAAGTAGAGCATGAAGTTAGGTGGTGGGCAGTGTTATTGAGATCCTGTAATATTTCAAAGATAATAAGAGACTCAAAAGAAAATACCTAATGAAGTCTAGCATGTTTTTTTTAAAAAAAACATTGCATTCATAACTATGGATATTATAGTTATACTACTTACTGAGCGTTTAGCTCATAGTTTAGGCTTTGCAATGCAGGCGACCTGATAAAAAATGAGGGGCTGGAAGAAGATAAAGTTTAGAGGAGTAATGTGTTCTGATGAAAACAGTTGTTGAGTGACGACCGGTGGGCAGTGGCTCATGCACCACTGTTATTGTAACAACCCTCATTTTTATTTTAGAATTTTGGATGTAAATGTTTAAGAGTTATTTCATGAATGTTGGGTAGTTATTGAGGTTGAAGTTGATGAAGAGAATAATGTTCAAGGGGTATATGAGATAAAGTTATTCGGAAAGGTTGGAAAATTAGAAACACGTGAATTGGTTACGATTATGAATAATTAGAATAAGAATACTCTGTTTGGGGTGTATCACATCGTGCACCGACCCAAGTGTTTTGGGTTTGATTGGTGTTTGTTTGAAGTCTATTGTTTGAAGTAAGTTGGGTTTGATGGTTGCACCGGCCCAAGAAGGAATGGTCTGCCTTTTCCCTACCAGCACTACCATTCTCCCTATTTTACTTTAAGTTCTCACGTCTTGATCAAGGCGAGAGTGAGATTGAGAAAGAAAAGAGATAGTGTGAGAGAGAAGAGTAAGAAAGTGAGTTACCGCTGAACTTCAAGGTAATTATTCTATCCTCTGAATTACTTTTAGGTTCAGTAAGGATAATATGATTGTATTGGTTGAATTGGTGGCTAAATATGAATGATTTCATGTATATTGTTAGAAAATCGGTTGATTGTGTGCAGGGTTAGGATTTTTGAGATTAGCTCAAAGTTTAGAACGAATTTGAGTCTATGTCCTTCATAAGAGTTAAATTAAACGCTTTGAGTGATCGATAGCCGTTTGAATCACTCAATTCGGAGCTATGTAGACAACGTTATGGATGTTGCAAGTTTGTAGACAAAAATTGGGAGAAGAATTCGGACGACCGTTTTGTAGGTTAGGTCGTCCGTTTTGTAAATTAGTACCGGTCGACCGGATCCCAATTTTCAGAATGCATGCTCTCTGTTTTTTAGCAGCGGTCGACACCTTGATATAAGCGGTCGACCGGTTCCCAATTTTCAGAATGCATGCTCTCTGTTTTAAAGCAATGCATACTCTCATTTTCTGAATTCGGTGTCTTCTAAGATGTTATAGTAGACTCTTAAAGAAATAATTTGACACCCGTAGCATCACGAATGAATCAATATAGAGGAAGTTATAGTTGATCAAAGTTGGGATAAAAGTTATGACTTTATGCAATAAAACAGGTCATGCTACATGAATTCTCATCCTTAAATGATCTGTAGGTTTAGGTCATCGATTGGATTAAAAGAGACTCAAGTGGATTAATTCAAGATAGCAGTTAAGGTAAGAACTCATTGCATGTGTTTTGCCCTTCAGGGCCTACATCACAAAGAGTAGGACTGAGGTTGACGTGATTGAATGATTGAGAAACGTTAAAAATGTTAAATTATGAAGCATGAAATGAATACGTTATAGTTATATACGTATGAAATCTGTTTGGGGTGCATCGCACCGTGCACCGGCTAAATAATATGTGTGTGATTGGTGTTTGTGTGACATTGAATTGTGATGTGTATGCTATAAGTAACGCCTTAATACATAAAGCATGAAAAGTATGTTAAGAAATAAAGTTTAAGTGCAATTGGGAGACGTATGTGTTTATTTGTGATTCATGTTAAGTTGTTAAGCAAAACAGGATTTCTTAAGTTATCAAGAATGCATGAATTAAGTCAAGTTGTCAAGTTTTGCATGTCATCTCATTCATGCATCATATTTCAAGAAAAATGTTTATCAAGCATGCATTCAAAATGTCACCATTCATCGTATGAAGATCAAGTTATCAAGTATCAAGTTATGAGAGGACCCCGTAGGTGCTAACTCTCTATCAAGCTATTATATTATGAGTGGACCCCGTAGGTGCTAACTCTCTATCAAGTTATCAAGTTATCAAGTTATGAGAATGATGCATTTCCCCTTTATGCGATGTGATGGCAACATGTATCAAGTTAAGTTTTGAGGATGGTCGTGGTATGGGACACGAATCTTCACTCTAAAAATGAAATGATGTTTTGAGGATGGTCGTAGTATGGGACACGGATCCTCACCCACAAAATGATTTGAAAAAGACACGTTTTACGAAAAGAACATGTTTTAAGCATATCATGAGCATGCTAGGCACGTAGGACATTATGATTTCTTACTAAGCCTTAAGCTCACTAGTTATGGTTTGTGATGTAGGTGACGAAGCTCGGGATGAGGAATTTAGTCCTGATCACGTGCCATGACATGTGGATGAAGCTGTTTTGGAGCGGGCCGTTTACGAAACCAAGCAACGACCCGTGGGAAAATGATGTACAATCAGAGTACATTGCCGATCTAGCACCGAGGAGCACGGCCAATTTTGCTAATCTGTGTGCTCGTTTTGCAGGAAGTTTACCCTTAGAAACAATGTCCGAGGAAAATCACGAGCGGCCAAGGACTTTGCTTTGTTGGCGTCCGAGCATCCCAGGACATGACACGTCCAAAGCCCAGCCTCCAGGCCATGACATGCCCGACAGCCCAGCCCATAACACATCCGGGGCTATCGACCAAGACACGCCCGGCGCCCAACGGGCGCCCAACGACCATGACCTGACGACCAATGGAGACACGGTCTTCGGCCTTGGCGAAGTCCACTAGGGCTTCGGCCCAAGAGAATAAGTGACCGACATGGGAGAACACACGGTCCAAATCTTATGGATCGAGTGCTCGCCCATGGGCCTTAGTTTCGGTCACATTTAGTTTTCTTTATTTTATCAGCAATTAGTCATAGAGAGGAAGAGAAAGCAGCCCAAAGAAGAGGAATGAAGACCCATAGGCGAAGGCCCACAAAGGACAGCCATGACCGAGCCTTGACCAACCCACGGTCAAGCGACGGCCCACCTTCGGCCCACTAGAAGACCTTGACCAAATTCCATCGGCCACTTGACTTAAATCTTTAAGTAATCTGGTTATTTTGTCAAGGAAAAGACAAGGTTCGAATTTGACACGAACAAATCTCAAGATGTCCGAAGAGTATCGACCGGGCGCACACAAAAACCGTCCATCGAGCCACCGGTGAAACAACGGAGATTTTCATCCAAAGAATCCATGCTAAAGCTGCCATATTCGTAGCGTTGGACAACAACCTTTTCAAAATGGCACGGACAAATCCCAGGATGACATGGAGATAAGATCAAACTACGCACACAAACCGATCACCGAGCCACCGGCAAACCACAAGGGATTTTCATCCAAATGATCCGTGCTCTAACCTCCAGAATCATCATAGGATCTTCTAGCAACAACCTTGCAAAATATCCTCGCGGATCCCACAAAATCCAGTTAGGTTCAACAACAAAATCGTACATTCGGATCTGCCCGCGCACACCTACAAACCATCAACGGTCAACCGAGGAACCAGACCACGTGACACTTTATTCTGACCACCGACAGTCTTTTAGAAGCCGCAGATTAAAATTGGCCCGAGCCAATCTTTCATGGATCGAAGATTACCCACTTGGCACGAGCCCTCGGTCAACAACGGGTCACCCTCGGTCAAGTATGATCTCCCTTCAAATCCGACCAAACTTATCTCTAATGGATCGAGCCTAAAGCTGAAGAAGAAGCATCTTTGAACTTTCCAAAGCTAATCTTAGATGTTTAAGTCATCCAAGGGCTTAGCTTATCTTTCTTAGCTTTTATCTTTTACGTTTTTAGTATTTAAGTGTAACACTTACACTTTAATGAGATAGAGAGAATTTTAGTAAAAATTGTGCATTGCACCTTCTTCCCAAAAGGTTTGAAGCTCCCTTCGACGTATACTTCTCCAGTGAGTCATATCCGGCCGAGAACGTCAACCCTTGCACGTACGATCGGTGCGTCACATCTGAGTGCAGGTAAGGTCTACCGAGGAGAACACTTTGATTGTTCAAGTGTTCAAATTGTTCATCCACTTTTAAACCAAAACTCTAAAGAGTCCATCCCATCCCCGAGCTATCAAACCCTCCATTGCCTGAATTCACCACCTTTTCCATCATCTGAGCCATTCCATTATTTCACCAAGCCATCTAATATTTTATTCAACGATTCCACATCATTCCCATCACAAATTGCTTCCGCAACACAACTCCACAATTCACACGGCCCATTTTTCCTATTTGCCACACGCACCACCAATCTGAACCCCGCGTGCGCGCATTCTTTTGATAAAGGTGCGCCGACCCCCAAGGAAGGCACAATTGGCATAAAGTAATGCGCCAATCTGGCTCAATTCATTCTTCCGTTAAAGGAGCTTTGGAAAAATGAAAGATTGGCTCGACCCAATCTGGATCCGGGGCTTCTAAAGTTCCCTCGGTGGTCAACATAAAGTAGCGCACGGTCTGGTTCTTTGGTGGTCCGATAATTACTCGTGTATGTACGTGGGCGCATCCGAATGGGCCGAACCAGAGGTTGTGCATATCTGAATATCAAGTGATCCGTGAGGTTGTTGTGCAAAGTTGTTTCTTGAAGATCCTCTGATGATTTAATAGGTGGATCACGGATTTTATGGATGAAAATCCCTTGAGGTTCGCCGGTTGTTGTTGATCGGCCTTGCACGCGCGCCCAGTGGATATTCTTTAGACATTTAGAGATATGTCCGTGCCAATATGAACCTTGTCCTTTCCTTGACAAAATAACCAAAATACTTAAGGATTTAAGTAAAGTGGCCGATAGAATTTGGTCAAGTTCTTCTAGTAGGCCGAAGGTGGGCCAAAGGTGGGCCGAGGCTTGACTGAGGGTCGGTCAATGTTCGGCCGAGGCGGTCCTTCGTGGGCCTTCGCTTAAGAAATGAGCACTCCTCTTCTTGGGCTATCTTCTCTTCCTTTTCTATGGCTAATTGCTGGTTGAAAATAACTAAACTAAGTGTGACCAAATGACACGAAAATTGAATGGGAAAACGAACACTTTCTAAATTCGGGTGGAGAAGGGTGGAAATCCGGATAAGTAGAAAACAGAGGGAACTTGTGGATAGCAGATCTCAAAAACGGTGGTGGTATTTGGCCTGAAATTTTTAGGAGGCGTAGCTGGAGAGAGGTAGAAGGTTACCTCAAAATATGAAAGAAGTCTCACGAGTAGAATGGAAGATNGCCAAAGCCCTAGTGGACTTCGGCAAGGCCGACGACCATGTCTCCATGGGTCGTCGGGTCATGATTGTGGGGGGCCCGCTGGGCGCTGGGCGTGTCTAGGTTGCGAGCCTCGGGTTTGTCATAGGACGGTGCGATGAGCGTGTCATGGCCAGGAGCTCCGTACGTGTCACGGCCGGGCACGTTGGGCGTGTCGAGACCGGGAGTTATCGGACACCACGTGATCGAGACCTTAGGTTTTTCTCGATCATGTTCGAACGGTAGTTCTGATAGTGTGTTTCCTGCAAAATAAACAACCAAGTTAGTAAAATCTCCCGTGCTCCTCGGGTCCATGTCTGTGATGTGCTCCGGTTGCACATCATCCTCGCGGGGTACTTGAGGATTTGNAGATCGACAAGGAAATTGACAATGCAAAGCAAAGTTTTTCAAATTAACCAAAGACCCCTACAATGCTCAGGGAGTTGAGCTTAAAACGTGCACAAAGCTGCATGGGAAAAGGACTCAAATCGGATGGCTCATGGAAGCTTACCCGATTTGACCACACACACAAAAAGGGGTAAAAAGTGACCCCTTGACCAAACTGTTTTGGGACTTGGGCCTCTCTATGTAATTCACGGAGGGCTTGGGCCTCTCTTGGTCCATTAGGGTTGGTTCCACAATGCTAAATCCTTGCATAAGCTTCCCTACAAAAAGAGCACACGTGTTAGAAAATTCCCGAGCTCGGGCTCGGGTAATGGTTCCTAAATGTTCGGTTAAGGGTGAGCTATTTCGGGGCATGTCATCCTCCCGGGTATTTGAGGATTTGTCCTCAAATCCAGAACCTTAATTATCCTTCCAAGGCCTCTTCTCCCCTCCTTAGGATGCTCGGTAACTGTCCCATTCTTTATATCCTTTGGCTCGGTTATGCTCTTCCAACCATAAGTGGTAAGTTTTTTCAATCCCATGACAATCGTCTTGCTTGGTTTCTTTTCTCCACTAGTGAAAGTGTTTTTCCCCTTAGGATCCATGTTAACCGTCTCTAGATGGTGCCAAGCAATTAGCCACATCTTAAATGAAGCTTGTAGCAAAAACATACTTTCGGGTTTCATGCCAAAATCTTGAGATAGAAACAAAGAATATCCAAAAATATAATGGTCATACTTGGTCACAACAAATGAATAACTTCCAAAGCTTAAAACCTCGTTAAGCTTAACACCATCAATTAAAATGTATTGTTGCATTCCCTTTAACCACCAAAAAAAAGTTTTTGCCCATAAATTTCCAATAAGGTCACCGATCCAATATATGTCAAACAACAATGCAACAATTTCATAAAATTCTACGAAGGCATGCAAGGAGTCCATAAGAGTAAATGTGTCCATATAATACCAAGTTATTTGCCTCGTCATAATGCACAAAGAATCCACGTAGATGCTGTCATGTTTAATCCCAAATGCATTGTCCCTCATTAATTTCTCAATTTCACAACTAGGCAAAACAAGGGCATAATTTCCTAAGAGTAGTTCCTTAACTCCAAAATTTGCATGCTCAAAAGCAACAACAAAATTCGCCTTCAAAAAGTTTATGTCCACACCACTAAAATATCCACTATCAAGCCAACCAATCTCAAGAAGATAACTAAGAACTTGATCAAATGGATCATACCTCACGGCCACAACCTTTTGCGGTTCGGCAACTTCGTCCTCTCGGTTGACGTTGATATTAAGGTGTACCACTATGAGCTCTTCACGCTCCTTTGTACCTTCAATCCAAGCAAA